>OX328131.1:15254697-15540928 GCA_946811695.1 Gonocerus acuteangulatus
AAATGACGCTACTTTACCCGTATTAAGAGGGATGCCTCTCCTCAATTACGGGGTAATAGTACATTGTGTGATAAAAATCAATGTTCAATTCTATAATTTATGATTAACAAAAAAATCAATATTTTTCAATTCTTTATGTAATACGTTTTGTGTAGGATGTTAAAGTATCCAAAAACAAAAAACAAAAAGGTTGGATTCTTCAAAAACAAAATGGCAGCACTGTGTCAGACTTTTTTTTCACGGGCGATAGTCTTCAGGCGACAATTTTTAACCTGCTGCAAAAAAATAAAATTATTTTGAAAGAGGAAGGTAAAATCTAGTAATGTAGGTACGTAGGAGTTTTCTGAAATATTATTTCTTTTGGAAATGGTGTACAATTCTTCATTTTCTATGAAACTATCCGTCGAATATAAAATTAGAATAAAATAGAATTATAAAATCGTTATAATTCTATGAGTCGAAAAAATCCTACTTACTGTAATAGCAAATTTTATTAGAAAGCTCCAGTTAAAGGTAAAAGTGAAGTTTCACGCCCTCAAAACCGATTTCTTTAACACTTTTCACAACAATGTTTTTTTATGCACTAAACGCGAATAAGTTAAAAAAAAAAAACAAAAAAAAAAAAAAAAAACCTTCGCATTTAACTAGGAAAGAAGTTATTAAGCACTATAGTTCACTGTTAGGAAGGTTATAAAACTAGGCGTCAAGAGCGTATTTGTAAACACGCGCATGCGCAGATATGTAACATTGGGAAACAGAACTCTCATTTGAAATGTTCATAAGCCATTTATTCAAAAATATTGTTAATTGTAAGGGCATGTCACCCGTCGTCACCTGCCGCTTAATAGCATACGTGCTATGCGTTACCGCTCGCTACGCTCGCTCAAGAAGGTAACAAAACCCCAGTCAATCCAACTCGCTAAAATTAATAGAATTCTATTAATTTTAGCGAGTTGAATTGACTGGGGTTTTGTTATCTTCTTGAGCGAGCGCAAACGCATAGCATGTATGCCTTAAAGTCGTCACAAATTTAGTTCTTTACATTAGCTCTCATACCCCGCATAACAGTGAACTTTAGTGCTTAATAACTTCTTTCCTAGTTAAATGCGAAGGTTTTTTTTAACGTATTCGTGTTTAGTGCATCAAAATACGTTATTGTACAAAATTTGAAAGAAATCGGTTTGGAGGGCGTGAAACTTCACTTTTACCCAGTTAAAATTTGAAGTCGATCGGTTGAAACTTGAAACACATAGTTTTGAGATAATCGACTTTAAAGTTTCTTTTTTTTTTTTTTTTTTTTTTCTTAATGTGTACCAATCTTTTAGAATATTAACGCCACAGATGTTAGATAAAGTTTGGAATTTCACTTCATAATTGTATGCTTGTAATAACTGTTATTAAGCCTTTATGTAATAAATTGTTGTCTTCAAAATGTTATATTATTGAATATTGGAATTTTTAAACTTATGTTACTTAATTTGTATATTAGTTGGTAGTTAATTTAAGTACCTTGAGCAATGATTTCTGTTTGTTGCACATAGCCAGATTTGGGTTCACTTACACCCCTTGTTGGGCAACGAGCCACAACAATCATAGTTTATTTAGGAGTTGTGTGTATTCTAAAAAATTAAATACATTTTTGATCTTTGTCGGGCTGTCTCCCATATCTTCACTCAAATTACCTATGAGGTTAAATAGAGACCTTTCATTCTCGTAGGCGGGCATTCAGTGAAGATATGCTTAATGGAAATTACGACACCGACTTTAAAGATTAATGTACTGAAAGGTTCATTTTAATTTTTTTTTTTTTTTCATAATTTCTTATAATAAAGATAAAAAAAAAATGGTTTTTAATTTTTAAATGTATCGGGACTTTAGTAGTAAAATCTCATTTTTAACACATTTAAAAACTGTTCCGCCACATAAACACTTATCTATATATATATATATATATATATATATATATATATATATAAAAATCATGTGTCTGTTTGTTCCTTATAAAAATCTACACCGTTTGACCGATTTTGACCAAACTTGGCACACAGGTAGGTCTTGATACTGGAAATCTCCTAGGCTAGGTCAAAATAGTCAAATTTCAAAATTTGGTCAAAAGTTTTGTTCAAGAAAAATTGGCTACACTGAACCATTCAGATTCTGACGGTCATTTTGAATCGACAGCCATATTGAATAATGTCTAAAATTTATTTGTTGATGTTCTTGATAATTATAATAAGACGAACTCATTGATGACTTTACATCATTATACATATAATCATGTAATGCAGTTTATTTCAATTTTATATCAACAGTTTCTGTCTAACTAAGGAGCGCTGGCCTTTCTTTGATAAGAGCTATCTACTCGCAGGCTGTGGTGCTGGCCTCTGTCGGCTGTTTCACGAGACAGCACTAGACAGATATAAACCAATTCACACCGCTTCACCGATTTTGACGTAACTGGGTGTACAAGTAGATCTTGATACGGGGAAAGTCATAGGCAGAAAGAAGGTGTAGCATGGCACACTGGGTAACAACTAGTTGGACATAAATTTTAATTAGTTAAGGACTGACTGCTTTCTTAATCCCTAGTTTACTAGCTTGGTACTTGTCATAAGTTCTTGATCACCTCACTAAACTGATTTGGTCACAAGTCGGTCTCACATTGTTGGACAAGTGCGTTCAGTAACTAACTTGTCAATAAACACTCGTTGGGCTGTGCAGTCGATATGTCGAAGGACAACTTCGTAGTTGAATGGAGGTGCTAGAGGTTACTTGTCGCTTAGTAAATAGAATACATTCCTATCCACTTGGACTTGCCGCGTGTTCTAATACTTGCCACTAAAAAACAAAAACTGGTTACACGTAGGCAGAGTTGGGCAAACGTTAGCGCGCGCTAAAAGCTGATACCTCTCCGCTAATTTAGCGAAACTGTAGAAAGCCAGCGCTAATAATTAGCGGTTAGCGGCGGCAGTGCGATAACCGCTAATCTATTTATGAAATATCGTAATTGCTAATAGCTTAAGCTATAATTACATAGCAATTACGATATTTCATAAATAGATTAGCGGTTAGCGCACTGCCGCCGCTAACCGCTAATTATTAGCGCTGGCTTTCTACAGTTTCGCTAAATTAGCGGAGAGGTATCAGCTTTTAGCGCGCGCTAAGGTTTGCCCAACTCTGCACGTAGGTGCTAGTGCTCAGGCGAAAAGTATCTGGTCGACCCATAAGTAATGTCGGTGGACTGTAGAATGTGTCGATCCAAGTTTTTCTGCTACCTCTTCGACTGTTACAACAGGATTTTCTTCTACAGTAGCCTGGAGGAGTTGGTCGTCAAGCTCTGTTGGTCCACCTGTACGAGGCTCGTCTTCAAGCTTGCGGTTTCCCGCTCGAAATTGATCAAATCACCGCTGTACTTGTCGCTAACTAATGACATTTTAGCCATATATATCTACAAGTTTTTAATAAGTAGAAGCAGCATTTTCTCAATTATCGAATTCCATGCATAAAATCGCATAAGTGGTGTCTGGGGGATCCATTTCAAATGAAATTTCAGCACAGAATATATATGTTACTAATATTTGTCACCTCCCACTAAAAAATAACCTCTTTACAGGCAGCTACAAGTGCTTAGTTGACAATTACAAAGCTCGGTAAAACTTGGCACTTGAGGAGGCTTTGGTATAAGTGATCGAATACATTAGTAGATACAGGATAGGGATTAGGAAAGCCCCAGGTATAAATACCACGAGAAGACGGTACAAACCAATCCTAGTGATAGCCATCTCCAAGCTGAAGAGGGTAGAGAGATTTCAAGGAGCTTGGAACACATCCAAAACCTGCCCGGGCTCTGCAATGCAGTACCTTCCTGAACACTTCCTTCAAGCTCCAAGAGTAAGAGTCACTCTTCGTGGGGAATTTCATCTTTATACATCTGTTTCGATCATTTGAACAGTTATTGTAAACAATTTGCGTGGGCTCTCATATGTATACATCTGTTTCGATCATTCTAACAGTTATTGTAAACAATTTGCGTGGGCTCTCATATTTATACATCTGTTTCGATCATTCTAACAGTTATTGTAAACAATTTGCGTGGGCTCTCATATTTATACATCTGTTTCGATCATTCTAACAGTTATTGTAAACAATTTGCGTGGGCTCTCATATTTATACATCTGTTTTGATCATTCTAACAGTTATTGTAAACAATTTGCGTGGACTCTCATATTTATACATCTGTTTCAATCATTCTAACAGTTATTGTAAACAATTTGCGTGGACTCTCATATTTATACATCTGTTTCGATCATTCTAACAGTTATTGTAAACAATTTGCGTGGGCTCTCATATTTATACATCTGTTTCGATCATTCAAACAGTTATTGTAAACAATTTGCGTGGGCTCTCATATTTATACATCTGTTTCAATCATTCTAAAGGTTATTGTAAACAATTTGCGTGGACTCTCATATTTATACATCTGTTTCGATCATTCTAACAGTTATTGTAAACAATTTGCGTGGGCTCTCATATTTATACATCTGTTTCGATCATTCTAACAGTTATTGTAAACAATTTGCGTGGACTCTCATATTTATACATCTGTTTCGATCATTCTAACAGTTATTGTAAACAATTTGCGTGGACTCTCATATTTATACATCTGTTTCGATCATTCTAACAGTTATTGTAAACAATTTGCGTGGGCTCTCATATTTATACATCTGTTTCGATCATTCAAACAGTTATTGTAAACAATTTGCGTGGACTCTCATATTTATACATCTGTTTCGATCATTCTAACAGTTATTGTAAACAATTTGCGTGGGCTCTCATATTTATACATCTGTTTCGATCATTCTAACAGTTATTGTAAACAATTTGCGTGGACTCTCATATTTATACATCTGTTTCGATCATTCTAACAGTTATTGTAAACAATTTGCGTGGACTCTCATATTTATACATCTGTTTCGATCATTCTAACAGTTATTGTAAACAATTTGCGTGGGCTCTCATATTTATACATCTGTTTCGATCATTCAAACAGTTATTGTAAACAATTTGCGTGGACTCTCATATTTATACATCTGTTTCGATCATTCTAACAGTTATTGTAAACAATTTGCGTGGGCTCTCATATTTATACATCTGTTTCGATCATTCTAACAGTTATTGTAAACAATTTGCGTGGGCTCTCATATTTATACATCTGTTTCGATCATTCTAACAGTTATTGTAAACAATTTGCGTGGACTCTCATATTTATACATCTGTTTCAATCATTCTAAAGGTTATTGTAAACAATTTGCGTGGACTCTCATATTTATACATCTGTTTCGATCATTCTAACAGTTATTGTAAACAATTTGCGTGGGCTCTCATATTTATACATCTGTTTCGATCATTCTAACAGTTATTGTAAACAATTTGCGTGGACTCTCATATTTATACATCTGTTTCGATCATTCTAACAGTTATTGTAAACAATTTGCGTGGACTCTCATATTTATACATCTGTTTCGATCATTCTAACAGTTATTGTAAACAATTTGCGTGGGCTCTCATATTTATACATCTGTTTCGATCATTCAAACAGTTATTGTAAACAATTTGCGTGGGCTCTCATATTTATACATCTGTTTCAATCATTCTAAAGGTTATTGTAAACAATTTGCGTGGACTCTCATATTTATACATCTGTTTCGATCATTCTAACAGTTATTGTAAACAATTTGCGTGGACTCTCATATTTATACATCTGTTTCGATCATTCTAACAGTTATTGTAAACAATTTGCGTGGGCTCTCATATTTATACATCTGTTTCGATCATTTGAACAGTTATTGTAAACAATTTGCGTGGGCTCTCATATTTATACATTTGTTTCGATCATTTGAACAGTTATTGTAAACAATTTGCGTGGGCTCTCATATTTATACATCTGTTTCGATCATTTGAACAGTTATTGTAAACAATTTGCGTGACCTCTCTTATTTATACATCTGTTTCGAGCATTTGAACAGTTATTGTAAACAATTTGCGTGGACTCTCATATTTATACATCTGTTTCGATCATTTGAACAGTTATTGTAAACAATTTGCGTGGGCTCTCATATTTATGCATCTGTTTCGAGCATTTGAACAGTTATTGTAATCAGTTTGCGCCACCTGTCGCCTTTTTAAGCCTTTTTTCGATCATTTTAATAGATTTTTTTAAAACAGTTTTGCGCAGCCTCTCAAGCTAATAGTCCTGTTTCAATTATTAGGTATATAAATAATTTGCACGTGGTCTTACTGTTATACACATGTCTTAAATGAGTTATTGTACAAAATTTGCGCGGGCTATCATATTTATACCACGGTTTGTTTATTTTTACTGTTAGGGATGAGTATAGCAGACATTGTAAAATATTTGGGTAGGATTTTATTTTTATAAATATTTATCCCCTCAAAAAACTAACGTTGAAAAAAGAGGCCCCTTCTAAAAACGGTTTGCCTATGAACGCTATGATATCATAGTATTGGGCATAGTGGTATCATAACATTAATAGGCTGACAGTTTATGGGAGGGGCCTGGAACTGTGCTTTTTTTCAACGTTAGTTATTTGGGGGGATATCAATACTTTTTGTAAGTAAATTTACAGTTCACACCTCAGGAACTTAACTATTCTGTATTTTGGTCGTTTCTGTTCGTGCAAAGATTTTGTTCGTGCTTGCAGGAACCTGACCTTACGCACTGACGACGATATTTTCTTTTCTTTTTATAATATTAATCCTTCTATAAACATGTTCTAGTCAGGAAAGACATTAGCCTTATCATGGATAGAAAAGGGTGGTAACCTATAGCTAACCCATCCTAAAATTCATTGTCAATAATAAATGGACGTTAAAATTTATATAAATAAATATATACAAGTTTGAATCATTTCGATATAATTGTTTTATTTTGTTTATTTTTCAAAAAGGTTTAATTTCTTGGATTTTAAATAATAAATACTTTTAGAAAAAAATATTGAATAATAGAATAAATATAATAATAATAATAATAGGCAATTTATTAATTTAATACAAGGCAATTTAAATTACCTATTACCTAAAGAAAATAATTATATGCAATTTAAATTGGCAATTATATTACTTTGGAAACATTTTTAGGGTTATTTTAACATTTTGAAATTAATAAAGGGAAAGCTGTGTAGTTTGGGGCGGAACTGGAAATCTATACCAAATCTGGGGGGGGGGCGAGGTTGTGAGGGTGGAAGGGATGTAAGCCCACGTGGCGAGGAATAAGTTAGATCCTAGTGGCCTACCTTGTGGGACTCCTTCTTCAACCTCTGGGAATTCAAGTCTTCAAAAATTCACAAGCCACACGACCATTCGTCCAAGAATAACTATCTCGCTCTCTATTTTCCACTCTATTTCTCTCTCTTTCTCTCTTTTGGTCCCCTTTTGTATTTGTTCATCTATTTCCTTGGTTTTATGTTCCTCATCCGTGCTAAAGCCGGAACAAAGCCCGAGGCTTAGAGCTACTAAACTTTACTTAATATCCCATGTCTTTGGATTTTAAGGGCTAGGCTGTCCTCTCTAAAAGTACGGCTTATTAGGATGAAGTGCTTATGTGTAAATGGTGACCTGGAGAAATAGGTACACTTCAGCATTTAAACTTTTTTTGTTGTTGTAGGTGTTATTTGAAGATTCCTTTGTATATGTGACACATTAATCATTGCACGGGCTGAGCTAAGACTTCACAAGGCGCAACTGTCATTGAAAAAAATATTGTTAGCATTAAACTGCCAAGAATTATCAAATAGCTACAAGACGTGACACAAAACAGGATAATGATATGACTGACTTGCTAGGCGCGATATTAGGACTACAGAACGCTTACAATCCAAACCCACATAACACAAAAAATACGAGAACGGACTTACCAGACGAACAAACTGATAACAATATACTGGCTCCCAGAAGAATAAGACATTGAACAAAATACAATAGTTGACAAGATAGCCGAGAGTGCACCAACATCAGGATACACACTACATAACTTAACAAGGTATGCAAAACAGGGGAAAAAACAGTTAAAGTTGCAGAGATCCTGGCACGTGACAACAGACAACAAACCAAGAGAAATTAAACAAACAGTCTGTGAATGGACATCCAGCATAAGGCAAACTAGAAAGAAGTTGTCTTATGCCGCTTAACCCTTAGAATGCTAGCGGATCTGAGAGGGACCGACCGCCGGGTGCTACGAGCTTTGAGAGCCGATCCTACCCCCAGTGCTAGCCTATTTTCCACCCTCCGCGTGGGACTTTGGTTTGGAACAAGACTATACTCAGTCAGAGCTCCCGCCTTGGGTCGCTCTTATTACGTAGATATATAACAGGGGACATGCAAAATTGCTTGTTTTTTGTTGTAATTTAAGATGCTAATTTCATTAATTGTGTGTACTTTAGTGTGACCTTTTCAATTATTATAACAAGTTTCTTATTAAAATTAATAAATAAACAGTTTCTAAAATAATATTTCAATTGTTTCCGAAATATTTTAGTTTTAAATTTAGCACCATTAGCCCTGTTAGTATGAATCCACCCTTTTATCAAAATATTCATGAAAACACTTTCTCTTCTCTTCATTTTACCCATTTTATGATTTATATCATTGTTATGATTCTTCAATTTATTTAGTAATTTTTTTAAAATATTGATTGATCTTTATTGATAATTTACAATCTGTACAGTTATGTACAATAAGTAATTATTTAGTAAATAACTGGGTCTTTTTTTACTAAAAACTAATCATTTTATTTTTATATGCAACTCATAAAACTGGTTACGTCCAATAATTACTTGCTGGGAAAAAACAACACTTTTTTAAAATTTGTGTTTTGTATTTATTTTAAAAACAAATTTATTTATAATAAGTAGTATAGGCGCTAATGACCTACATGTAGATGCGCCGTAAAAAAATAATAATAAAAAAAATAAGTAGTATATTAATTACTATTAATTAGTAAATAGTAATATAATAATAAAGTAATGAATTAGAAATAAATAGTAGGTATATAGCAAAAATATTAATAATAAACATATAAATATAAAAATAAATAATAAACCAAAACTAGTACTGAGAAATATTTGTTAGGGTCATATTTCCCCACACCTAATTTAGCCTAAAGGTGGGAAAAGGTTTAGCAAATTTTAGTAAAGTGTCTGCAAACAATAGAAATAACAACCCAACCCCTGCAGGTAGCCGCCTTGCTACAGTCTGAATTGGTGATAATGGACCTTTCAGGTGGTCTAGGACACTCCGCTCGAGATAAAGTTAGCTTCCACTCACAATAAAACCGGGAAAAACACACGTAAAGCCATTCTTCTGCTATCTAACGGATAGCTAAGTAACTAGACTAGTTGTACAGCGTGATACAAGAGATCTCTGGGCTTTCTGGAAGCAGAGATTATACAAAGAATATGAAAACGAATATATTCGTATGTCGCACTCTGAGGAATGTCCCGGCTGCACGAATATATTCGTGCTTCGCACTCAGAGCATTTTTTTATAGAACGAATATATTCGTTTATAGCACGGAAAGGGTTAAGAATAGGCCATTCACGGCTAACTCACTCATATCTCATGAAGAGACAGGACAGACCGAAATGAGAATTATGTAATACTCCATTGATAATAAACACATTTCGACTGAATGCCGATCGAAAAAAAACTAAGGCTTACCGGAAACCATGACTCAACTACTCTCAGAAGGGAGTATATATATATATATATATATATATATATATATATATATATATATATATATATAATATATGCAGGGTGACCCCAAAATAAACGGCCAACCTTTGGGAATCGCTGCAGGTTAAAAAAAAAAAAGAAAGAAAAAAAGTCCTTTGGCATATTTCTCGTTTTTGCTTCGTTTCCGAGAAAAAACACAAAAAACCTAAAATACACTTGTAAATAGGCATTCCTTCATAATGCCTATATAAAAATAATTAAAAGTATACGTTTTATCTTGTACCCCCTCTACCCAACTCTTAGCCCCATCACCACCTCCTTTAATCCCCCCATCCAAAAATATAGGAGTGAGTATGCCTCTGATCTTGAGTGGAATAATGAGATAAGAGGTATTCATTTTCTGACCCTTCGACTTAACGCAGAGTCTTTCCACGCATTCCTCTATAATATACTGTCGTTGTTCTTGGAGGAAGTCCTTTTGGCACAAAGATTGGGAAGCTGGTTCCAAATCGACAGTTGTCCAGCCCACTACGGTAGAGCCGTCCGTAATTGGTTGGACATTAACCCCCCAGGGCGTTGGATAGGACCTGGTGGGCCGGTATCTTGGCCGACTCGAACTTCAGACCTCACGCCCTCGCATTTTTTCGCATGGGGACAAATTAAAGATTTGGTCTACAGGGAGCCCATCGCCCCAAGGGTGCACCTTATCCGTCGCATCAGTTGGGCCTGGGAACAGATTACAGTAGAGCAATGCACAAATACCAACAAGTCTGTCAATGTGCGTTGTGATGCCTGTGTTCCTGCCAGGGGCCAAACTTTTGAACAGTTTTAAAAATGATTGTTATATTATATATATTCTTGATCTAAGGTGAAGCGGTTTCTGTGGTTTAGAATTGGATTTAATCGTTTCCTTGATAAATATATGAATACAGAATGATATGGTATAAGAGGAAGCAGGCTTGCCAACCTCCCCTTCCTTCCTGGAGAAATGCCCCTTGAAAAATGCAACTTCCTTTTAGAATATTCATGCAGGTATAACTCCATTTCCGGAGGGTTCCTCCTTTCTACAGCTTCTTCTTGTATCATGATTGAATAACGGCTATTTCAAAATTAATATAGAGTTTTTAACATTGTATAATATTTATTATATCGAGCTTAACAGTTGTAAATGTTACTCCTAATGAAAGATAAACCCAAAAGGGTCTTTTTGCGAAGACCACATCCAGTTACTTTTGAAGTAGCAGTAGTGATTTATAGTTTTAGTATTTATAGTTACTCGTACTCGCTGATAAGCTTACAGGTTCTTTGCTGGTTATCTACTACTACTTGACTCGTTATCTACGGTTATAATTCATACTAGTTAATGGCAAGCAATATTTATTAATAAAAAGGTTAATATGATCAAAATCAATTCTCTCAACTATGAAAAAAGTTATTAAGCATTAAAGTTGACTGTTTTGCAGGTTATGAAGGATAACAAACAACGATATTTGTAAACAAACATATTTTATTCCTTTTCTCTCTCTCTCTCTCGTTTTTAGATATTTTACCTTTATTAAGCATTACATGCTATGCGTTTCCGCTCGCTCAAGAAGATATCAAAACTCTAGTCAATCCAACTCGCAATTAATAGAATTATATTAATTGTAGTGACTCTAGTCTATCCAACTCGTTAAAATTAATAAGATTCCATTAATTTTTCTGAGTAAGAAACCAATCCCCTTTTCTTTGTCAGGAACATCGCGAACTAATTGTAAAAGACTCATTTTTTCTCACTAACATAAGCAGAGCTTTTTCATAAACAAAAGCTAATTCACTGTTGAAGGTTACTTTACTCCCAACAAAAACCAATACAATTGGCCATCGGAATCCTCCAATAGGTAGGCAAAGGAGTTATGCGCATGCGCTGAATCACTGATACAATCACTACTGCTACTTCAAAAGTAACTGGATGTGTTCTTCGCAAAAAGACCCACCCAAAATGTTTTGTTTGTTGACACCAGTGCATTTTCTGACGCCATCTGTTAGAAAGCGTTATAGCCCGCCCAGTTTGATGGAAAATTTCACATCCGGCATGCGTGAAATGCTGACGAAAATATTCCCGCTGATTCCGCCGTTTGCGTTCCTATTTCAACAGCACGCTATGTAAAACTCAATATACAGGGAGTCCCGCATTGAGATGTCATAACTTTACGGGTTTATTCTGCACTTCATTTGTAGTTCAGGGGCGCAAAAATGAGCGTCCTATCTCAACATGTAGCGGAGCTATTTGTCTATTTTTAAAACTATTTTTTTTTTGTATCGTAAATAACGACCACATTTTCAGAATCTAGATTCCATTTCCCATAAGAAACTCCCGCTTTGAAATATTGTCATGTAAATTAAGAGCTATACTAAAAGCCAGTATGTTATGTTCTTATGTCATCTTTCACCCTTGATTTCGAAGTGTCTCCCTTCTCTTAATCTGGGCAAAAAGTGTGTGTACCCAGTGTGGGAAGGATGGGACATCATCATAATCGGGTGAAAGTAAATAATGTGTTCAGAATGGTTCCTTCACGCTAACGCACATTTAGAGGTCACAACAATAGTTTTGAAAATAGACAAAGGTTTGAATAGCTCTGCTACATGTTGAGATAGGACGCTAAAATACCTCAGAGTGACCTAGTAAGTTATGTTATGTAAAAATCTAAAAAAATTGGCAGAGCACATGGGATACCGTAGCACAGGAGAACAAATTATATCACATAAAAAAGGAAGTAAGACCATGGAAGACATCTATCAGATCATCGAAAAAAGAAGAAAGAGTCCTGACTCGCCTTAGAATCGGACATACTAGAATAACTCATTCATTCCTGATGTCTCGAGACGACCCACCTATCTGCATAAAATGCCATGAAAGAATCCCCGTGCACCACCTTCTGGTTGACTGCAGAATTTACGAGAAGCAAAGAAGAGAAGCTCAGCTATCAAATACAATTAGTGAAATTCTGGCGGATCATCCCAACCAAATCCTTAAGCTTTTTGGAATTTTTAAGCTCCACAGATTTAATAGATAAAATTTAAAACTAACTAGCACTAAAACCCACAACCAAATCAGCTGTGTTAAAAAAAAAGAAAAAATTAGTAATAAATAAATGAAAAAAAAAAAAAGAATGCATGTGTTTGTGTGTGTATATGCGAGGGTATGTGTTTTGTGTGTGAGTGTGTGTATGTATAAATGTGTGTATATATGTATATGTGTATGTGTGGGAGTGTATAGATATACATATTCTATTTAGTTGAGAAGATATGGTCGACCGTTCGGAAGTAGGAAGCGTAGATCGTCGGGGTTTCGGTCAGTGTTCTTATTCGATAAAACACATTTTATTTGCTAAAATGTATATTTATTGCCGCCAACGTTTCGGCTTGCTATACAAGCCATCTTCAGGGCTGTAAAAACATATATGGTATAACAATCGTAAGGACAGAAACAATAACAAAAAAAAAAAAAAAAAAAAAAAAAAAAAAAAAAAAAAAAAAAAAAAAAAAAAAAAAAAAAAAAAAAAAAAAGGCTAGAAACATTAACATAAATATGAGTACCTATATGCTTGAAAATATAAATATAAATATATATATATATATATATATATATATATATATATATATAAAGTATAATAATAGCAATATAAATAAATATACCTGTATAGTGACATACCTATTGCTAGAAACATTAACATAAATATGAGTACCTATATGCTTGAAAATATAAATATAAATATATATATATATATATATAGTATAATAATAGCAATATAAATAAATATACATGTATATGGTATCCAAGCGAATGCAGTACAAGTGTCATAGTAACATACCTATTGAGATATTCTATTTAGTTTCAAAAATTATTAAATAACTCCGAGAAAATCAATAAATAAACAAACACTTCATTACTAAAAAATTGCATCATTATTCGCGAATCTTAAATTTAAAAACTAGTGGATTAATTACTAATACAGCAGTACAGCTCCTAGCTCTTAAAACATGTGTTTAATGACCGCTTGGTGGTTGACAACACATTAAAAAAAAAAAAAAAAAAAAAAAAAAACCCTAAAGTTATGACACATACTATACTAATGCTCATCATTTCAGAGCAAGAAAAACTTGGAGAGTTCAAGAAAGGGTGAGTGTGTTCAATGTTTATCGATACTTATCTTTGTCAAAGCTAACCATGAAAACCATGTGAACTATATAACATTGCCTTTATCTTCTTGCGATAAACCCTGTAGTCGGAGAGCTGGCAACGCACATTTCATGAAGTGCTTTATGCACCCTGAAATTTTGCTATAATGTACCTCTTGGGTAGATAAGGTACATATGTGTTTCCCGGACATACCTTGGTGCACCAGGTACTGCGTATAGGGGAAAGGTACAAAACAATATTGCCTAAAAATAGAGTTTTATTCAGAAGCCAACTATTATTAATGAAAAAAATTGCGAATAAAGGCAATTTTAAAATTAATAATAAATAAGGCAGACACTTAAGGGGGTAAAATGTAAATCTAAAAAAACAAATTACCTAGTTTTTATTTTTAATATTAAATGCAGTGCTTTATTCACGCTGCGATTTAAACAGCGTCTTCAATAAACATATTTGAAAATAATTACAAAAGGGCAGACACTTTTGTGGGGTTTAATTATCAGGAAAAATAAAAATAAATGTTGCCTATGATAGACTGCAATACACTGCGCGAAACCGTAAGAGTGAATGACATCACCGCGCAGTTGTGGTTATTCTCTGCGCTCTCATTGGTTCTTGTACAACTGTTCCGGTTTAAATGGCAGCGTGTATAAAACTCTCATTTAATATGAGAATAAAAACAATTAATTTTTTTTTGTTTACGTGTTATACCCCTTAAAAGTGTCTGACGTATTTATTATTCATTGTAAAATTATCTTAATTTTACATTAAAGATAGTTGGCTTCTGATTAAAACTCTATTTTCGGGGAATATTTTTTTGCACCATTCCCCTGTGCGCAGTACCTGTTACTCCAAGGTATGTCCAGGTAACAGATATTTGCCTTCTTATCTACCCAAGAGGTATATTATAGCAAATTTTTAAGGTGCATAAAACACTTCATGAACCGTGCGGTTACTGGCTCTCGGACTACTGTATATATTTTGGTAGTATTGAGTGAGCGTGGAAACTAAAAAGAGCAAGGAGTTACTGATTTTCCTGAGTGGTCGTTTGCTTACAATTCCGTTCTATTCTTTGCATTATATATGGTCTTATGTCGAATGACGATTGAGCGAAGGAAATGCCCCCAAGCACTGTCATTGCAAAACCACAGACGTGCCTTCGCTGAAAATGAAAATATTTTGATGATAAGACGTGAAAGAGTGGGATTACCCCCACTCCTTCCCCACCTGCCTGAGGGTCCTTAAAAGTGCCGTTAGAACTCCAAGAGGTAGAGAGGTGGGGAATTTTTCATTTCTCCCACTGTTTACCTTGCGGAAAAATTATCTCCGCCCGAGGGCCACGGGGGGGGGGAGCTGCATTTTCCCGCAATCTCTCCATCCCGCTTTCCGTGTTTATCCTCCATTACTGTTGAGGAAATCCGCGGAAGAAGCAGTAGAAGAAGAAATAGTAAGGAAGAAAACAAGTTATAAATCCACCGATATAGGACTTTAATAAATTACTAGGGGTGGTAGTGGTGGGGGTAAGGGGTGACGGAAATAGCCGAAGGGCTTCTCGGCAAAGATCGGCTCTAGCGAACATCAGTGCACCTCCGACAGCTGGTGAGGGTGGTTCTTGTACTCGTACACAGTTCACGTGGCTATTCTTCTCCTATTTTTCCGTCCTCTAATGTAAGTCATATTTTCATTATCTAATTTTATTTTATCCATAATAATATGTTTCCCTATAATTATAATATCATAGGCTATGATATTACTGGAATTAGGTCTAAACTACATTTAAACTTTAAAAAACACAACAAAAAGATTTCGTAAATATCATAGTTTTTATTTTATCATTCGCTCTAGAAAAAACGAGATTAACGTCCTTCTGTATTAATTACATTACACTAACAAAATCTAAAAATTATAATTACATATGAAACTATTTGGAAATAATAGAGAAGAAAGGAGAAACACGCATAAATCAGATATTATGGTGAATGTTGTTGAAGATCTAATAAAATGGAATAACCTGACCTCTAAAAAAAAAGAACCAAAATAAAAGAAAATTAAATATTATAACTATCAAAATACATAAATTGCATAAATAAAAGAACAAATACAAAGGTAATTTATATTACAAAATTAATGAGTTTTTAGATTTTCAAATAAAAAAATATTTACAATAATAATATAAAATGAAAAATATTAAATACAGTAACAATATCAATAAAGTATACCATGTTGAAATAATATGGATAATAAAACACATTAGATTTAGGGTTATAAAGGTAAACGGAAGACTAGGAACTGTAAATAATCACTTTTTTACTCATCAAAGAGGCAAAAATATATCATCATCGAATAAATTAAATTAAAAAAAAAATAAATAGAGTAAAATATAAATTGATAACTAAAAGTATAAAATAATAATAATAAAAAAAGTATTAAATAGAATAAGATTAAAAAAAAAAATGTTGGGTCTCCCCGTAGTCAAGTGGCTAGGAAGCTGGATTCTCTTGCGGGAAGTGTGGGTTTGAGTCTCGCTTAGGATAGGTTGACTTTTATCAGCAATGGGTTCGGTGAAAAAATTTGCTACCATGGGTGTTTAGGAAGGGATGAAATATGTTGATATCCGGCGCTAATGACTTAGAAGGAGATCCGCCGTCAAAAATAAAAAAAAAAAAGCGTAATATCTCCAGTGTAAAATTTATTATAACAAGAGTAGAATTTATAATGGTAAGGCAAACCGAAATGTAACCAAAAATTTAAATCGAGCACAATGATACCGCTGTCCATTTTTTTCTGACAAAACGTATTAAACTAACAATCACTATTGAAATAGTAATCGATGATGATGATATTAATTTCTTTCTTTTTTAGATTCCCGCAACTTTGTCGATGGTCTCGTGTACCAGTTTAATATCACAGATATTCAAAAATAAAAATAACTAAAATAAAATAAACAAATAAAACATGAGTCCACGTACTAATAGAAAATAAAAAGATAAATAACATTACAAATTAATTTAAAAGGAATAGTTTTAGGCAAATAAAACGCTATTACAACTAAAATGAAACACGAGTTTTATGAGCTAAGTTATCTTATTTAATTTATTTTTAAGGGTTTCAAGACACATTTTTACCATCAAATAAATATGTCGGGGGGGGGGGGGAGCTGCAGACCCCTCAGTCTCCCCCCCTTATATACGCCCATGCTGGTAACCTTTAGATAACGGGGTATCTCTAGGATATGTCCTTCTTGACACTGGCCGGAGCGACCCAGCGTCAAGAAACATTTTCCTTTGATTTTCTTATCAATTGCTGTACGTATAACATATTGTATGTCAGGGACCATGCTATAATAAACTGAAAAAATTATGTAGTAGCATTAATTTTGCTTAACGCAATAAAATAACTACTTATCTGCCGCGACGAAGCACGGGTATTCGGCTTGTAGTAAATATTTCCTAAATTAAATAAAGCCAGTAAAGCTCTTCTGTTTTTAATTATATATGAATCTAATTTGTTATTTATCCAATTAATTTTGTAATTAGAATGTCAAATATGAAATGCTGCACATTTTAAATGCTAATACAATATTAAGTTTAAATTTCAAATCACTCTCTTTATTATTTGCTTTTATATTTATATATATATGTTTCTGGTACTTACGTATTAGCGTCAAAGCAGGTTAAAGAGCCGGGTCTCAGAGAACTGGATCTACACCGTGTCAGAGATCTGGATCAAGGAGTCAAATCAGATTTCGCCAATATGGCGACGGGATTATCAACGATTTAGGTTAAGATATAATCTTTAGCTAGCGAAAAGCACTTATATTAATAGCATAATTGCTATGCGTTTCCGCTCGCTACGCTCGCTCAAGATTATATCTAAACTCTAGTCAATCCAACTCGTTGATAATATAGATCAAGGATGGTTTTTCGCTGGATAATGGACTGATAAACAATTTGGCATCGCTTCGAAAAAGTAGCTTTCATCCTAGCTATTCTGATGTCGCTATCTCGCACAGAAACTGAAATCGCGTAACAAAAAAAAAACAACAACAATTGCGTGGGTAAATAAAACACAAATGAATTGCGTTAAAAAGACAAAGGGAACAAGATGGCTACTATAAACACAATAGATGATATCTCTGATAGTGATTGACCAATAGAAATGCGTTATCCATGATCCAGATCTCTGAACGAGACCCGTCTCTTTAACCTGCTTTGACGCTAATACGTAAGTACCATGTTTCTTTTTCAATTTCTTCGCTGTGGTTGAGATGTTAAATTTGTGAGACGGCTTGTCTCTCCAGCGGTGCTGCTTCTGTCCATAGTACAAAATTTCGGTGGAAACCACCGCTGTCCTTTATGTTTGGAAATGTAATGACAACCAAGAGTGGAAGAAGAGTTTGAAGAAGCCTGAGAGGAATCCGGCGAAATATTGCTGTACGTGAAGAAACAGCACCACTGGAGAGAAGAGCAATCTTCCCAACCAAACTTACATTTTTGGAGCGAGATTGGGTCAGTGGTTCGGCACTAAATAATATTGTGGAGGGCCAGAGTTCAAAACTCGGGGCGCACTAAGGAATTTATATTCCAATGTTGTCGTTATATGGTCGGATTTCGGGATGCCAGACTGGCCCAAGGCCTCCCAGACTTGTATTAAGGGGAATTACTTGTAACCGAAAAATAAAACACTGCCTCCGTAGTGTGCAGTATGGCCGAGAAGCTGACAGCTCTACTGTATCTGCCCCTGTGGGACCTCGCGGCCTGAGACGAGACTGATATATATATATATATATATATATATATATATATATATATATATATAAATATATATAATTTAGGAAATGGTTATTATTAATATTACTACTAGCGAACGCCCATTCGTGGTTGCCCTATCACCCGAAATTGAGCCTCCCAATAACGATTGACGATGTCATTACTCAGGTGTGTGAGAGCTATGCAGTCGCTTTAGTTGGTTGATTTTTTCTACGTTTTTTACTCTGTTTGACCTTTAAATGTCCTTGAATATGATGTGATGAAGGTTAATCAACCCGCTTATCGTAATGAGCAACCCCAAAAAACCCATCAGGACCATTCCGCTCCGATCAAATGTTTTAGATCAAATGCTGACCTGTGATATCCATAGTCACCTAATTGTTATCGAGATCTTCCTCTATCCTCTAGGCAATTATTGCTAAAGAAGACGGGTATTTTTGCGAAGACTATATCCAGTTACTTGTGAAGTATCTGTAGTGATTATAACAGTGATTCAGAGCACGCGCATAAATCATTATCTTTTCTATTGGCTATTCCCATGGGCAATTCTATTATTTGTTGCTGATAGTAAAATAACCTTTAACACTCTAATCAATCCAACTCGGAAAAATTAATAGAATTCTAATAATTTTAGCGAGTTGGATTGACTAGAGTTTTGATATCTTCTTGAGCGAGCGGCAACGCATAGCACGTATGGTCATAATGCGAAATAAATATAAAATATAAATATGTTATAAAACCACTGGACAAAAAAATCGGCGAGGAGGCCCCTAAACCTTAAAATTACCATTGATTTTTATAACATTAACCTTTTCATTAATAAATATTGCCCGCTGAAATATATTCTGCTTATTTTCATTTGTGTATAACAAGCCTAAAAGTATTACTCACAAATACAAGTTATCTAGGGTTAGTTAAAAAGGATATTATATAAATCTAGTAGTAAAGAAAAAAAAAAATACTTTTAGTAGTGATTGCAGCGATTTTAAATACTTATCATTACTATATTAACTTTTGATTACTATATTTATAGGTTATGGTTTCTAACCTTAGATAACCCGTAATGAAGAAAAGAGATAACCTGCAAAGAACCTGTAAGCTAATCAGTAAGTACCGAAATCACTATTTAAAATCACGACAGATACTTCAGAGTAGCGGAATGTGGTCTTCGCAAACAGACCCAAGAAGACTGCCGTAGAGGATGTAAGGTTTTCCTAAAAATCTGACGTTGCCTTTCAGCCCAAATCCAGATATTCCTTGACTTATCGCCTGCACGGCTATCTGCATCCCATTGTTTTCGCATTTTAAAGGTTGGCCCTGATAAATTGTACATGTTCCTGAAATGGATCGATCCGAATATCCATATAATATTAAAGAACTGTGTATGTATGAATTGCTGATAACATTATTAGTAGATATGTTTTTGCTGGCTTCGTTCCATGGGCTTTATATAATCCAGGGAGCTGTGGACAAGGGCCGTTCTAATATAGGCATCACTCTCTAAGGGCTGTCTCTGACAGTCTTCCCTCTCACTCTCATTCCATCTCTCGTCACTCACTCACTCTCTCTCTTTATCTATCCCTATATCCACACTCTCACTAAATGTCTCTCTCTCTCTCCTCTCTCTCTCTCTCTCTCTTTCTCTCTCTGAACTTCTCTATCCATAGCTTTATATACACACTTATTAGTTCTCTCTCTCTCTCTCTCTCTCTCTCTCTCTCTCTCTCTCTCTCTCTCTCTCTCTCTCTCTCTCTCTCTCTCTCTCTCTCTCTCACTCTCTCTCTCTCCTCTCTCTCTCTGACCTTCTCTATCTATAGCTTTATATACACACTTATTAGTTCTCTCTCTCTCTCTCTCTCTCTCCCCCCCCCCCCTCATGACTCTTCCTCCCTCCATCTTTCGCTATAACAATACTCTCACTACTTTTCCCGCGCCCCCGCCCTTTCCCTCTCTATCTGTGTAGATCTATCTTTCTCTCTCTCTCTCTCTCTCTCTCTATATATATATATATATATATATATATATCTTCCTTTCACAGACTCTCTCCCTCTCTATTTATTGCTTTATCCGCCCACTCCTCTAGCTAATCTCTCTGGCTCACTACATACCACCCTATCCACTTCATCCAATCTAATTATAAGAGATTCATTTGTGATCACTTATTTCTCAGGTTCATCATCACTCTCCAATACTAGGTTGTTCACTACTGGCTGCACTTCGGATAAAATATTCTCATCAGAAGGAGGAACGCCACAGTCCAAAACCGTTGTTTCAATGTCCCAATCACTTCAAGTGATTGGAGACTCGGTTAAGTTGTCAATTGGAGTTAGTGTTATAGAAGTGATGACTTCTATGAGTACGACTCATACCCTCTCCACTCATACCTATTTTCCGTTCGACTTTACATGTAGGGGCAAAATTTATGTGTACAGATTCTGGTCGACTTATGACAGTTTGGGCGAGACACACCAGACCGAAATGTGACCGAACTATTCGATTGTAACATATGTACAAATGGTTAACACACTTTTAATACAAATGCAAATTCTTACTCTTTTTTAATGATAAAAGAAAAACAACCTGTATGTCGGACAATTTTTCATGATCTCCGGAGTTGATTTTGTATATATGTTACCGGCAAAGTATATAATCAGGCATTCTATAGAATGCCTAAATCCAGCCGGCAATGTATGAAATAAAGCTTATTTCATACTTTGCCTAGGCATTCTATAGAATGTCTGCTGTGCTTTAGGCAAAGTATATAATCAGGCATTCTATAGAATGCCTAAATCCTGCCGGCAATGTATGAAATAAAGCTTATTTCATACTTTGCCTAGGCATTCTATAGAATGTCTGCTGTGCTTTAGGCAAAGTATATAATCAGGCATTCTATAGAATGCCTAAATCCTGCCGGCAATGTATGAAATAAAGCTTATTTCATACTTTGCCTAGGCATTCTATAGAATGTCTGCTGTGCTTTAGGCAAAGTATATAATCAGGCATTCTATAGAATGCCTAAATCCAGCCGGCAATGTATGAAATAAAGCTTATTTCATACTTTGCCTAGGCATTCTATAGAATGTCTGCTGTGCTTTAGGCAAAGTATATAATCAGGCATTCTATAGAATGCCTAAATCCTGCCGGCAATGTATGAAATAAAGCTTATTTCATACTTTGCCTAGGCATTCTATAGAATGTCTGCTGTGCTTTAGGCAAAGTATATAATCAGGCATGCTATAGAATGCCTAAATCCTGCCGGCAAAGTATGAAATAAAGCTTATTTCATACTTTGCCTAGGCATTCTATAGAATGTCTGCTGTGCTTTAGGCAAAGTATATAATCAGGCATTCTATAGAATGCCTAAATCCTGCCGGCAATGTATGAAATAAAGCTTATTTCATACTTTGCCTAGGCATTCTATAGAATGTCTGCTGTGCTTTAGGCAAAGTATATAATCAGGCATTCTATAGAATGCCTAAATCCTGCCGGCAATGTATGAAATAAAGCTTATTTCATACTTTGCCTAGGCATTCTATAGAATGTCTGCTGTGCTTTAGGCAAAGTATAAAATCAGGCATGCTATAGAATGCCTAAATCCTGCCGGCAATGTATGAAATAAAGCTTATTTCATACTTTGCCTAGGCATTCTATAGAATGTCTGCTGTGCTTTAGGCAAAGTATATAATCAGGCATGCTATAGAATGCCTAAATCCTGCCGGCAATGTATGAAATAAAGCTTATTTCATACTTTGCCTAGGCATTCTATAGAATGTCTGCTGTGCTTTAGGCAAAGTATATAATCAGGCATGCTATAGAATGCCTAAATCCAGCCGGCAATGTATGAAATAAAGCTTATTTCATACTTTGCCTAGGCATTCTATAGAATGTCTGCTGTGCTTTAGGCAAAGTATATAATCAGGCATGCTATAGAATGCCTAAATCCTGCCGGCAATGTATGAAATAAAGCTTATTTCATACTTTGCCTAGGCATTCTATAGAATGTCTGCTGTGCTTTAGGCAAAGTATATAATCAGGCATTCTATAGAATGCCTAAATCCTGCCGGCAATGTATGAAATAAAGCTTATTTCATACTTTGCCTAGGCATTCTATAGAATGTCTGCTGTGCTTTAGGCAAAGTATATAATCAGGCATGCTATAGAATGCCTAAATCCAGCCGGCAATGTATGAAATAAAGCTTATTTCATACTTTGCCTAGGCATTTTATAGAATGTCTGCTGTGCTTTAGGCAAAGTATGAAATACAGGATTTGTAGCTTGTAGGAGTAACTAACGGCAGTGCGATTGGGGATTTATATCCATGAACATCGCGTCTGAAGATGTCTAGGAGAATTAGAAGAATGCCTAGGACTTCTTCATTAAGGATACGCTGTTTACGCCATCTTTTATAGCCTCCATAACAGTGAACTTTAGTGCTTAATAGCTTCTTTCCTAGTTGAGAGCATTTTTTTTTTAACGGATTCGAGTTTAGTGCATCAAAATACGTTGTAGAGCAAACTTTGAAGAACATCGGTGCTGAAAACGCTTTATTTTAGTGATTTGCATTGATTCTGAACACTCAAATTCTACCTGTTGTCATTTCTTTCAAGTATCTAAGTAAAGTTTATGTAGTATACTCAAAACCTTTTTAGCACTTTCCTCCGAAGGAAAGTAGCTATTGAGGTTGGACTCATGACGGAATTTTTGAAAAATTTCTTCAAATCTTTATCGATCCTACCTAGTAGACACCGAAAATGACCCCCGTTAAAATTTATATATATCTATATATATAAGTGTGTCTTGTTAACACGATAGCGGCCAGAATTTTTGTTTTTTCGTCACGAAACTTGGTATATAGCATTCAATTAGCAAACGATTGAACGAGTTCGTTAACCACCAAAGTCGGTCCACCGGAAGGGGGGGTTTACCCCGAACCCAAAACACTTATTTGACTATGTCAGGCGTAATATTTGTTATATTTCAACGAAACTTGGTATTCGTAGTGTTAATATAGAGAGAAAAGTGAGATATAAAAACGAACTAAATCGGTTCATTAGAAGGGGGGTTTACTCCGGACCCACAATACCAATTCGCCACTACCAGCCGTGATTTTTGGTATATTTCGACGAAACTCGGTATTCGTAGTGCTAATCCACAGGTAAATATGTGTTGTAAAAATAAACGAAATCGGTTCATTAGGAGGGGGGGGGGTTACTCCGGACCCACAATACCAATTCGCAACTACCAGCCGTGATGTTTGGTATATTTCGACGAAACTCGGTATTCGTAGTGGTAATCTACAGGTAAATATTTGTTGTAAAAAGAAACTAAATCGGTTCATTAGAAGGGGGGGTTTACTCCGGACCCAAATTCCTAATATACTCATACCGGTCGTAATTTCTGCTGTATTGTAACGAAACGCTGTATACGTCGTGGGTAACTCATGAGAAAGAAGTGTTGTAAAAATGAGCTGAATCGGTCAATCGGAAAGCGGGGGTTTAATTTGTAATATATTTGAATAGAAAAGCCGGCAGACGTAGGTTCACAAAGCCGCCGCAAGGAGCGCTTTCTACCACTAGAGTGACTGTATCCTGTTCCTGCGTTAGATCAAAATACGATAATATGAGGATTTTTGTATTTATTACGTAGTGTAGTAGGTACCATGTGTAAACATAACTCTGGATGCAAATTAATAATTGATCAGTTACTCATTACAAAATGAGAACTATTCACGTTTTTATTTTATTTATGTAGGATATTTTAAGCAAATTGTTCTGGAAAGCAGTCTACACTACCCAAATTCTGAGGAAAGTGCTTAGTTATGCAGCTCCTGCGTGACGGACTTTTTAATTTTATATATTGCCCAATAAGCAACAGGAATTCTATAGAATACCTAGGCAATGTCTGTAATACGATGTACATTCTATACTTTGCCTAAACCACTCAGGCATTCTATAGAATGCCTGGATTCTATACTTTGCCGGTATCATAATATGTTACCGGCATCAACGTTTATATATTATATGATATATTATATGCCGTTGATATGCCGGCATCAACGGCATATATTATATGCTAGCTGACCCGGCAAACGTTGATTTGCCATACACATAATATCTAGTGAATATTGTGGTAGTCAAATAATAATCCCGTAGCTATTACGGGATCTCGTTGTTTAAGATTTATGCAATATCCGTATTGTCCCGGTGCGAATGGTGTGTATCAGCAGTGGTTTCAAGAAAATTATTTCTTCTTCGAATCAAGACTTCTTGCCTTGCGGTACGGTCGCAAACCCCGATCCATCAACGTTGTCAACAACAGGTGCATTGAATGTACTCTCCAGATGGTTTTTTTATCGGGATTGATGACAATAGCGTGGCACGGTTTGCCAGCTTACTGACGATGCGCCTGATAAACCGGGAACTGTGGTTAATGTAGCCCCAACGTGCATCCACGGGATTGGCGAGTGCACTTTCGGAGTCCTCACCTCCCATAAAGTAAATTAGTAATAATTGATGTGGTTAGTTTGTTATTGGCAGCAATGATCCCACTTTGTGATAAACTTGGCCGTTGATTTTGAATGTTGAATTAAATTGTTGACCATTTGCAATATTATGTTAAACTATTTCCGTTGCTCCAAGCGATGTCATTTGGAAACATGATTGGATGTTGGAATTAACTTAACAGCAACATAAGCATAGAATCTGGAGCCATATTTCTCTTTGTAAAGAGATCATATGTTGAATAAAACTATATTTTATATTTAAAATTTATTTATTATAATTAAAGGACTAATACCGTTATAATAAAATAGTGATTGGTGGTAAAAGATTGAAATTTAGGGTTGTATGTATTTTTTAATGCCAAATCATAAAAAAAATAAAAAATCAATATTTTGTCCAAAAAATAATAAATGTTGGGGTGGTCACCCATATGACTTACAAATAGTTTACAACCTATTCTCAGACCTACCGAGTATACTCACAAAATATTATAAAAATCAGTCAAGCTGTTTCGGAGGAGTTCGGTCACAAACACTGTGACACGAGAATTTATATATGTATATATATATATATATATATATATATATATATATATATATATATATATATATATTATAATTATACTACTTTAATTTAATAGGCCCGACATGTTTCGTGCATCTTTTCTTCGCACCTCTTCAGGGGCACTTCTTGCTAGGAAGTCCTCTCGTTACCATGTACTTCCTCTGGAGTATGGCTAGTATTAAGCCAGACTCCAGAGGAAGTCCTCTCGTTACAATGTACTTCCTCTGGAGTATGGCTAGTATTAAGCCAGACTCCAGAGGAAGTCCTCTCATTACCATGTACTTCCTCCGGAGTATGGCTAGTATTAAGCCAGACTCCAGAGGAAGTCCTCTCGTTACCATGTACTTCCTCTGGAGTATGGCTAGTATTAAGCCAGACTCCAGAGGAAGTCCTCTCGTTACCATGTACTTCCTCTGGAGTATGGCTAGTATTAAGCCAGACTCCAGAGGAAGTCCTCTCGTTACCATGTACTTCCTCTGGAGTATGGCTAGTATTAAGCCAGACTATAATTTAGATATTTTGGGTCATCTACAAGAATAAATAATATATATATATATATATATATATATGCGGTAAAAAGAAAACGACGAGGGGAGGTTATACAACGGGCTGGTTTGGTCTCTGAACAATACTCTGGAGTGTAATTTGTGGGTAGAGTCGAGTAGAGGGCGCTGGGAGCAATATCTGTCGGGTTGGGAGAATCCGTAAAATCTCCTTTGGTGTGTGTGTGTTTTGTGGCTACTGGTCTCGTGTTTCTATTGGTGTGTGAGTGTGTTGTTTTTACTGGGCTCGTATTGGTCGGTGTGTGTGTGCGTTTTGGCGGGGGCGGGAACATATTTTTTACAACACCCCCCTCCTCCCTTCATCATGCCGCACCTGTCCCGCTTTCTCAAAAGGCAATATCAGCTGTTACAATAATAAACATTGGGCGTTTCCCATTGCATTTAATCCCGGACCGCCGATGGAAATCTATTCCACTGTTCTCTGCCCGTTTGTTCTGTTTGTTCATGAAATCGGTATTCATTGCAACGAAGTCCCCGAGTGATTGTGTGGCCACAATTTATATGTACAACACAATCTGCTAGTATTCCTTCCGGCTTTTGGCAATTTTTCCTCCCACTCCTTCGCATAGATACAGCAATATATATATACTCGTGACGTCACTAAAATTCTCAGGAATAGCTCAGTAGAAATTTTAAAATGGTTCCATTACATTTTGAAGAAAAAAAATATTAATAGTTATTGATAAAAGTTGTTTAGATTCCTACTATTCGTAAACAATTGTCCATTGATATCTCTAATGGCATTCGTAAAGGAATAGAAGCAATTATTGGCAGGTTTTCGATAAAAGATGGACATATCGTCCTAATTAGCACTTTCCTCCGAAGGAAAGTAGCTATTAAGGTTGGACTCATGACGGAATTTTTGAAAAATTCAAATCTTTATCGATCCTACCTAGTAGACACCGAAAATGACCCCCGTTAAAATTTATATATATATATATATATATATATATATATATATATATATATATGTGTGTCTGTTAACACGATAGCGGCCAGAGTTTTTGTTTTTTCGTCACGAAACTTGGTATATAGCATTCAATTAGCAAACGATTGAACGAGTTCGTTAACCACCAAAGTCGGTCCACCGGAAGGGGGGGTTTACCCCTAACCCAAAACACTAATTTGACTATGTCAGCCGTAATATTTGTTATATTTCAACGAAACTTGGTATTCGTAGTGGTAATATAGAGAGAAAAGTGAGATATAAGAATGAACTAAATCGGTTCATTAGAAGGGGGGGGTTTACTCCGGACCCACAATACCAATTCGCCACTACCAGCCGTGATTTTTGGTATATTCCAACGGAACTCGGTATTCGTAGTGGTAATCTACAGGTAAATATGTGTTGTAAAAATAAACTAAATCGGTACATTAGGAGGGGGGTTTACTCCAGACCCACAATACCAATTCGCCATTACCAACCGTGATTTTGGGTATATTTCGACGAAACTAGGTATTCGTAGTGGTAATCTACAGGTAAATATGTGTTGTAATAATAAACTAAATCGGTTCATTAGAAGGGGGGGTTTACTCCTGACCCAAATTCTTAATATACTCATACCGGTCGTAATTTCTGCTGTATTGTAACGAAACGCGGTATACGTCGTGGGTAACTCATGAGAAAGAAGTGTTGTAGAAATGAGCTGAATCGGTCAATCGGAAAGCGGGGGTTTAATTTGTAATATATTTCAATAGAAAAGCCCGTCAGACGTAGGTTCACAAAGCCGCCGCAAGGAGCGCTTTCTACCACTAGAGTGACTGTATCCTGTTCCTGCGTTAGATCAAAATACGATAATATGAGGTTTTTTGTATTTATTACGAAGTGTAATAGGTACCATGTGTAAACATAACTCTGGAAGCAAATTATTAATTGGTCAGTTACAAATTTAAAAGAGAACTATTCATGATTTTATTTTATTTATGTAGAATATTTTAAGCAAATTGTTCTGGAAAGCAATCTACACTACCCAAATTCTGAGGAAAGTGCTTAGTTATGCAGCTCCTGCGTGACGGACTTTTTTTATTATTTATTTATTTTACGAGCTCTTCTTTTTTAAGATACAGTAAAAAATACAAATTTATATATTCACAATTATCAGTAACTTATAGTACTAAATACAACAAAAAATTTGAGGAGAGCATAAGACAAAAGATAGTAGGTTTGTGTTAAAAATTAAGTGCTAAACATTATTTACAGCATTGCTATTTACACTATAGTTAATAAATTTACATAACATATCACTGAAACTAACTACCATTATTGAATTATTTATTAGGTCATGGAGGATGCTACATGTTGTGGTTTTCCATTAATGACCAAGTAAAATTGAGTAATAAAAAAAAAAAAAATTATACCGTCGAAATAATATTTATCAATAGGTTTTTAAATATTATTATTCAGATTCTGTGATACATGTTTATGTGTTTTAAATATTGTAGTATAGAGTTTATGTATGGACTACCCTCTGTAAGAAGTTCTTGTAGGTCGTGTGGAATGTTCAGTTTGTCGCGTCTTTTACATTCAGTGAGTATGTGTTTAATGGTCAATGTTATGTTACAAACTCTGCATACCGGTTTGTATTTTTTCTCCATGAGGTAATTATGTGTGAGCAACGAGTGTCCAATGCGAAGTCTGGTCAGTACTACTTGGTCTCTTCTTGTCAAGGTGTATTGTTCGTTGCTCCATGCTTTTACTGTGTTCTTAATTTGTGATAATTTGTTGTTTGTTTGTAGCCAGTGATGCAACCAGTCGTTTAATATATGTGTGCGTAATGTGTGAACTAAATCATCTAACGTTATGTTTTCAATGTCTACGATCTGTTTATTTGTTGCGTCTTTTGCATGTTTGTCTACTGATGTAAATGTGCATTTTCTACGATTTTTGTCCTGAATTAGACTTAGTCAAAAACCAACAAAGGCGTTTATATGCTCAAACAGTTGAAAACTGTTTTGAAAACTTCGGACCTGCTAAACGCATATCATGGCCTTTTTGAACCCCAGTTATACGGGCTTAGCTTATGGGGAAATTTCAAAAAGGCGAATGAAGTTCTAACAGTAGAAAAAAAAAAGCAATTCGGACAATATTAAACTTGAGGAGGAACACGTCCTGTAAAAATCACTTTAAAAAATTGAAAATTTTAACAGTACCAGCCCTATACATTTTAATGGCTCTAAATATTACAAAAAAAAAAAAAAAAAAAAAACATATCACATTATATAAAAAGTCCGTCACGCAGGAGCTGCATAACTAAGCACTTTCCTCAGAATTGGGTAGTGTCGATTGCATTCCTGAATAATTTGCTTAAAATAACCTATATAGATAAATAAAATAAAAACATAAATAACACCTGTTTCAATTCAATCCAAACATAGTACAATGTAAATCCCCCCCCCTTCCGATAGACCGATTTAGTTCATTTTTACAACACTTCTTCCTTATTAGATACCCAGGACGTATACCGCGTTTCGTAACAATACAGCAGGAATAACGACCAGTATGAACAAATTAGTAATTTCTATCCGGAGTAAACTCCCCCTTCTAGTCAACCGATTTAGTTCATTTTTACAACACTTCTTCCTTATTAGATACCCAGGACGTATACCGCGTTTCGTAACAATACAGCAGGAATAACGACCAGTATGAACAAATTAGTAATTTCTATCCGGAGTAAACTCCCCCTTCTAGTCAACCGATTTAGTTCATTTTTACAACACTTCTTCCTTATTAGATACCCAGGACGTATACCGCGCTTCGTAACAATACAGCAGAAATAACGACCGGTATGAACAAATTAGTAATTTCTATCCGGAGTAAACTCCCCCTTCTAGTCAACCGATTTAGTTTATTTTTACAACACTTCTTCCTTATTAGATACCCAGGACGTATACCGCGCTTCGTAACAATACAGCAGAAATAACGACCGGTATGAGCAAATTAGTAATTTCTATCCGGAGTAAACTCCCCCTTCTAGTCAACCGATTTAGTTTATTTTTACAACAAATTTTTCTCTTCAGTTGACCACAACAAATACCGAGTTTCGTTGAAATATAACGAAAATTATGGCTGGTATTGACAAATAACTACTTTGGCTCCGGAGTAAACCCCCCCTCCGGATGGACCGATTTTGTTGGTTAACGAACTCGTTCAATCGTTTGATGGGGGAATATTACATACCAAGTTTCGTGGCGAAAAAACAAAAACTCTGGCCTGTATCGTGTTAACGGACACATATATAACTATTTATATATATATATATATATATATATATATATATATATATATATATATATATATATATATAGATATATATAGATATAGATATATATAAATTTTAACCGGGGTCATTTTCGGTGTCTACTAGGTAGGATCGATAAAGATTCGAAGAAATTTTTCAAAAATTCCGCCATGAGTGCAACCTCAATAGCTACTTTCCTTCGGAGGAAACATGGGGATATTCACTTCTATGCCACCAGGCAACGTAACCTAATAGCACTGGGCAAGCACAGTACATTTTTTAAAAACGGGCTTCCGTACATGGGAGCAACTTTATATAATTACCTCAGGAATCGAAGGAGGAGGAGGATAAGAAGTTGTTCTCCAAAAATGTAAGAATTGCTTGGCAAAAAATCCCTATTATACAGTTAAAGAATTTTGTTCTACCAAAAAACTTCTGGCACATTCATTACTCTAATTATCACCAACATTCTGTTTTTTTTTTTAATTTATTGTACGGAAATGGCATATTTTAAAATTATTTCATTGATATGTTTTGACGTTCCTACTTCCACTGTTCAGTGGGTTAATGGAAATAAAGATTTATTTATGTGAAGTTTACTTTTTAATTACGCCACATCGAGAGCTCGAATGTACTCCCAATTATGAAAATAGTAAGTTTCATTATTAAAGTGTTTATTTATACAACTTTAATCCCTTGAGGAAAGTGTAGAATAGTTATAAATATTTAATATAGATAAAACTGAGTGGATTTCATTATTAAACAGTTGCTTAACAAGCCCGAGGATATTCCTCGCTCAGTTTTCGGCTTGTAAATATTAAAGGCCCTAGTGTTGGAGCAAAACACGAAAGCAATTTTTAAGCAACAATTCATTGAAATTATTTTTTTAGTTGTCTTTAGGGGTCTCCCGTGGTCTAATGGCTAGCGCCTTGGATTCATAAGCGGGAGATGGTGGGTTCGATTCCCAACCTCCGGCAGGAATTTTATCATCCCAAGGCTCGCTGGTAAAATTCCTCGCTGCACCCTGGATGTCGGCGCTAGTGACCTAGATGTAGATGCGCCGTAAAAAAAAAAAAATAAATAAAAAAAAAAAAAATTTAGTTGTCTTTGTTTCTATTCCCAACACACAAAAAAAAATGCATTCCTTTGACTTTGGTGAGTAGAATAGAATAGAATAAAATTTTTATTTGTTAAAGATTTACAATCTTGTACAAATCATACATATATAAATATAAATAACTTTTTCACCCTCATTGGTGAGTAAATGTCTGTTAAAATTGGATAGACGACGAAAAAATACAACTATCTGAAAATACCTCATATTAACAAAAATTTAATCTTCTGTGGATGAAAACCAATATTTCCGACTGCGCATTTTTTTGTATATTCCCGTGAAAGGCCGCGACGGCCCAGAGGGGCAGATAATATAGAGGTATCTGATTCATGACCATACGGTACACTAGGAAGATGTGATTTTAAACAGTCGTGATTTTGCTACTTACAGATTAGCTTACAAGTTCTTTGCAGGTTATCTATTACTTATTTACACGTTTCTAATAGTAGAAGCAATATTATATAAATGTAGTAATAAAAAGTTAATATAGTAATGACAAATATTTACAATCACTGCAAAAATTACTAAAAGTAACTTTTTTGTTTACAATATTTATATAATATGGTTTATTACTAACCCTTAGATAACTTTTATTTGTAAGTAATACTTTTAGGCTTGTAATGCATAAATGAAAATAAGCAGAATATATTTCAGGAAGCAATATTTATTAATAAAATAGTAAATATTATAAATATCAACGGTAATTGTGAAGTTTAGGGGCACACTCGCCGATTTTTTTTGTCTGGTGGTTCTATAACATATTTATATTTTATATTTACTTCGCATCATGCCATTCGTGCTATGCATTTCTGCTCGCTACGCTCGCCCAAGAAGGTATCAAAATTCTAGTGAATCCATCTCGCTAAAATTAATAGACTTGTATTAATATTAGCGAGTTGGATTGATTAGAATGTTCAAGGTTACTTTACTAACAGCAACAACCAATAGAAATGCTAAATAGTGAATCACTCTTATAATCACTGCAAATACTTCACAAGTAACTTGATGTGGTATTCGTAAAAAGACCTGTACTATGCTCCGGCCGCCTGATTTTCCCTTTTGCAGGTACCCATTAATAAATCAATTAAAGGCTGAGTTGGCCTAGGGACTGTCAGGGAGGCCGAATCAAACCCACGAACGAAGACACTAGAAGGTAAAAATCTTTAGTGATTGCTCGGGATTTGAACTCAGGCCCTCCAGCGTATTAATCCAGTGCTCTTTTTTTTTTTTTTTTTTTCCCTTGAAGTTTAAAGGCCAGTCAACCACTATTGGGTCATTTGTGCCTCCTGGTCGGTCTGTTGGTAGTATCGAAAGCGGAAACAGAGCCCGACGGCCAGCGGAAGGCGGACCCAGCCAAGGTCGAGTAGAGTCCCCCGTGCCAGTTCTACCTTAGTGGCCCGCATCTGGTGACTGGCTGCTAGGTCTATGATAGAAGGTGTGCTTGCTGGTGCCAGGGCAACCAAACCTTCACAGACCGCATGGGGGGGGGCACGTCCTCAACCCCAACCAAGCCCATCGCTCCCGCCGACCCACGCGCCCCGCCCCCGCCCCGAACGCCACCAACAGTTAAAACAAAAATATGTTTAACGAAATTTTGGATAGTTAATGTATCCAGTGCTCTTACCACTGAGGTAACCTCGCTCCACGCATTTTTTTCGCAGATCACGATAATAGCCAACGGCCTAGCCACGTTTAATACACCGGTTCTCGTAGATCACCGAAGTTAAGCAACGTCGGGCGTGGTCAGTACCTGAATGGGTGACCGACCACGTGCTGTTGGCATTAGAAAAGGGTGGCAACCTGTAGATAGCCCGACGCTAATAGCCAAACAGTTGATGCGCCGTAAAAAAAAAAAAAAATCACGATAATAATGTTGGTTCAAATTCGAACATATTTATTTGTCTGTGCGCTCTTTGGTACGCTCAATATGTTGTTTTATTATATAGTTCACTAATGAACAATGTTTTGTAGAAGGAAATATTCCTATCTTCTTATAAAGTGTTGGGTTGACTATCCGTGTAAGGGCGAAGGAACCCTCGTACCAATAAACCCGTCCCTAGCTGTGACTCCACCTTGATAAGGTTATCACTAGATGTTGGCCGAGGAGGGTGTGGAGCTGTCAGAAAGCCTTCCATCTAGTTTCTGTGATGTTTGCCGACTCAGGTCACGTAGCTACCCAAGACACCGGCGAGAATTGGGCGCGTCAAATTCGACAATCACCCGCCAAATCCCCCCGGGAAAATGGACGGGAGAATGACTTGTGCTTCACTACCAGTTATTGGGGTGTGTCTTTTTACCCGGAGAAAACACATGGGGGCTTTTAGGATCACGGTCGAGGGATGTTCATTAACGCCGAGAATAATGTTTTCATAGGACAAGAATCAAATGTTTTGCTGGTGAAGAATTTAAAAATATTTTAGATTTAATAAACTGATTATTTTTCTCATAAAGGAAACGACTATGCATGAATTGCACTAGAAACCAAAATCATTTACAAAACTCCCATCATTTATGTATATATGTAACGATTGTTTACATTCTTTGAGAAGGTCCTTTAGGTGTGCCGTCTGTGAAAGTGTAGACTAAGGAATTTTTAACATACTTGTATGGATAACAGTGGTGTTGGGGTCTCCCGTGGTCTAATGGCTAGCGCCTTGGATTCATAAGCGGGAGATGGTGGGTTCGATTCCCAACCTCTGGCAGGAATTTTATCATCCCACGGCTCGCTGGTAAAATTCCTCGCTAAACCCTGGATGTCGGCGCTAATGACCTAGATGTAGATGAGCCGTAAAAAAAAAAAAAAAAAAAAAAAAAAAAAAAAAAAAAAAAAAAAAAAACAGTGGTGTTGTTTAAGTGCAGAATATAATTTTTTTTTTTTTTTGTTTTTTTTTTTACTTTTTCTAGCGAATAAAATAGATTTGGCCTCCTTTGATGTAAAGGTCAGTCCAGTATTCTCGGTCTAGGTTTCATAGGACAAGAATCAAAAGATTTGCTGGGTAAGAATTACAAAAAAATAAAAAAAAAATTATATATCATAGATTCAGTTAACTGGTGACGACAACGCATGAATTGCACCAGAAACGAAAATCGTTTACAAAACACCCAGAATATATGTAATGATTGTTTACATTTTTTGAGAATGACTTTTAGGTGCGGTACGCATGTGTGGCGTCTGTCAAAGTCCTAGAAAACTTTGTTGTGCATTTGTGTGAATAACAAGTCTGTTGTTAACGTGTAGAATGTAGTTGGCGTTTGGTATTTTTCAAGTAAATAAAATAGATTTTGTCTTGTTTTGCGGAAATTTCAGTCCGGTATTCTCGGTACAGTTTCCAAGTAAATAAATAAAGTTTCGGATTTTGTTTTGTGCTTCTTCTATTGAATAGTATGAGTAAAACATTAATAGGTCATTAACAAACAAGCCTTACTGCACATCAGGAGGGATTTATTCTTTTACTGTATCCATTGCTAAGAGAAATAGTGTTGTACCGAGTACACTGCCCTGAGGAACGCCCATTTCTTGTTTAAAGACACCTGAAAGGCAAGTTCCATTTCTTACTCTGAATGTTCTGTTAGTGAGAAAGTAATTTATGAATTTAAGGGCCTTCCCTCTAACACCTCAGTGAGAAAGTAATTTATGAATTTAAGGGCCTTCCCTCTAACACCTCATTCATAGAGCTTAGTTACGACGATCCCTTGTCATATTGTGTCACATGCTTTGTTCAAGTCAAATAAAATCGCTAATGTTGATTTTTTTTATTGTGGAAAACATCTATTATATATTATTCTAATCTTGTTATGTGATCTGCCATGGAATGATTTGTCCTAAAATGATATTGACTCATTGAAAGTCGGGTTTTTGATTCAATTCTTTAAATCATTCTTTTATTTAGCATTCTTTCGAGCAATTCGCACACACAGCAGGTGAATGATATCGGTCTGTAACTTACAACTTCTGATTTGTCTTTATTAGGTTTAAGTATTGGAATAACGGTACTGTTTTTCCAAAATTCAGGGAAATTTCCTGAGCCATAAACTGAGTTTATGGCACTCAATAATTGAATGATGCCAGTCAATTTATTAAAATGGCTCAACATCTTTCGCAATCTCGGATATACAAGGGCCACTTCGTAACTTCCTTGTTCTTAGTTATGATGTGCCCATGATGATGTGGCTGGTATGCTTACGTGTACAAAGTTTTTAGGCTCCTGAAGGCCATCTGAGGATTATGACTAGTTTTGACTTCCTGAGTTTTGCTGTGCTAATTTTGACTTCTATTTCTTGACCTACTCAAAAAAAAAAAACAAAAAAACTTTAGAGCAAGTGTTACTATTTATATTGATATAATAACACTGGTCTGTGACCACAAAATGTACGGCTGTTTTTACTTTTTACCGCAGATTTTTGCATCCTGACCCCCCCCCCCCAAAATACTCTAAAATTTCCATCATGTCTAGTTTTTAGCAAAACTGTTTTTTAATTAATACTTATGTGTTGTTTAGCGTTAAACCTCAAATTCTGTAGTTGCTGCCAGGTTGTAAATTTTATGAATTGCTTACGCTTTTAAGTTCCATACCGAGTCGTACAACTCTGAGGAATGATACTACAATACATGAAAGGCAGGTGTTTGCAAAGAAGCATAAAAGAAGAGAAAAACAATGTTTCACAAGCAAACAGAATGATTTTTTTGAGCATTTTGTATTGAATTAAAAACAAAAATTATTTTTTAGTTTCTACATAATAACATTTGTTTTGTTTTTTGTGAAGTCTTTCCTCTCATATTTTGCAGGAAAACTGTACATGAAGGACAAAATTTGAGGTCACTTTTGGATTCAGGACACCAAAAAATATAAAATGCAGCAGGTCAACGAATATGTTTTGCAGACAAATGATTCAAAACTTTAAAAGCTTATAACATTTTACTCGCGTCAAAAAGTTATAGTACCTTAAAAGAGCCGTTAGAACAACTGGGAAACGAGGGAGAGTGGAAAACATGTTGGAAAATAGATTGGAGCCCGGACCGGGGTGGGAGGGGGGGGGGGGGGGAAGATTAGGACCGTCGACCATTCAGGAATAAAGGCTAACGACCAAACCTAATCACTAATTGATAAGAGCAATAAACAAAGCCTAGTTTTCCCGCGTCAAGGCGCGCTACTTTATGTCATGACTTAATGACGTCATTCATCATATACAATAATCCTTTTAGAGGAATAAATACAAACCATTAATCTATTATCTATTTGATATAAATCTATCGTTGTCAGGACATGACTTTGAATAGTTATTACAAGGGAACGGATGTTATTGTATTTACATATTTTTTTCTGATTCTTAAATCGTAATTTTTGATGTAATTCTGCACGTTTTAAGTGGTTTTAAAGCATTTAAACAGCTTTTTATTTTACATATTTTAACAAGAACCCATATTTTTACTTATTCTGCCATTCATACATATTTTTGCTACATATTTTGAGTTTTTATTTATTTTGTAATTGAAAAAAAAGGGGGGAAACCGAGAAAGAAAATAATACCTTACCCATTGAGTCTAGGTCAAATGAATAAGTTAAATTTCTGTCCGACATAAATATCCTGCAATAACTATCAGATGTAAACGGACTTATATATCGTTTATGTCTGACATAAATTCTATATGGTTTACATTAGTCAGAATTTCTCTCTGATATAAATATCCTGCAATAACTATCCTAGTGTAAACGCAACCTAAGTGAAAGAGTTGATGCTATACATCCTTGAGATAATGAACCAACATTTTTACGGCTAAAAAAAAAACAAAGCAAAACTTATATTGTACTATCACCATCTTAGACAATCATACTAACAAAGGAATAGACACAACTTCCAAACCCCCAGACTTAACGCACTCTGTAAAACGTAGACAATTGAGCAAAACGTTTATCCGTTGACTGATTCAGAAGTGTGCTTAATAAGCCCACTAATTTGGGCAGCCCCACTTTAATTTATTTTAAGAAAGTGTTCTTTCTATAATCTTTTTAATCAGTTATTGCGGTTGTAAAAAGTCCGACTCGCAGGAACTGCGTAATCCTTGGGCAGTTCCGTTCATATCCCTAGTGACATTAGCAAAGGAGTAGATGCAGTTATTAGTAGGTCTTGATCCTTCGTGAAAAATATAAAATTACAGCTCAAAAAGAAAGAAGATTTCAGGCGCAAAAACAAGAAACTGATAATAGTCTAAGCAGAAATGACTCCCCCCACCTTCTCAACATTTGCCAAGGCAAACACTATTACCAATACGTTTCTCATTTTCATACCTTATTTTATTAAAATACTAATTTTACTATTAAGTGCGATTAAAAAAAAAAAAAAAAAAAAAAAAAAAAAAAAAAACAATTGGGGTAAATAGTGACAAAACCCTGTTGAAAAAAACGAAACTAACAATTTTGAAGTTTGAAGCACTTATTTATCGGATTGACATCGCCCCATCATAAATTACATCTGGTCTTTTCTTGTAGGGAATTTAGTAAGCTCTAGAATGGCCACCTTCCACTCACCACGATTTCCCAACCTTTTTCGAGATTTTTTAGAAAATATACGAAAATCCCAAAACGTTTCATGCCTGTTAATGAAATATTTTATTTCTAATACTTCCTTAACTCCAAACGGAACCAAAATTCATCTAACTTAGATTAGATGAATATCAAACATTTGGAACAAGTTTCAACTTAATTAATCGTTTCTGAATACCCAAACTGAAAATTACTTACTTAAGTTGGTGTTTCTATGCTTCTCAAAAACGGTTACAGATATCGCTTTAAGAATAGCTTCATGCGTTTTTATACGTTAAGAAACCTATAAAACGAATACCTGCAAGCATATGAACTCGAAAACGTATGCGTTCCGATTTTTTTTGCGCGCGAATTTCGCCCCAAACGCCATGTTCTTGTGGACAGATTCTGCTGGTTAACGAACTTGACCTTTTAAATTAGACAAAAGATTTGTGTACCAAATTTCAACAAAATCGGACCATTTTTAATCCGTCAGGAGCGCGAACAGACAAACACGCATATATATATATGTATATATATATATATATAATTATGGCGTGGTACACTTATTTCTTGAAATTGTTTATAAATAGCCTCCAAATTAAATTATCTCTTTGAAATACAGAGATGACAAGAAAGGGAAGGATTGAAATGAACCTTAACAAGAAGGAGATATTGAATAAAATACTGCTACAAAGATTTCCAATTACAGAGAAGTTTATTCATTGTAGATATTTCATTCGAAATGTTGTATCCTTCTCCAAATGATATTACAAATTTGTTACAATAACTCAGAAATTCAAGTGCAATTATATGTTTACAATTGAAGGGTCCGGGGAAAATAGTGCCAAACAATATTTTTAACAAAACTTAACTGTATCTGCTATATGTTGGATATTATGTGGTACTGTCAGTTGAAATGGTTAGGGGCAACAAGAATAAGTAGCATACAGAGCTTGTGGTCATATTTTAGTAGCATTTGCATCATAGACTGATAGTCCCACATAATATCCAACATATAACAGCTGCAATTATGTTTTGTTAAAAATGTTGTTTGTCACTATTTTGCCCCGACACCTTCCATTGTGAGGGGGTGTTGTGCCACATTCGTGGTGAATTATTATTATTATTATTTATTACTAGCTGAATACCCGTGCTTCACCACGGCCGATAAGTAGACTAGCTGAAGACCCGTGCTTCACCACGGCCGATAAGTAGACTAGCTGAAGACCCGTGCTTCACCACGGCCGATAAGTATTTTTTATATTGAGTTAAATAAGATATGATCAAAATTAACGCTACTACATAATTTTGTACATTTTATTATACCACCTCATACTATATGTTATTCATCAATTGATAAGTAATTAATGCATAATGTTCCTTGACGTTGGGGCGCTCCGGACCAGTGTCAAGAATGAGCTTATTATTGCACGGACTTTAAAGTTACCCAGGAAACACCATGTGGAGGTAACCATGCTTGTTTCCGTTGGAGAGAAAAAAAAATACAACAACCGCTTAAAAAGTTAGGTAAACAATGACAAATACACGTTGCAAAGTATAAAACTAACAAATTTGAAGTTTTAAGCACTTATCTCTTCGATTGACATCGCCCCACCGCCCGGGACAACTGTACCCGGCTGTCCCTCCCATGTGGCGGCCCTGCCCACCGAACATTACAACAGAATCTTATTGTAGAGAATTTAGAGTTCCCAACCATTTTCGAGATATTTTAAAAAATATACTAAGATCCGAAAACTTTGTATCACCATTCATACAATTTTTTTTTCCATATACTTCGTTTCTGAATACCCAAACAGAAAATTAGTTTTGAAAACGGCGACTGATCTTTTTTAAACTACACCAAATACAGATTTATACAAAAATACAAACTTATTTAACTAAATACAACAAAAGTGTTAAGAGAACATAAAACACATTCAATGGTGCTAATGGCCTAGGTAGTCGAAGCACCGTAAAAAAAAAAAAAAAAAAAAAAAAAAAAAAAAAAAAAATAAAAAAAAAAAAAAAAAAAAAAATAACATAAAACAAACTTTCGTAGCTTTGTGTACAGAATTAAGTGCTAAACATTATTTACAGTATTGCTATTTACACTATAGTTAATATATTTACATAACATATCTCTAAAACTACTAACATTAATTAATTATTTATTGGGTCATGGATGACGCTACATTTTTGTGGTCTTCCATTAATGGCCAAGTAAATTTGAATATTAATAAATTAATTGATAATATGTCTTCATTGAAATCAGATTATTATTATAGCAAATTTTATCCTGGAATAAAATTTTTGTGTGTAGGTTGTGTTGTTTTAAAAATGTTAATATATCGTTAATGAAGGGGCTACCCTCTGTCAGTAGTTCCTGTAAGTTGTAAGGTAATTTAGTTGTTCTCGTATTCTGCATTCCGTTAGTAAGTGTTTTACTGTCATTGGTACGTTACACTGTCTGCAAATGGGTTGTTCTTTATTTGTCATTAAATAAGAGTGAGTTAGTAAAGTGTGTCCTATGCGTAGTCTACATAGTATAACCTCTTCTCTTCTATTTCTTCGGCTACTTGAGCTCCATTCGTATATAGTATTTTTGATTTTTGTCATGTTTTATGTATAGTATCAGCTACTTCTTTTTTCATGTCTTGTATAGTCAAATTTTCTATGTCAATATTCTGTTTTCTTGTAGCCAATTTTGCTCGCATGTCGACTGGGGGGCATGTCGGTGGGGTTAGATTTGCGACATGCCGTATCGTCCAAAATCCAAAGTCTCCAATCTAAAATACGAGATTTTTCATATTCGACAGTTTGAAATGATATATTCAAATTTACCATGATATGGTATTTACATATTTTTTCTGATTCTTAAATCGTATCTAATCGTTGATGTAATTCTGCACATTTTTAGTGGTTTTCTTGGGGAAAATTTCGGGGGGGGGCTGAGACCATTTCCGGGGTATGGAATACTAAAAAAATAGAGCTTGGAATAGTTTTAGGCAATTAAAACGCTATTAAACGTAAAATAAAATATTTTTTATGAACAATTTATTTTTAAGGGTTTATGGCACATTTTTACTAACCAACTCAAAATGTCGGGGGGGGGGGGCTTCAGCCCCCCCTTATATACGCCCATGACACTGCACTCCTAATTATAAGAAACCCCACCCCGACAATAATGGTATAATATAAAATTGTATTATAGAAGAGAAGTTGCAAACTAGAGGGAAATATTATTCACTTTGAAACAATATGATGACACTTTTGTTGGAAACATTAATTACTTTAAAAGTTTCCTCAGAATGACTTTGTTCATAATTCCTAGAGGAAAACTTTTATTAAAGTATTGTCATATTTCAAATAAAGGTATTGTTTAATTTGGAAAAAAATACCAGAAAACTCATTTAATAATTATTATAATAATATAGTAAATTTGTATATTTATGGATGGTGGTTAATTCCAACACTACTATAAAAATAAAAATAGATATATACATACAAAAAAGATATATATATATATATATACATAAAAAAAATATACACAAGTCTATTACCTGTATTAATAGTGCTATACTGTATATTAGTAGTTAGTTCTATTAGTTCTATTAGTATCTAAGTAACAAGTTAGTCGTGAGCAATGACATAGGTTAAAAAAAAAAGAGTACAGGTCATAAAAATTACAGTTCATTGTCATACACTGTCCTAAACACAAAATTACAATCCCTCTCACACGACTCTCTAGCACTACACTTGAGGGCGGTGAAGACCTAGACGTTTTCTGCCCTTAAACACCCAATCCATCCATCCTTTTCCTAGACGTTTTCTGCCCTTAAACACCCAATCCATCCATCCGTTTCCTAGACGTTTTCTGCCCTTAAACACCCTATCCATCCATCCTTTTCCTAGACGTTTTCTGCCCTTAAACACCCTATCCATCCATCCATTTCCTAGACGTTTTCTGCCCTTAAAGACCCAATCCATCCATCCATTTCCTAGACGTTTTCTGCCCTTAAAGACCCAATCCATCCATCCATTTCCTAGACGTTTTCTGCCCTTAAAGACCCAATCCATCCATCCATTTCCTAGACGTTTTCTGCCCTTAAACACCCTATCCATCCATCCATTTCCTAGACGTTTTCTGCCCTTAAAGACCCAATCCATCCATCCATTTCCTAGACGTTTTCTGCCCTTAAACACCCAATCCATCCATCCATTTCCTAGACGTTTTCTGCCCTTAAAGACCCAATCCATCCATCCATTTCCTAGACGTTTTCTGCCCTTAAACACCCAATCCATCCATCCATTTCCTAGACGTTTTCTGCCCTTAAACACCCAATCCATCCATCCATTTCCTAGACGTTTTCTGCCCTTAAAGACCCAATCCATCCATCCATTTCCTAGACGTTTTCTGCCCTTAAACACCCAATCCATCCATCCATTTCCTAGACGTTTTCTGCCCTTAAAGACCCAATCCATCCATCCATTTCCTAGACGTTTTCTGCCCTTAAACACCCAATCCATCCATCCATTTCCTAGACGTTTTCTGCCCTTAAAGACCCAATCCATCCATCCATTTCTTAGACGTTTTCTGCCCTTAAAGACCCAATCCGTCCATCCATTTCCTAGACGTTTCTGCCCTTAAAGACCCAATCCGTCCATCCATTTCCTAGACGTTTTCTGCCCTTAAACACCCAATCCATCCATCCATCCAACACTACTCGCTGTCACTTGTAGAATAAATCATTTCAGTGCTGAAATGAAAATTCCCTACTCATCTAAACCTAACGGATAACATTGGAAGGTGCATTCATTTTTGGTTCATGTAACGGTTGGAAGTAATAATACCAATTTGTGACAATTAGATGTTTCATTGAATCAACTCATGTAACTTGATTAATAAAATCGTCGTAGTGGGGATTCTGATGGGTGAGGAGGCTGTGCAATGGTTCGGGATATTACCTCGGATGGACCATCACCAGGTATAGCGTAAACTCTATGAGGGACAAAATCACAGTTTATTTCTTGTAATTCAAGGTCTGCCATCATAGTTGAACCGCAATTAAAAATAATATTACGACATAGATACAGTACGATAACAGCTGACCTGTTATCGTCCTAGCTACGCATGCTGCCTGGGCGTGCATGCTCTAACCAACTAACAATTCAAACACCTCTAAAAATACTTAGAAATTTGAATATCGAAAAATCCTTTCTTAGCGAGTGTTTACGTTTTATAGGGAGTGTTTACGTTTTATAGGGAGTGTCCATGCAACATTTCAATATTTTCTGTCAATTGGTTTGGGCTGGGCGATGATAGGTCATTGAGTGAGTGAGTGGTATTTGAAAAATATATAGTAGACTAGCTGACTACCCGTGCTTCGTCACGGCCGATAAGTAGTTTTTTTATTGAGTTAAATAAGAAATGATCGAAATTTATATTACTACATAATTCTGTACAGCTTATTATTGCTCGGACTTTAATGTTACCCAGGAAACACCATGTACAGCTTATTATTGCTCGGACTTTAAAGTTACCCAGGAAACACGATGTAGGCCAACGGCCATAGCCACGTTGAATACACCGGTTCTCGTAGATCACCGAAGTTAAGCAACGTCGGGCGTGGTCAGTACCTGAATGGGTGACCGACCACGTGCTGTTGGCATTAGAAAACGGTGGCAACCTGTAGATAGCCCGGCGCCAATAGCCAAATAGTTGACGCGCCGTAAAAAAAAACAACAAAAAAAAACACCATGTAGAGGTAACCGTGCTTGTTACCGTTGGGGAGTAAAAAAAAAAAAAAAAAAAAAAACATACAACAACCACCATAACTCAGAAATTCAAGTGCAATTATATGTTTACAATTGAAGGGTCCGGGGAAAATATTGCCAAACAATATTTTTAACAAAACTTAACTGTATCTGCTATATGTTGGATATTATGTGGTACTGTCAGTTGAAATGGTTAGGGGCAACAAGAATAAGTAGCATACAGAGCTTGTGGTCATATTTTAGTAGCATTTGCATCATAGACTGATAGTCCCACATAATATCCAACATATAACAGCTGCAATTATGTTTTGTTAAAAATGTTGTTTGTCACTATTTTGCCCCGACACCTTCAATTGTGAGGGGGTGTTGTGCCACATTCGTGGTGAATTATTATTATTATTATTATTTATTACTAGCTGAATACCCGTGCTTCACCATGGCCGATAAGTATTTTTTATATTGAGTTAAATAAGATATGATCAAAATTAACGCTACTACATAATTTTGTACATTTTATTATACCACGTGATACTATATGTTATTCATCAATTGATAAGTAATTAATGCATAATGTTTCTTGACGTTGGGGCGCTCCGGACCAGTGTCAAGAAAGAGCTTATTATTGCACGGACTTTAAAGTTACCCAGGAAACACCATGTGGAGGTAACCGTGCTTGTTTCCGTTGGGGAGAAAAAACAATACAACAACCGCTTAAAAGTTTAGGTAAACAGGTACAAATACACGTTGAAAAGAATAAAACTAACAACTTTGAAGTTTTAAGCACTTATCTCTTCGATTAAAAACGCCCCACCGAACGTCACAACAGAATCTTTTTCGTAGAGAATTTAGTAATCTTTCGAATAGCCGGCTTCCACTTACTACGATTTCCCTGCCGTTTTCGAGATATATTAGAAAATATACTGAGATCCGAAAACTTTATATTACTATTAAGTCAATATTTTCCCCCATGTACTTCTAACTCCAAACGATACCAAAGATTACATATCTTAGATTAGATGAATGTCAAATACCTGGTTTCAAGTGAACCAATCATCGTTTCTGAATACCCAAACAGAAAAATAGTTTGGAAAAGTATTTCTGTCAATTTTTCTCGTAAACGGTTACAGAAATCGTTTTAAAAATGGTTTCATTCGTTTTCCGACGTTAAGGAACCTATATAACGAGTACCTGCAAGCAAATGGACTCCGTAAGCGTTCCGATTTTTTGGCGCAAATTTTGCTCAAAAAACCGTGTTCCAGTAAACGGATTCAGTTGGTTAATAAACTTGACCTTTCAAATGAGAAGATAGATTTTTTTACCAAATGTCATCAAAATCGGACCATTTTTGAGCCGATGAGGAACTTCTTAATAATTCAAACCCCTCTAAAAGTACTTAAATATTTGAATATTAAAAAAACCTTTCTGTTTACATTCTAAACGTATTGTCCGTGCAAAATTTCAAATTTTTGTGTAAAGTGGTTCGGGATATTATTACCTCGGATGGGACATCACCAGGGCGTAAACTCTATGAGGGACAAAATCACAGTTTATTTCTAGTAATTCAAGGACTCCCATCATAGTTGAAATTAACCGCAATTAAAAATAATACTATGAAATAGTTATAGAATTGTAATAGCTGTTCTGTTATCATCCTAGCAACACATGCTGCCTAGGCGTGTATGCTCTAACCAACTAAAACTTTAAACCCCTCTAAAAATACTTAAAAATTCGAATATTAAAAAATCCTTTCTTAGCGAGTGTTTACGTTATATAGGGAGTGCACGTGCAACATTTCAATATTTTCTGTCAAGTGGTTTGGGCTGGGCGATGAGTCAGTGAGTCTTATTTGACAAATATATAGTAGATTATTCAGGAATGTAGTCTACGCTACCCGAATTCTGAGGAAAGTGGATAGCTATGCAGCTCCTGCGTGACGGACTTTTATAATTTCAGCTTGTTATAGTATTTTATTATTTAATATAAATAAAATATAATCCGATGAGGTAATATCAGTTCCATTAAGGTGTTAACGATAATTTTGCAGAGAGGTAAGAAATAACCTCCTTGGCGAGTCCACTGCCTCTGTGATATTAGCGCTGTAATCAATTCTCGCCAGCTGGTCAGGATTTACGGGCAAGCTGTCCTCTCCCCTCTCTTCCCATTATTCCCACTGGTCCTGGTAACACTATCGATCTCTCTCCTACAATCGAATCACCCTACTATCGAGTTGAGCTAACTACTCTGCAGCTCACATGGGAGTCTCGTTTTTGTGGGAGGTTTCTATCAAGCAGGTATTTAAAGCTTTCGAATGGTCACCTTCCACTTACCACGAATTCAAAAATATACCGAAATACCGACAATTTTTCGTTTCAGTCAATCAAATTTATTTTTTCTAATACTTTCTTAACCCCAAATGCTACCAAAATTTTAATATCCAAGTTTAAACGAATATCAAATGTGTGGAAGAAGTTTTGAACTAAATCAATCCTTTCTGAATACCCAAACTTAAAATTAGTTCGGAAAAATATTAGTATTAAGGTTTCTCGTAAAAGGATAAAGATATCGCTTTAAAAATGGTTTTATTCGTTTTCCTACTTAAGAAAACCTATAAAACGAATATCTGCAAGCATATATCGTCGATACAAATGCAAAGTAACGAATCTGAAAAAATGCATATTTCATTGTCAATCTTTACTAATTTCTGCTGGGCTTATGTACGGCAAATTCTTCAATCTGATTTCACTCTATGAAAGGGAAAGTATTCCACTATCAAAAGGTCAAATCTGCCGAATATTTGACTGTCCAAAAAAAAGTTACGAATAAATGCTTTTCCACTCTGAAAAGTGGCGATTTTCACATTCGATACTTTGCATTTGTAGCGACGACATACTCGAAAGCTGACGGATTGTGCTGGTTAAAGATGATCTTTTAAATTATATGACAGATTTTTGCACCATATTTTTTCTAAATCGGGCATTTTTTGAGCCAGTGAGAGAGCGAGCAGACAAATATATATATATATATATATATATATATATATATATATTTGTCTGCGAATATATATATATATATATATACATTTGTGGCCCAGATAAGCGGGCCACAAGTGAAATAACTCCAAAACGGTTGGTGATATCAACATTTTTTAAAGGATCAAAGTTGTAGATCTCTTTGAGATCTACAAAATAGTGCCTTCGAAAATAGGAAAATAATTCTTCGAAGGACTTAGATAGACTTTCCATATATTGCATTTCATTTTTTTTAAAGTACTAAAAAAAGCAAGTCAGAATAGTGCAAACGGGTTTTCAATGCGTTAAGTAGTTCTCTGTCAAAATACGTTTTAATTTGCTTTTAGTTCTCACTTGGATTTCGAAAAAAAAGGCACATTCCTTTGTTCAAGTAGCACTTTTTTTTTGGAGATAGTTAATTTAGCTTAGGAGAGAGTGCTCAGCATTCAACAGAACTAGAGTCTTTAGTCTAAACCAAAAAAAAAAAAAAAAAGAAAAAAGAGAAAAAAATGGGATTTAGGTAGAGGAGTAGCCAAAATTTCATATACCAAATAATGAAGGAGTTGGTGTTTCCTATGGCCTGTTGACATCTCCGTGGGGGTAAGAATATAGTTTTTCATTTCCTCCAGGAAGTAGGTATAGTTATCAGTTGATCTTGCTCAGCTGCTCTGCAATCCGTCGGGATGTATTTAAATCTTAAAAACTGCAGGCTTCGGCGGTTGAGCAAAAAATGTAATACTGTATTAATTTCGGCTCGCCATAACGGACATAGTTCAGATGCTATCAAAGTAGATTTATGTGAGTTAGTAATTACCGAATGGAAGAAACCATCTAGGTCGAAACCTTCCACTGATAAGGTTATAACATTGAGGGAATGTTTCCGGAAAATATAAGCGGACAGATGAGGACTTGGAGGAATTATTGAAGAATTCCTTCCTTGTCCGGAAGGTGGATAGATGAATTCTTGGATCCCATGAAATAGCTAGCGAAAAATAGAAGAGGTAATAAATGATTCTAGAAGTATTTCCAAGGAGACGCTGCACTTCTATCTTAGAAGAATAGGCAGAAGGTTTGGATAAGGTTGGAGCTTCTAGTATCTACCTTCATCTAGTATGCAGTGGAATTTTAGGAGAATTAAGGAGAAGAATTTCGTTTAGAGCCTTCTGCTCAGATTCAGGAACAAAAAAAACCTTTAGGTCCACTCAACGAACCTCTGTAATGTATGTAACTGTATAACATATAGTCTTCTTTTTCGTACATACCCAACGCGAAAGCGCGAACGCCAAAACGCGTAAGCGAACGCCACTGCGCAAGCGCAAACGCCAGCGGACACCAGCGGGCACTTTTTTGTGACGTATACACTCTTCTTTTTCGTCTTCGTGGCCTTTGCGCATGCGCAAACTTTTTTATGACATTTTTTTATAACGCTTTTTTCCAGTTTAGTCACCGCTAAAGCTATTTATTTTATTTATGCTTAAATAAAATAAAACCAGAATTCTTACATCTACTATATATTTGTCAAATACCACTCACTCAGAAGAAATTGAAATTTTGCATGGACACTCCCTTTAGGATGTAAACACTCGTTAAGAAAAGTTTTTTTTACATTCAAATTTTTAATTATTTTCAGAGGGGATTGGATTTTTAGTTGGTTAGAGCATACAGGGCTAGGCAGCATGCGTGGCTAGGATGATAGCAGGTCAGCTGTTACCGTACTGTATCTATTTCATTATATTATAAGACAGTGACCCTATTTTTCCAATATATTCATCTGTGGCAGAAGGTCAATTTTATAAAAACACACTTTCTTTCTTCTGTACTCTTTTATTAGGCTCTACATGTTTCACGTCGCTGTGACGCCTCTTCAGGAGCACTTAATCTAAATAAAATAAAATATGGTTACAGCCTATTCCTTAGAGAACCTTCTTTGGAAAATCGACATTTACCCTAAAACTATCGATTTTAAACAGCTGATACCCAGTAGACATGATTAATCTTATCAGTCCAGACGTGGCCCTACCTGCGGAAGGTTCTCTAAGGAATAGGCTGTAACCATATTTTATTTTATTTAGATTAAGTGCTCCTGAAGAGGCGTCACAGCGACGTGAAACATGTAGACCCTAATAAAAGAGTACAGAAGAAAGAAAGTGTGTTTTTATAAAATTGACCTTCTGCCACAGATGAATATATTTCATTATATTATTTTTATTTGGGGTTCTTTTCAACTATGATGGCAGACCTTGAATTACTACAAATTATTATACCTTGAATTACTAGAAATAAACTGTGATTTTGGCCCTCATAGAGTTATATCCCGAACCCTTGCACAGTCTCCTCACCCATCGGCATCCTCAGTCAGAGACACTGGTCCGGAGCGCCTCAGACAAACATTACTTTGATTACTTATCAATTGATGAATAACATATAGTATGAGGGGAACCGTGCTATAATAAACTGCACAAAATTATATATATTATTGTTAATTTTGATGATACATTATTTAAAGCAATAAAATAACTACTTATTTGCCGTTTCGAAGCACAGGTATTCAGATAGTTATAATATAAAGTGTATTTTGCGCTTAGAATCTCACTTTTATCCACTATTTCATTGGAGGAAGTGTTTAAATTGTTCAATAAATTTGAAGTATAGCTATTCCAAGATTTTTGAAACACATTAGGCGTAAGAACGGGAACGCGCTAAAGTGAAGCAGTTTTTGCGAATGGGAGTTTTCCATTTTCTTTCGATATGGAAGTAGAGATGGAAATTATCTGGAGGGGATCGGGCTAGCATATTCTATTCCACTTTTGCTCCCAGGGGGGTATCGAACTAAGTTAGATTTTCTTTGAATCTCCATAAACTTTTCTTCGAATCTTTTAACTTTCCCAGATTCCCAAATCTGATTTTAATTCCTACGCCCAAGAATGTATAACCTGCTAGGTCCAATATTGAAAATATCTATTCCTGAGTGGAGTATCTGAGGCAAAACCCTGGCCAAATGTGCAAACATGTAAAACATAAGAAACCATAATTAAAAATTCCTGTTTTTAGGAGCTGCGTCGTCTTAGCGCGGTTCCGAACTGGTCTCAAGAGCCATTTGGAAAGCATTTTGGTCGCATTCGTTAAGGGCATGTAGGCTTCAACGAAAAAAAAAAAAAAAAAAAAAAAAAAAAAAAAAAAAAAAAAAAAAAAACCAAACACAATCTAGCCAAAAGTAATACAAATCTGGGTCCTTACGTAATAGCTACACCACAGGTTAGAGAACTGGGTCCCGTTCAGAGATCTGGATCATCAGCGCAGAAGTTAATTTAATTTTTCCCAATATGGCCGCGGAAAGACCATTTATTTATATTATCAACGAGTTTGGTTGACTAGAGTTTCGATATAACCTTGAGCGAGCGGAAACGCGTAGCATTTATGTTAATGGCATAATTGTTATGTGTTTAAGCTCACTTCGCTCGCTTAAGCGAAATATAGAAATTCTAGTCAAGCCAACTCGTTGATAATATAGATCACTGGGTATTCGGTGGACAATGGACCGATATACAATTTAACGTGGCTTCAAAATAGTCTCTTTTTTCTTTGCCATTATGTTGTCGCCAATTCAGTTTTAGGCAAATCACAAGACGCATATTCGTAGCAGAAACAAGAACTGCACCAAGAACACAAACAACAAACAAGGGAAAGAAATCGCATTAAAAACAAATATGTACAAATGAATTGCGTTAAAAACAGAAACTAAACAAGACGGTTACTACAAACATAATGTCCAATAGAATTTCCTAAATGCAGAGTTATGCGCCTGCGCTGATGATCCAGATCTCTGCACGAGACCCAGATCTCTAAACTGTAGTGTAGCTAATACGTAAGCTCCCAAAACTGTAGTCCAGTAACATTTTCATCTCCCGAGTTAATTCTTTCTTGAAAAAGTCAAAACGGCATTTATGACCGAGGTTTCTCGGGCGTGGTTTTCTAGCGCTTAAAAGAAAGTTAATTATCTGGTAATCTATAATTCTACTTGAAACGAACTCGTATAATCCATGGAGCAGGTAAGAAGATTGAGTCCCCCCCCCACCAATTCCACCTTCAAGTTAAAAGGGAGTGAAGATTGAGCTACGAATTCCCCAGAATGAAAATATAATATTTAGAAATTAGGATGAAATCCCGATGTTTTTACTGTAAAAAGCAACCCCCAAAGCCGGAAAACGTGAGAAATTTAATATTGATTCTAGTCAAAAGAATGTAATAGAGCAACAAAACCTCAAAGAGCAATATTGAAAATATTTAAATTATTAAACCAAAAGAAAATAGTATTCATATTTTATATTTATTGGAATTATTTTATAGTATTTTATTTATTTATTTATGATGATGCTCCGCATCTAAAGCGAAGAGCATTTAATTTCCTGTATTAGGTTTACACTTGCTAGTTATTGCAGGGAATTTATATCAGACAGAAATTGCGATTAGTGTAAACCATGAGCAATTTATGTCTGAGATATATATTTCTATCACGAACTATAAGTGTCGACACTTCTATACCACCAGGTGTAAACACAGATTTTTACGAGAAGAATTTAATTTCAGAGATAAATATCTTGGCTACTAGCTGTATTGTCGACACTTCTATACCGACATATGTAAACACTGATTATTTGTGCTTTTGGTGAATTTATCGCAGATTAGAACAAATCCAGAACTGTCCCATACATATCCATGACATAAATGTCTAGCTATTTCTCTCAGTATGTAAACCTTCAAGAGAATATCTATCCGACACCTGACATATATTTCCTGCGAGATGTGTCAGATGTAAACGCACCCTAACGATGTCACTCCAAAACAGTAGTTGTAGTACAGACAATGATTTATGTATGAAGTATGTATGTATGAGGTATAGATCGTAAAGGAAACAATAATTAAATAGAAATATGTATAAAGAAAAATAATTAAATACAATTAGAATGAATGAGGTGTTTATTTAATTAATAGAGTGAATTAGATTTCATTATTATTGCAAAAAAGTCCGTCACGCAGGAGCTGTATAACTAAGCACTTTCCTCAGAATTGGGTAGTGTCGAGTGCATTCCTGAATAATTTGCTTAAAATAAACTAGATAGATAAACATTTTTTATGAGCAGCTGCTTCAATTATTAATTTTGTAATTAATTTCCTTCCAGAGTTTTGTGCATGCGAGGTACTACACTACGTACTAAATACACAAAGCTTTACATTTTGATCTATTGATCTTGATGAGTTTCGCGAACCTACGTTTGGCGGGAGAATTCAATTCAAACATAGTACAAAGTAACACCCCCCCCCCTCCAATAGACCGATTTAGTTAATTTTTACAACACTTCATCCTTATTAGATAGCGAGGACGTATAAAGGGGTTCGTTACAATAGAATAGAAATTACGACAGGTATAAGGAAATTAGTAATTTTTGTCCGGAGTAAACCCCCCCTTCTAGTCAACCGATCTAGTTTATTTTTATAACAAATTTTTCTCTTCAGTTGACCACAACGAATACCGAGTTTCGTTGAAATACAACACAAATTATGGCTGGTATTGGCAAATAACTACTTTGGATCCGGAGTAAACCCCCTCTGCAGATGGACCGATTTTGTTGGTTAACGAACTCGTTCAATCGTTTGATAGGAGTATACTATATACTAAGTTTCGTGGCGAAAAAACAAAAACTCTGGCCTGTATCGTGCTAACGGAGACATATATAACTATATATACATATATATATATATATATATATATATATATATATATATATATATATATATATATATATACATATAGATATATATAAATTTGAACGGGGGTAATTTTTGGAGTCTACTAGGTAGGATCGATAAAGATTCGAAGAACTTTTTCAGAAATTCCGTCATTAGTGCAACCTCAATAGCTACTTTCCTTCGGAGGAAAGTGCTAAAAGGTTAAATGGATTCTTATGGTTATGTATTATATTTTGTCGTACATGTTAGTGTTTTTTAAATATGTCAATATTGTGTTAATATAATGGCTGCCTTCAGAAAGTATGTCTGTCAGGTCATGAGGAATGTCCAAGTTATGCCGTATCCGACAGTCTGTTAGTATATGTTTTACAGTAAGATCTGTGTTACAAGTCGTGCATTTGGGTTTGTCGGTTTTTGTCATCAGGTACTCGTGTGTAATGCGTGTATGGCCGAATCTTACAAGCATTACACACGAGTTTTTTATATTAAAAATTGTAATAACTCATTTTTCTAGCAAATATTAATTAAAGTTGCCATAGAATTATTTTGTTGATTTATAAATATTTATTAAATCCGTATGTTTGATCTTTTATTTGTGAAGAATTTATGTTGTTTGTAATAGATGTGACGTTTAAATTCAGCGGAAGTATTAGGAGGTGGAGTGAGTCATTTCCGCTTAGGATTGGCTACTTCCCGCTTCCTGTGCATAGTTGTCGCTTATTAACAAGATGTTTTTTCAGGAGGTTTTTAATTGTTCATGAAATGTCAAAACAATATATTTACTGTTTCTATTTCAAGGTTTCCAAAAAATAAGGGGGATAAGAGCGGAAACATGCCAAGATGATGCAGTTCCTGTCAGCCTGTTCTTTGATTAGTACACGTGGTTCGTGATAACGTACTGATAAGGATAGTACGTTAGTTATCTACGTATGATATTCTCATTAATCCCTCTAGAATTACCTTACCCCTTCCAAACAACTCCTCGGTGACACGGCAGGTGTCAGCTGTCAGAAGCCATTCATTCATAAGAATCCCTGAGGCGTGATGTTCCATTCATAAAGCAGAGGTAGGCAATGGATGAAAGGGGAAATTGATGGTTTGTTTACAATACTTTCTATAGCCACTCTGCTCATACAATACTCATGATTCGCTGTTTATTTAGTAATAACTCAAATAGATTTAGTAAATAATATATTTATTTTTTGATCCCTAAAAGTCCGACTCGCTCGTTCGTATCCCTAGTGTAGCTTAAAACAGAAACACTTAATTTTTTGACTGAATCTTGCTGGTAAAATGTAAAAACAAGTAAAAATTCAAAATGAAATCTCAAAGCTAAGCAAGATATCAGCGAAGCTTCCTAAGCGTGAATTATTCTATTTAAGCAACGATTTCTCCAAATGAGATGATGACAAAAAAAAAAGGTCTTTTTGCGAAGACCACATCCAGTTACTTTTGAAGTAGCAGTAGTGATTTATAACAGTTACTCGTACTCGCTGATAAGCTTACTGATTAGCTTACAGGTTCTTTGCTGGTTATCTATTACTACTTGACTCGTTATCTACGGTTATAATTCATATTAGATAATGGCAAGCAATATTTATTGCAGGTTATGAAGGATAACATAAACAATGATATTTGTAAACACACATATTTTATTCCTTTTCTTTCTCTCTCTCTCTCTCTCTCTCTCTCTCTCTCTCTCTCTCTCTCTCTCTCTCTCTCTCTCTCTTTTTGGATATTTTACATTTATTTAGCATTATGGGCATACTTGCTATGCGTTTCCGCTCGCTTCGCTCGCTCAAGAAGGCATAAAAAATCTAGTCAATCCAACTCGCTAAAATTAATAGAATTATATTAATTTTAGCGACTCTAGTCAATCCAACTCGCTAAAATTAGTAGAATTCTACTAATTTTTCCGAGTAAGAAACCAATCGCTTTTTCTTTGTCAGTAATATCGCGAACTAAGCAGAGCTTATTCATAAACAAAAGCTAATTCACTGTTGAAGGTTACTTTACTCCCAACAAGAACCAATAAAATTGCTCATCGGAATCCTCCAATAGGAAGGCAAAGGAGTTACGCGCATGCGCTGAATCACTACTGCTACTTCAAAAGTAACTGGATATGGTCTTCGCAAAAAGACCCAAAGAAAATTACATAAGAACCGTATTTGTTATTATATTAATAAATGATCGCTACTAATGGCGACTTTACTCTTCCCAGGTGGAAACTATGATCGAAAGAACCAGCATCGTGATTGGAAATTTGATTCAGTTATAAACAGAGTTATGGAAATGTCTGTAATATGCCAGAAAGCCAATGGTTATTCAGCAGATGTCTTCAAATGAGATTGTATAGTTTACTAGCTGTTACCCGGCGTGGCATGCTACACCTACTTTCTGCATATAGAAAAGCCTAAATAAATTAGAAACCAAATCTAATAACACGAATCTGTAACTGTTATGAACCCGTGGCCTCCCAACTATGAGTCCTAGACGACTTTGACCTAACCTATAACACCCCCCGTATCAAGACATACATCTATACCAAGTTTCGTAAAAATTGGTCTAACGGTGTGGATTTGTATAAGGGACAAACATACAGACAGACAGCTGGTAGATTTTTTTGACCTAGCCTACGGCACTCCCCAGATTAAGATCTACCTGTGTACCGAGTTTAGTCAAAATCGGACGAACGGTGAGGATTTGTATAAGGGACAAACATACAGACAGACAGCTATAACACGTTTTTGACTTAGCCTATGACACTCCTCAGATTAAGATCCACATGTGTACCGAGTTTAGTCAAAATCGGACGAACGGTGTGGATTTGTATAAGGGTCAAACATACAGCAGGCAGCTGGTAGATTTTTTTGACCTAGCCTAGGAGATTTCTCGTATCAAGACCTACCATTATTCCAAGTTTGGTCAAAATCGGTCAAACGGTGTAGATTTGTATAAGGAACAAACAAACAGACAGACACGTGATTTTTATATATATAGATTGTTGTGTAAGTAGGAGAATATTGTGTTTACGTACTGACTGCTGTACCTCAACAATTCGTACATGTCATGTGGAATATTTAGTTTGTGTCGTCTTCTCCATTCCGTAAGTACCATAGGTGTACATTTAATTAGTAATACATTTAATTAGCTCTTGAATAGATACTTTACATTTATTACGATTTCCCACCCGGCTTCGAGATATAAAAATATATATCCAAAAATAATAAAAATATAATCCCCACGCCCAATTACTAATTTAACGTGAATATGGAAGGCTATAGTTCGTTCAGTTAGATGGAATAGTTCTAATCCCGCATGCGCGAAATTCTGAGGGAAATAGTCGCGACAGCTCAGCCATTTGCAAATTCCCATTTCAATGAACAATACCCTATGTGAAACTCTATACAAACTGTCTCGTTTAGGACCAGAGAAGGATTTGAGAGGCCAGGCAGTAAAGATATTGGTAAATTTTTATCAATACTTAGCCAAAGTTGTGAGTCGGATTTTTTTTAATCCGGTGCCCGATCGGAACGTCCTTCCATTCTCCAGAGCTAGATTAGACACTTTTCGACGACAGAGAGCAGCACTGGGCTACAGAGCAATCTACCGAACAACAATAGGAACTAGAATTGAAGCTGTCGGCTATTGCCGGGGGCTTAGAGCCTGCTTTGTTTATCGGGAGCGATTGTGGTCGGACGAAGAATTAGATTATCCTCCCGATCCGGGCTTTAGGCTAATGGATACTGGAATTAGTAGAAGGCTTTTAGTCACCCGTCTCCGCCATTATTGCTTACAGTACAAGCATTTATGGCAAATTACTTCTATTTAACGATTTCTCTCATCCACGCAATTCTTTTTGAAGCCATTGAAGATCTAGTCTCGGACAACATATACACTGACTCAATAAGTTCATTACTCTCCACGAGAATCATTTAAAGCACACAACTTATCGTTTATGAGATGTTTGCTCATTTATTCAGGCTACAAACACAGCACGATTTGTTGGTTACCTGGAAGGAATTTGGTTCAGCCCCGCAAAAGGCTTAGTAGAAAAAACTGTAAGGGTGCACCTACACTGGACCTGTTCCGATCCGATCCGATAGACACCGACTGTCGGAAGAAAAACAAACACATGAATCTCAATGGAGGTGCCTACATAGGTTCCAATCCGGTCCAATCCAACGGCCACCGATTCTTGGCCATTCAAACTTGTTTGTTTCTAGACCGATTTCGGACCGACGAAGCAAAATAGCGCCAACCCACATATTGTGTTTCAAAAATGTCTACAGGTTCTATACCTTAACCGATTTCAATGCATTTTTTTTTTTTTTTTATATCAAAGGAAATACAATTTAGAACAACTTTGTCAATTCACATTTTAGTTTTTACTTTCCCTTGTTTATTAAATTGCGTGGAAAGATTTTTATAACCATCAAACGTCTGTAACCTTCCAATGCTTATAACCATCTAGTTACCTTTCTTATAAATAATTTTAAAATATGAATACCAATACTTCTCTTACCTCCAAAATTCAACCTAATCAAAGGTTTCTATGCTTATGAGGTGGTATTTCTTAAATTAATCACTCATTTTCACTTTAATACGAGGTCATTACTGACGAGCTGTGACTAAATCGGATCGGATCGGGTCGAGACCAATGTAGGCGCTCACGTCGGCCGCTGGACGTGAGAAATACGGCCGGATCGGATCGGGAGAAATACGGGTCCAATGTAGGTGCAGCCTAACTGAAAGATCTTTACCACAATTATAAAAGAACTCGATGAGCAATTGACGAAAGGATTGTGGGACAGACAGTAGTTAAAACGAAGAGACACTATTATCATTTTTGCCGGACTATTAACAGAGGTGGCAAGCGAAGATCAAAAATACTACAAAGTTTCATGAACATGACATTCGACCAGCGTTACGTTTTATTGCAGGAAGTCACTGCCGAGATACAACGAACAGAAACTATTTCGAAAGGAGCAATACCCGCAAATATACAATTGTAATTAACTAGGCAAACTAGGTTGACACTAAATACTTATTGGGCTGTCTACACGAGGTGGCAAGGGACAACTGTGTAGTAGAATGGTGGATGATGTCGATCGGTAAATACAAAATATTACTAAAATCATTTTATTTTGGACCAAAACCATTAGTTTTTTTACAAAAATGGAAAGAAAAAAAAAATGTTTTGGTGCGGCCTCGGCTTGAAAAGTCGGGTTGTAGGTTATCCAAAGTGGTACTTCGTGGCACCAGAAGAGAGAGCCAGTTTGTCGTGGTATCTGTGGTCAATTCTTCGACGCTAAATTCACGACGATCAACTCCAAATTCACGATGGAGCAAGTTGTTTCGAACGAACCAAGGGGCGTTGGCTGCAATCCGCAGGACTTTCTAAAATCTGAGGTTGTCTGATTTTCGTCGCGGTTGTTCCATACCACACAGGGCAGGCGTAAGTCAGTTTTGGTAGGATCATGGTCTTGTAAAGGAGTGTGACTAGTGAAGGTCGGAGTGATGTTTGTTTGGTAAAGAGAGTCCATTTCTATTCACTTGTACTTGCCGTGTTTTTCACTTGTCACTAAGAAATAATCTGTTTACTCACAGGTAAAAGATCTTAGATGACACGCACGAATGAGAAGTTCTAATCTCTTGGTAACTAGGCTTTAGGGCACTTTTGGTCGATACACTCACGCCATTCACGTTCCGATTTCCAATACGACTTAGTAGGACTACTTGGTGGATATTCGACTCCACTCACGCTCCGACTTGATTTCCAACTTACGACCTAACTTCAGTCGGGTACTTAACCCGACTGTGTACGTCGCTCACGATCCTAGAAATGTACGTATGAAGTTGCCCGAAGGTCATGCACTGTCTGAGGTAAGTTGGACGATTTTGATCCGACTCCCCACCTCCGTCACCAGTCTGATGTCGGACCTTCGAGTCGTCCTTCTAAATATTCCGACTCGTCCAACTAGACTTCCAACAATCCAACAAGCCCATTCACTATCCGACTTGTGGTCGAATTTCGGAAGTCGGACCACAAGTCGGAACGTGAACGGCTTGCTTAAGGGGGCTCCGCTGACGCCGAGGGATGGTTACACTATTGCCAAAGGCAAACTAATTTCTGATACCACCTTTATTCATCATGGTACAACCTCAGTAGCTTTCTCATCATTCTGATAGCACCTTCATTCACCATGGTACAACTTCAGTAGCTTTCTCATCATTCTGATAGCACCTTCATTCACCATGGTACAACCTCAGTAGCTTTTTCATCATTCTGATACCACCTTCATTCACCATGTTACAACCTCAGTAGCTTTCTCATCATTTCTTGCACTTGCCGCGTTTACTTATACTTGCCACTAAGCACTTTCTTTAGACGTTGAAACAGCTCCTTGGGTGACAAGTACTTAGCTTGTGTAAACTATGTTTTATCCGCCAAATTGATGATAAGTCCTAATAAAAATATGACAGGGACCTTTGATAAATAATCACTCATAAATTATCCTAAAAATGAGCTTCAAACCTTGAGAAAACCGAAGATAATTTTAATATTTTCTTTTATTCCCTAAGAGGCAATACAATTTTGATTTCACTCCTGACTGTGGAGGTTTTTCTCTCTATTTTCCTTCCCTTCGCTATCTTTTTGTGGATAAAATAAACCTTTTCTGGGCATTAATCTTCTTCATCCTGAAAGGCTCCTAATTCCAGTAGAATCCTTAAGCTCGCCTTTTTCAGCTAATCCCGCCTCTCCGAGAAGACCCTCCTAAACTTCCCTCCCTATAGACTCTGCCTCCCAACTTTTTTTATTCACTGTCTTTAATTAAAGTATTAAAACCCCATATCGATTTTTAAGACTCTTCTGCTCTCTTTTCTGCTCTTCCAGATTAGACATTTTTAACCTCATTAATTTGGTCTTTTGGGAACATGGTGGGGTTAAAATAATCAGGTAGCTACTGAGTTTGCGCCATGAAGAATGAAGATGGTATCAGAAAGTGGTATATCTGAAGCAGTATTGCAACCATCCCTCGTCAGCGGAGCCCCCTAACTTTTATAGTTTTCTCCGAAGGTCATGAGCGCGCTCAGGGCAACACTGAAGCGGATTTAACAAAAGTACCCGTGGCAACACTGAAGTGGATTTGACAAAAGTATCCTTGCCAACACTGGAGCGGATTTAACAAAAGTACCCGTGGCAACACTGGAGCGGATTTAACAAAAGTACCCGGGGCAACACTGGAGCACATTTAAAAAATTTCCCGTGGCAACACTGGAGTGGATTTAACAAAAGTACCCATGGCAACCCTGGAGCGGATTTAACAAATGTACCCGAGGCAACACTAGAACGTATCTAACAAAAGTACCCGGGGCAACACTGGAGTTGATCTAAATCCTAGTTACCACGAGCTTAGAACTTCTTATTACTTCATACTCTTAAACAAACATTTCTGGGACGGGGGGGGGGGGTAATTTAGTATAGGCTTACCACCGTGCCTGGGGGTGTAGAATCAAATTTTTATAACCATTCGCCTGGAAATCATTAAGGAGGTCTTTGATAATTTAGAATTACACATTAATTAGAACATATTACTATTAATTTGCCTAAACATTTTATTTTTCTAACTTAACCGAAAAAGATTGTGAATTTTCATTTTGTGGGGCTAAGCTCCCCCCCCCCTTTAGCCGTCACTGTTCATACCTTGTCAAGAACCTAATGACCTGAGTTATTTGTGAACTTCCAAGTTGGCCAGTTTTCGTTCAATAATCGTTATAATAACGATCGGATGTATTGTAAAATTACTGGCATTTAACGTTTCAGGCCCTTAGGGCAACGATTTATGGTTATTATAAACTCTTTGATGGCATAAAACAGTCGAGGCTGTATGGACTTTATGTCAGTAAAACTGTCATAATTTAACAAAAACCGGCCAAGTTGGAAATGCGCAAATAATTGAGAGGGTATTATTAGGTTCTTGGCAAGATATTAAGGCATGGGTTATCTGTTTTTGGGAGGGGCCTGGCATTTTTTTTTAACGTTAGGTTTTTTGGGGGGGCATTAATACTTTTTGTAAGTGAATTTTGAGTAGGCACCGTCGACGTTGGCTTGAGGAGGATGAAGCCGGGACATGACGCTTACTAGTGCGTCGAGCAGTTTGGGTATTTTTACTTGCATACGAAAAGCCCCGGGGAATGGCCCCAACACAACTTTTCAGGTTTCTTTTTTTCGAATTTTTGCCTCTGATAAAGCCCTAATGTCTATTATCCTGCAAAATTTCAAGTCTCTATCATTTCGGGAAGTCCCTAATAATTTTGAAATATTAGTTGTATAAATGCCGATTTTCCTTCGCCTATATCTCAGAAATCCTACAATGTAAAAATTATGAAACTTTCCAATTTTACTCATGCCTATTAGTATAAAACCATTGCAATATATATATATTATCCGGCGTTCTCTTTCGCTATTATTATCGTCGCTCTCTCTAATCCGGAGGTCTCAGAGAGGAATGGGTGACGGATCTCGGAAATGGCCGGAGCTAGACCGGCTGGAGGGTTCCTAGAAAACCTTCCCTTCCTAGCAATCCAAACATTTTTTTCATGGTATTTTATTGATTGGAAGTCAAAGAAGGTGAACATGTTTCGTTTTAGAGGCAGGAACTTGTGTTTCGACTAAAGAAATAAAATGTTTCTTCTAAGGCACCTGCGGTAGGAACGCCTGATTTTAGCCAATCTAGTGGAACATTTACCGCGAGTGGAGTGCAAGTCTTAAAAGTATTTTTGGGTCTTTTTGCGAAGACCACATCCAGTTACTTTTGAAGTAGCAGTAGTGATTGTATCAGTGATTTAGCGCATGCGCATAACTCCTTTGCCTTCCTATTGGAGGATTGGATGACCAATTGCATTCGTTCTTGCTGGGAGTAAAGTAACCTTCAACAGTGAATTAGCTTTTGTTTATGAAAAAGCTCTGCTTATGTTAGTGAGAAAAAATGAGCCTTTACAATTAGTTCGCGATGTTCCTGACAAAGTAAAAGGGATTGGTTTCTTACTGGGAAAAATTAATGGAATCCTATTAATTTTAGCGAGTTGGATAGACTAGAGTCGCTACAATTAATATAATTCTATTAATTGGGAGTTGGATTGACTAGGGTTTTGATATTTTCTTGAGCGAGCGGAGCGTAGCGTAGCGAGCGGAAACGCATGTCATGTATTGCTTAATAAATGTAATAGATCCAAAAAAGAGAGAGAGAAAAGGAATAAAATATGTTCGTTTACAAATAACGTTGTTTGTTATCCTTCATAACCTGCAAAACAGTCAACTTTAATGCTTAATAACTTATTTCATAGTTGAGAGAATTGATTTTGATCATATTAACCTTTTTATTAATAAATATTGCTTGCCATTATCTAATATGAATTATAACCGTTGATAACGAGACAAGAAGTAGTAGATAACCAGCAAAGAACCTATAAGCTAATCAGTAAGCTTATCAGCGAGTACGAGTAACTGTTATAAATCACTACTGCTACTTCAAAAGTAACTGGATGTGGTCTTCGCAAAAAGACCCGTATTTTTTTTTTTTTACATTGCTCTGTTATGGCCACGAAGAGTAAGAATGTAACTCTGTCGACCTGATTATTATATCCTCAAATAATAAGGGTGTTCAATTAAATAACTGATCGCTTCTAACTGAATTCTCTATTCCGGCGTTATCTTTGATCCGATTGTACCCCGGTCCCAAAGACGCCGAATTAGGGGGAGTCTACTAGGGATGGGCGATAGTCGATAGTTCAGCACTATCGATAGGCCGATACTATCGGTTAAAAAATATTGATGCTATCGACAGTTATTCGACAGTGGCTTTCCCCATTCCATACGTACCTGTCCAATGAATTATTTAATAATTATATTATTTTATTCAATTGAATTATCTATTGCTTGGAGGATTAGGTATATTTATAAGATTACACAAGGGTTTAGAACGAATTTCTTTAAATTTATAAAAAGCATTTCCAAAGAATAAAATATCAAGAGACACAAAAAAGTGCTATTCTTTCAAACTGTTTTCGTTATGATCCTTGAGCCACATATTACCAGAAAGGAAAACCAAAATTTCCGCTTTTCTTTGGCTCATTCTGTTCCGCAGCTCAGAAATGATTTTTCCAGCGGCTGAAAATACACGTTCTAAGGCTACATACGAACCTAGAACACAAAGGTATTTCCTGGCTACATTTTGTAGTTGGTTGTATTCACCAGACGGTTATTTTTCAGTATTTAATTCACCAGACGTGTTAGTATTTAATAGCATAGCCCTCCAGATGCTGAGAACTTCAATTTTAGAAAAAAAGTAAAAAATCTATCGATAGTAACTATCGACTATCGCCCATCCCTAGAGTCTACTGTGTATATATATATATATATATATATATATATATATATATATATATATATATATATATGTAGAAACTTATCGGGACTTCTTTCATAAGTGCAATTTCTTCTTGAAGTTCTAAAAGCACATACCGAGCAGCCGAACGCATTGAATGCATAATCCGCCATGATGGAAATCCTAAGAGACTCCGTTGGATTCCGGAAGCCATAGATAGCGGTGAAGGTCGTTACCATCTTCCAGCTATCTACAGCCGGATGTAGATATCCTCACATTCCGCACTTTATCCACCCCTCCCCCCCTCCACCAACTACCATCTACCGTCACATCTCTCTAGCAGTATCCGGGAGCTTTAGAATAATATAACTATATCTCTATGTTTTGAATTTTATTCATTGCATCAACATACACATCTTCTATGGATGGACTTTCTCAATGACACTTTCTTTAGTTCCAATGATGCGGGTGCTTGATAAATCCCAGAATCAAAAGTTCAATAGACAATGCAAAATCCTCAAGAGAAATGTCTTTTCTATTACTAAGATTTACTGGCGAGTATTACTATATTCTTTTATTCGACAGCCATGATCTGAAGTTTATAAACACACACATCTATACATACGAGTATAATAATAATTTAACGGATGCTGTCTGTTCATGGAAGATATATGGGGAAAAAATATTATTGAGTGCCTTTATCAACGCAGTAGTACCCAAAACAAAGATTGTTAGCATTTTTAAGTGTTTGTCTGTGCTATTCTCTGAGTTAGTTGTTTATTTCAATTTATTGTGGCTATACTTAACATTTTGTGTTTATTTCATGCCAATCGGTTCATAAAATAAAAAGTTATGCCAATGTAAAGAATCACGTTGAACATTTGACGAACTATCGTTAACACGATACACAAATGTTATTGTTATTATTAATTAGCTCACTAATGTACTAGCTATACTCATAAAATGTACTGACTTGTTACATACACAATGTGCAAAAAGTATTTTGTAATATATTGATGTACTGTTAAAGAGCAAGTCGCCAAAAGTTGCGAAACTCTTAATAAATAACACGATTCACAACATGGGCGTAAATAGAAAAAAAATTGGGGGGGAGGGGCTGGGAGAATTTTGGGGTATCGAATACTAACAATCTAGAACTTGGAATAGTTAGCCAACTAAAACGCTATTAAACCCGAAATAAATTACGGTTTCTGAACTAAGTGATCTTATTCAATTTATTTTTAAGGTTTTTAATGACGCATGTTTACCGTCTTGGGGGGGGAGGGTGATGGAGCCCCCCGCCTTATATATGCCCATGATACATACCAGAGCTTTTGTTTTTTCGTTTCGAAACTTAATATATAGTATTCGACTAGCGAACGATTGATCGAGTTTGTTAACCAGCAAAATTGGCCCATCTGGAATGGGGGGGGGGGGTTACTCTGGACCGAAAGTAGTTATTTGCCTATACTATTGCAAAGAAACTCGGTATTCGTTGAGGTAATTTCAATAGAAAAGTGTGTTAGAATAATAGAAAAAAAAACTAAATCGGGTCATTAGGAGGGGGGGGGGGGGGGTTTACTCCGCACCCAAAATTAGGAGGGGTGGGGCTTTACTCCGCACCCAAAATTAGGAGGGGTGGGGTTTACTCCGCACCCAAAATTAGGGGGGGGTTACTCCGCACCCAAAATTAGGAGGAGTGGGGTTTACTCCGCACCCAAAATTAGGAGGGGGGTTTATTCCGCACCCAAAATTAGGAGGGGTGGGGTTTACTCCGCACCCAAAATTAGGAGGGGGGTTACTCCGCACCCAAAATTAGGAGGGGGTTACTCCGCACCCAAAATTAGGAGGGGAGGGGGGGTTACTCCGCACCCAAAATTAGGAGGGGGGTTACTCCGCACCAAAAATTAGGAGGGGGGTTTACTCCCCACCCAAAATTAGGAGGGGGGTTTACTCCGCACCCAAAATTAGGAGGGGTGGGGTTTATTCCGCACCCAAAATTAGGAGGGGTGGGGTTTACTCCGCACCCAAAATTAGGAGGGGGGTTTCCTCCGCACCCAAAATACCAATTTACTACTACCAGCCGTAATTTTTGTTATATTTCAACGAAAATCGGTATTCTTTGTTATAATCTACAGGGAAAAATATGTTGTAAAAAAAATTATATTGGTTCATGTAGCAAATACCCTTTGAGAAGGAGCAGAATAGCTCGAACCCGGTCAGGGTCTTTTGGCTACAAAAATGCTAGAAGTTGGAGATCAACAATGGAAAAATGCTAGAAGTTGGAGATCAACAATGGAAAAATGCTAGAAGTTGGAGATCAACAATGGAAAAATGCTAGAAGTTGGAGATCAACAATGGAAAAATGCTAGAAGTTGGAGATCAACAATGGAAAAATGCTAGAAGTTGGAGATCAACAATGGAAAAATGCTAGAAGTTGGAGATCAACAATGGAAAAATGCTAGAAGTTGGAGATCAACAATGGAAAAATGCTAGAAGTTGGAGATCAACAATGGAAAAATAAAATAAGATTTATATATATTACACATTTACGTTTTTTGGTCTATCTATCGTGTTCTGGGGTCTTTTTGCGAAGACTACATCCAGTTACTTCTCCAGTTACTTGCGAAGTATCTGTAGTGATTTTAACAGTAATTCAGATCATGCGCATAACTCAGCATTTCCTATGGGCAATTCTATTGGTTGTTGCTGGTAGTAAAGTAACCTTTAACACTCAAGTCAATCCAACTCGAAAAAATTAATGGAATTATATAAATTGGATTGAATGACGAGATGGATTTACTAGCGAAATAAATGTAAATACGTTATAGGACCAGCCTAAAAGTATTACTTAAGGTACGTTTCCATTATGACAAGTCGCGGCGACATGTCGCTGCAACTTGTTGCACAGTTTTGTTGCAAAGGCTCGGCGACATGTCGTGCGACATGTTGCAAGGAGATTTGTAGTAATGGAAACGGTGCTTTAGGAACGAGTCTCTGCAACATGTATTCTCGCACGGTCGACTGCGACATTTTTTGTCGCAGCGACATGTTGCAAAGTGTTTCCATTCTGCGACATGTTGCGGCGACATGTTGCAAGGAGATTTGTAGTAATGGAAACGGAGCTTTACACATACATGTTATCTAAGGATTAATTAGAAACCATATATATAAATATAGAGGTGAAAAAAAGTTACTTTTAGTAGTGATTGCAGTGATTTTAAATATTTTTCATTATTATATTAACTTTTGATCACTATATTTATATAATGTGGTTTCTAACCTTTAAAGAAGTAATAGATAACCTGCAAAGAACCTGTAAGCTAATCTGTAAGTACCAAAATCATTGTTTAAAATCACGAAAGATATGTCAAAGTAACTGGGTGTGGTCTTCGCAATGAACATGAATTTTCTAGTCGGCACTTCCGGATTGCCGACGACCGGAACATCGTCATTAGTGTTTCCATCCTACGGAGGAACGAATCCTTTTTTCCCACAAAAAGAAGAAGAAAAAAACGAGATATAGGTTCTCTAATCCGGGCGTAAGAAGCTTTGAAAAAATAAATTTGGGGTTTTGAGCCGATCAAACAAATGTATTGTTAGGGAGTGTGACCCGACACCCTCAGTAATCCCCAGACACGTGCAGGGATAGCCACGTGTGTAGTTCTAACCTACATGCGTACTACGCTATCTACAATTCCAGCTATGATTCATTCATGAATGGATTCATTCAATGAAATCTCGGATGTCCTTGAGAGTTAATGACTAGTTCCTGGCTTACGTTCCCTAGAGGAAGTGGTCTTTCTCGTCTTAACTATCGCATCCATAACTTCTTTCATTCATATTTAGCATTTCTAGCGAATTACCAATATGTATATTGAAGGGGTGCTTATATATTCCAATATATCCCTTCTTAATTCTAATTCTAAAATATATACATATAATAAAATTCGGGTCTTTTAGCGAAGACCACATCCAGTTACTTTTGAAGTAGCAGTAGTGATTTATAACAGTTACTCGTACTCGCTGATAAGCTTAGTGATTAGCTTATAGGTTCTTTGCTGGTTATCTAGGCATTTAGGGTCTTTTTGCGAAGACCACATGCAGTTACTTTTGAAGTAAAAGTAGTGATTGTACCAGTGATTCAGCGCATGCGCATAACTCCTTTGCCTTCCTATTGGAGGATTCCGATAGGCAATTCTATTGGATCTTGCTGGGAGTAAAGTAACCTTCAACAGTGAATTATCTTTTGTTTATGAAAAAGCTCTCTTTATGTTAGTGAGAAAAATGGGTATTTTACGATTAGTTCGCGATGTTCCTGACAAAGAAAAAGCGATTGGTTCCTTACTCGGAAAAATTAATAGAATTCTATTAATTTTAGCGAGTTGGATTGACTAGAGTTTTGATATCTTACTCCAGTACTTGATCCAGTTACTTTTGAAGTAGCAGTAGTGATTTATAACAGTTACTCGTACTCGCTGATAAGCTTACAGATTAGCTTGCAGGTTCTTTGCTGGTTATTTATTACTACTTGACTCGTTATCTACGGTTATAAGCCACACTAGATAATGGGAAGCAATATTTATTAATAAAAAGGTTAATATGATCAAAATCAATTCTCTCAACTACGAAATACTTTATTAAGCATTAAAGTTAACTGTTTTGCAGGTTATGAAGGATAACATAAACAATGATATTTATAAACACACATGTTTTATTCCTTTTCTCTCTTTCTCTCTTTTTGGATATTTTGCATTTATTTAGCATTATGGGCATAAGTGCTATGTGTCTCCGCTCGCTACGCTCGCTCAAGAAGATATCAAAACTCTCGTCAATCCATCTCGCTAAAATTAATAGAATTCTATTAATTTTAGCGACTCTATTCAATCCAACTCGCTAAAATGAATAGAATTCTATTAATTTTTCCGACTAAGAAACCAATCGCTTTTTCTTTGTCAGGAACATCGCGAACTAATTGTAAAAGACCCATTTTTCTCACTAACATAAACAGAGCTTTTTCATAAACAAAAGCTAATTCACTGTTGAAGATTACTTTACTTCCAGCAAGAACCAATACAATTGCTCACCGGAATCCTCCAATAGGAAGGCAAAGGAGATATGCGCCGAATCACTGATACAAACACTACTGCTACATCTAAAGTAACTGGATTTGCTCTTCGCAAAAAGACCCCTAATTTCTTCTAATATATGTCTTCTGGATCGTTGACTGTACTGTGATTTTTGCGCATCCTTTTCCAAGTATTTCTACTGAATTTGCTTAATATTTGTCAGTTACAATAACTATCTGTAGATAAAGGATTTGATTGGCCATACAAATTACTTGACGACCCTGTACGAGGCCTATATTTGTTCGCCTCTGATTGGACAGGAATCGCGGCAATGCCTATGGAATTCAGATGTCGATGCAGGCTTGGCTAACTGCAGTATGTGTGGAATGAACCATCGGCGTGTCATTGGGTCATCACATCGCTCCTCACAAAATAACACTTTACACTAAAGATATCGACCTTTAAGGTCCTATAGCAATATCTGAAACAGAAGGAATAAAGTCCGTCACGCAGGAGCTGCATAACTAAGCACTTTCCTCAGAATTTGGGCAGTGTAGACTGCTTTCCAGAACAATTTGCTTAAAATATCCTACATAAATAAAATAAAAACATGAATAGTTCTCTTTTAATTTTGTAATGAGTAACTGATCAATTATTAATTTGCTTCCAGAGTTATGTTTACACATGGTACCTACTACACTACGTAATAAGTACAAAAAACCTCATATTATCGTATTTTGACCTAACGCAGAAACAGGATACAGTCCCTCTAGTGGTAGAAAGCGCTACTTGTGGCGGCTTTGTGAACCTACGTCTGACCAAGTTTCGTTGAAATATAACAAATATTACGGCTGACATGGTCAAATTAGTGTTTTGGGTTCGGGGTAAACCCCCCCCCTTCCGGTGGACCGACTTTGGTGGTTAACGAACTCGTTCAATCGTTTGCTAATCGTTTGCTATCGGTGTTTGTAGTGGTATGCTGTATACCAAGTTTCGTGACGAAAAAACAAAAACTCTGGCCGCTATCGTGTTAACAGACATATATATATATATATATATATATGTATATATATATATATATATATATATATATATATATATATATATATATATATATAAAAATTTTCGGTGTCTACTAGGTAGGATCGATAAAGATTTGAAGAAATTGTACAAAAATTCCGTCATGAGTCCAACAATTCCGTCCCTCATTAGGAGGGGGGGTTTACTCCGGACCCACAATACCAATTCGCCACTACCAGCCGAGATTTTTGGTATATTTCGACGAAACTCGGTATTTGTAGTGGTAATCCACAGGTAAATATGTGTTGTAAAAATAAACTAAATCGGTTCATTATGAGGGGGGTTTACTCCGGACCCGCAATACCAATTCGGCACTACCAGCCGTGATTTTTGGTACATTTCGACGAAACTCGGTATTAGTAGTGGTAATCTACAGGTAAATATGTGTTGTAAAAATAAACTAAATCGGTTCATTAGAAGGGGGGGTTTACTCCGGACCCAAATTCCTAATATACTCATACTGGTCTTAATTTCTGCTGTATTGAAACGAAACGCGGTATACGTCGTGGGTAACTCATGAGAAAGAAGTGTTGTAAAAATGAGCTGAATCGGTCAATCGGAAAGCGGGGGTTAACTTTGAAATATATTTCAATAGAAAAGCCCGTCAGACGTAGGTTCACAAAGCCGCCGCAAGGAGCGCTTTGTATCTAGAGGGACTGTATCCTGTTCCTGCGTTAGATCAAAATACGATAATATGAGGTTTTTTGTATTTACTACGTAGGGTAGTAGGTACCATGTGTAAACATAACTCTGGAAGGAAATTAATAATTGATCTGTTACTCATTACAAATTTAAAAGAGAACTATTCATGTTTTTATCTTATTTATGTAGGATATTTTAAGCAAATGGTTCTGGAAAGCAGTCTACACTACCCAAATTCTGAGGAAAGCGCTTAGTTATGCAGCTCCTGCGTGACGGACTTTTTATTAGATACCCACGAAGTATACCGGGATTCGATAAAAAAAAAAACAAAAAAAAAAAAAAACAGAAATTAAGGCCGGTATGAGCAAATTAGTAATTTGCCTCCGAAGTAAACCCCCCTCCCCTCCTCCTAATGAACCGATTTAGTTTATTTTTCCCACACATTTTTCCCTTTAGAAGAGCACAACGAATACCGAGTTTTTTTTTATGAAAAATTACGGCTTGTATCGGCAAATAACTACTTTGGCTCGGGTGTAAACCCCGCTCCCCCCTCGAGATGGACCGATTTTGCTGGTTAACGAACTCGTTCAATCGTTTGCTGGGGGAATGGTACCAAGTTGAACGTAGACGCTCTTGAATATTTTACGAGATAATCATGTTTGAATATCAAAATAATATTTATTATACAAAATAATATTGGTATCTACCTGATATTTTAAATTGAAAAAAGTAATAAATACAATAAAATAAATAAAAGAGTGAACAGGTATTATTTTTTCAGTTTTTGTTGCGTTCCACGCGCAGACGGTTCGTCGGATCAAAAGTTCTCTATAGAACAAACTGTCCATCCGATGGGTTATTCAAACATGATTATCTCGTATAACATTCAAGCTAAGACGCTGAACTTGGTCTCATCTTAAAGATAATTTAATAAGCTACAACGTTTGTATGAAAGTGTTTTTTGGTACAACGCTTCGTTTAAGCGATAAATTTGGCTTCGTACAAAGAAACACTTTTTTTTTTTTTTTTTGCGCTTTTCTCGAAAACGAGAAAATCTATACTGATAAAAACCGTAACGAAAAAGTATCACAAAAAAGTCCGCTGGCGATCGCGCATGCGCTGTGGCCATGTACGAAAACGAAGACTGTATGTTATACAGTACATTACATAGGTTTGTCCGGTGGACCTAAAGAATATTCATGTTCCTGAATTTGAGCAGAAGGCTCTAATTTTATGTATCCCTTAACATCCTAAGCATTTGCTTCATTACCCTTGATGCCACAGTGCGACGGTACCCACATGAACATCAACGATTTTTGCGTAAACTCGTAACATTTGTACGTACTCTCTGAATTAATTCGTAGTGGATTCTTGAATACTTAAGGTTAGTACTGCACTCACAGAGTTATTTTATTTTGGCTTGATTTTTTCGATTCCCCATCGGTATACCGGTTTAAGACTGGGACACCTAGTACTTTCCTTCTAAATTAAGTTTTACTATGAAAGTAGGAAAATCTAGCCGTCGGTTTTGCATTTATTGAAATTGATTTGTTAAAGAAATTTAACATATTTGTATTATTATTTTTAACAGAATTGAAGTGTTAAAATTCATGCTTGGTTAAATTATTTCTTCTTATTCCGAGTTGTATTGATTTTCTTTCCTTCCCTTTGTATAAAAGCAGCAGCCCTTTCTAATTGCCGCGAGGGGAGGTTGAAGCTAGAGGGTGGCTGGGTGTGCCACGTGGTCTAGCCTCTGTCCCAGGACTGCGAGGGTGGCTTTATGTACTTGACCCGTTTCATGGCAGAGCTGGATTTGTAATCATCAAACCGTGATTAATACTGATGACTAATGATTAGTGAAGTGTTAGTCATTGATCATTCCTCCTTTAGAGTGAGTTCGGCCGATTTGCGGGATTTACTCATCTGTGGACCTTTGAAACTAATTCCAGACTTTATTTATGGAAAAGTTTTCTCCGATGTGGTTCTAATTGTGAAAATATTGTCTCAAATTTTTTAAATTGTGCATAAAGCAGCCTTAATACCCTTTATATAAATAGCAAAATGACCCTTTACTCAGATCTACAAAATGTGAAAGACAGAGGCGATTTAAAGCTCTCTGTGCTCTCGTCTAGAAGGTTAATTAATTTATTTTTTTTTAAAATTTACTTTAAGAGCTCTGCAACGACCCCGATTTGCTCTTATTTATTTTTTTTAAATTTACTTTAAGAGCTCTGCAACGAACCCGATTTGCTCTTATTTATTTTTTTAAAATTTACTTTAAGAGCTCTGCAACGACCCCGATTTGCTCTTATTTATTTTTTTTAAATTTACTTTAAGAGCTCTGCAACGACCCCGATTTGCTCTTATTTATTTTTTTAAAATTTACTTTAAGAGCTCTGCAACGACCCCGATTTGCTCTTATTTATTTTTTTTATATTTACTTTAAGAGCTCTGCAACGACCCCGATTTGCTCTTATTTATTTTTTTTAAATTTACTTTAAGAGCTCTGCAACGACCCCGATTTGCTCTTATTTATTTTTTTTATATTTACTTTAAGAGCTCTGCAACGACCCCGATTTGCTCTTATTTATTTTTTAAAAATTTACTTTAAGAGCTCTGCAACGACCCCGATTTGCTCTTATTTATTTGTTTTAAATTTACTTTAAGAGCTCTGCAACGACCCCGATTTGCTCTTATTTATTTTTTTTTATATTTACTTTAAGAGCTCTGCAACGACCCCGATTTGCTCTTATTTATTTTTTTTTAAATTTACTTTAAGAGCTCTGCAACGACCCCGATTTGCTCTTATTTATTTATTTTTTTTAAATTTACTTTAAGAGCTCTGCAACGACCCCGATTTGCTCTTATTTATTTTTTTTATATTTACTTTAAGAGCTCTGCAACGACCCCGATTTGCTCTTATTTATTTTTTTTATATTTACTTTAAGAGCTCTGCAACGACCCCGATTTGCTCTTATTTATTTTTTTAAAATTTACTTTAAGAGCTCTGCAACGACCCCGATTTGCTCTTATTTATTTTTTTAAAATTTACTTTAAGAGCTCTGCAACGACCCCGATTTGCTCTTATTTATTTTTTTTATATTTACTTTAAGAGCTCTGCAACGACCCCGATTTGCTCTTATTTATTTTTTTTATATTTACTTTAAGAGCTCTGCAACGACCCCGATTTGCTCTTATTTATTTTTTTAAAATTTACTTTAAGAGCTCTGCAACGACCCCGAATTGCTCTTATTTATTTTTTTTTAATTTACTTTAAGAGCTCTGCAACGACCCCGATTTGCTCTTATTTATTTTTTTTTAATTTACTTTAAGAGCTCTGCAACGACCCCGAATTGCTCTTATTTATTTTTTTTTAATTTACTTTAAGAGCTCTGCAACGACCCCGATTTGCTCTTATTTATTTTTTTTTAATTTACTTTAAGAGCTCTGCAACGACCCCGATTTGCTCTTATTTAAAAAAAAAAAAAAATGAATTGTCCACAATTAACAGTACATTATAGAACTGAATACCAAAGTAGAGCATTATTCAATAAATTTTTTATTCAATAATCATTCAAATAAATGTTTATTGAAAAAAAAAGTATTCATTAAATAAATTATTCATCAACAGATTGATTTTTTATTCAACGAATAACAGGGTTGGCTCAGTATTCAATACATTTTTATTGAATAAGAATTTATTCATTGACTGCCTTTTTTTTATTTAATGAATAATTAATTTTTTTCATTCTTCATTATTTTTTTTTTCATTTAAAATAATGTGTTTCGTTGAACACCAAACTCAGATTCTTTAAGATCAGTAAACAATATCACTTAAATAAATTATTTCCCATTAAAGCAAGAACAAGTTTAATGAACGTAGTAATTTTATTAGAAAAGATTGTTAAAATAAATAAATTGTAATTAACGAACACATTCAGTCAAATAAATCAAATTTCATTCAAAAAATTGTTTCATTCCAATAAATAACTTTTATTCAATAAAACATTTCATTCAATAAATCATTTTTATTCAAGAGAAATTTTCATTCAATAAATCATTGTTTTTCAATAATGAATAAAAATAAAAAGTTACGTTATTCATTAAATTGACTGAATAATGAATGAAAAATTATTCATTATTCTGTATGATTTTCGCCCAACACTGCTGAATACTAATTAATAAACTATTTACAGCTGTACACCTTATTTACTATATTTACATAACTTAATAGATAGATAGATAATTAGCGCGGTTCCTCCCTCCCCCATAGGGAGGAACCCCGCTTATAGGGTTGATACAATGAAACAATCCGGAAGTGCCGACTAGAAAATTTCGCGTTTCAGAACCCCTAGAGACCGAAAATAACGGTGGTTCAAATTTGTATATATATATATATATATATGTATATATTTATTTATATATATATATATATATATATATATATATATATATATATATATATATATTTGTCTGTTCGCTCTCTAGATAGAAGACGAATGGTCCAATTTTGATGAAATTTGGTACAAAAATCCTTCGTCCAATTTGAAAGGTCAAGTTCGTTAACCAGCAAAATCCGCCTACTGGAAGATGGCGTTTGGGGCGAAATTCGCGCAAAAAAAATCGTAACGCTTACGTTTTTGAGTTCATAAGCTTCTAAGTACTCGTTTTATATGATTCCTGGGCTAGGAAAACGAATGAAACCATTCGGCCAAGGCGATAGCTTTAACCGTTTTCGAGAAAATTGGAAAAATATTTTTTGAATACCGTTTTTGGTTTGGGTACTTAGAATCATGGGATTCAGTTGAAACATTTTCTGCATGTTCTACTTTCATCAAAACTATTATGTTGAAATTTTGGTTACGTTTGGAGTTAATGAAGGGTTAGAATAAAATATTTTATTAACAGACATAAAAAGTTTTAATAACTTTGTTTACTTTCCTTAATATCTCGAAAAAGGTTGAAAATCTTGGTAAACGGAAGAATACCATTAGAAAGCTTATTAAATGCTCTAAAAAAAAGGTTCTAATGAAAGTTTTGATTAGGCGATGTCAATCGGAGAAATAAGAGCTTAAAACTTTAAAGTAATTGATTTCGCTTATTCTAACTGTTCTTTTTGTCTGTTTTTTATTCCTTGTTATTTTTTAATTGCTTATTGTTGGATAATGTATTTGAAAATAAAACAGGTTAAGAAAAATAAGAAAAACAATTTAATGTTAGAGATATGGATTTCCAAGATATATAGCTTTTCAACTGCCTAGCGTCCTTCCTAGGGAGGGTTCTTTGTCTTTGATTTTGGTACTTAGAATTATGGGATACAGTTGAAACATTTTCTGCATGTTCGAGTTTCATCAATACCAATATGTTGAAATTTTTGTTACGTTTAGAGTAAAGGAAGGGTTAGAAAAAAATATTTTATTAACAGACAAAAAAAGTTTTGGTAACTTTGTATAATTTCGTTAGTATCTCGAAAACCGTTGACAATCTTGTGAAGCGGAAGATTACCATTCGGAAGCTTACTAAATGCTCTACAAAAAAGGTTCTGAAGAAAGTTTTAATTAGGCGATGTCAATCGGAGAAAAAAGTGCTTAAAGCTTTAAATTAATTGATTTCGTTTATTCCAATGGTTCTTTTTGTCTGTTTTATTTCTTGTTATTTTTTAATTGGTTATAGTTGGATAATGTATTTGACAATAAAACTTGTTAAGTAAAATAACAAAAACAATTTATTGTTAGAAATATAGATTCCCAAGATTCCAAGACCTTGTCACTAGCGGGTCTGTTTCTAGTGTAGCGGACCCTTCCAGGTAAGATTGTAAATCATGACCTTTCAAGACTTTACTACTCACAGGAATGGCGTTAGTGACCTTAAGGGTTGACACGCCATTATAATAATTAATTTAAAAAAAAAGACTGGTGGAACCAAAATAATAACTGCTTCTATTTTAATCTTTCCAAATTAGACTAGGGATATGAACGGAACCGCGCTAAGATGATGCAGTCCTGCGAGACGGACTTTTTTTTTATTGGCATAAGTACATGACGTTGCAATGGAGTTTGACCATTTATTGTTAATTTTGTTAGGGCTTCTTATAAAATTACAAAGTACTAATAGGTCAAAAATAAACTTAATAATAATAATAATTAAAAAAAAAACTGATGTTTAAAAGCCCAACAACCAAATGGCATTATTTAATTGCTGATCCTTAATCGATCATTCATTGTTGTCAACAATTTTAATCACATTTTTACTGACAACAATTAAAACTAAAAATAAATGAGTTGTCAAGGGTGTTGTTGTGTGACGTCATTGACATGAAAACATACCCGGATGTCACATTGACAGACTGGAGGCAGATGTTGAATGTAGGACCCCAATGAAAAGGGCGTCTCGCATGGTTCACAACTAAGACCTACTTTACATTCATAGTATTCAATGAATTTTCACTCAAACGCTTCCTAAATAAAGTATTTTGTAGTTCTGATCTCTCTGTCATAATATTCATTCTGATAAAATGTTATCCATCTTACAAAATTTAAGACTTTTTTTTGCGATCGTTGTTGCATCTACACTGACATCCTGAATTAAACCTGTACACGTATTATTTAAATTAATATTTATAATTATTGTTGTATAACAAGTCTATATCTTAATTATGGGTTTCTATATTATTTATTTGTTATTTATTTATATATTTATGTTTTCGCAACATATGCGACAAAATATATAGACTTCAATGTAAATAATCCATTAAAAATATTCATGATTTGTGTAGTGTAGGTAGTATGTTCGTAGTGGTATTTGTTTACAGTTAAAATATTTATACGTCAAACCGGTCTCATTGTTAAATTTGTAAGTTCAGATAGTCAAGTGTCAAGTAGATGTAATTTTTACAGTCAGTTCAGTCAAGTGTCAAGGAGGAGTAATTTTTACTGTCAGTTCAGACATTCAAGTGTCAAGGTGGTGTAATTTTTACAGTCAGTTCAGATAGACAAGTGCCAAGGAGATGTAATTTTTAGAGCCAGATCAGATAGTAAAGTGTCTAGTAGATGTAATTTTTACGGTCAGTTCAGATAGTCAAGTGTCAAGGAGATGTAATTTTTACGGTCAGTTCAGATAGTCAAGTGCCAAGGAGATGTAATTTTTACAGCCAGTTCAGATAGTAAAGTGTCTAGTAGATGTAATTTTTACAGTCAGTTCAGTCAAGTGTCAAGGAGGAGTAATTTTTACTGTCAGTTCAGACATTCAAGTGTCAAGGTGGTGTAATTTTTACAGTCAGTTCAGATAGACAAGTGCCAAGGAGATGTAATTTTTACAGCCAGTTCAGATAGTAAAGTGTCTAGTAGACGTAATTTTTACACTCAGTTCAGATAGTCAAGTGTCAAGTAGATGTAATTTTTACAGTCAGTTCAGTCAAGTGTCAAGGAGGAGTAATTTTTACTGTCAGTTCAGACATTCAAGTGTCAAGGTGGTGTAATTTTTACAGTCAGTTCAGATAGACAAGTGCCAAGGAGATGTAATTTTTAGAGCCAGTTCAGATAGTAAAGTGTCTAGTAGATGTAATTTTTACGGTCAGTTCAGATAGTCAAGTGTCAAGGAGATGTAATTTTTACGGTCAGTTCAGATAGTCAAGTGCCAAGGAGATGTAATTTTTACAGCCAGTTCAGATAGTAAAGTGTCTAGTAGATGTAATTTTTACAGTCAGTTCAGTCAAGTGTCAAGGAGGAGTAATTTTTACTGTCAGTTCAGACATTCAAGTGTCAAGGTGGTGTAATTTTTACAGTCAGTTCAGATAGACAAGTGCCAAGGAGATGTAATTTTTACAGCCAGTTCAGATAGTAAAGTGTCTAGTAGACGTAATTTTTACACTCAGTTCAGATAGTCAAGTGTCAAGTAGATGTAATTTTTACAGTCAGTTCAGTCAAGTGTCAAGGAGGAGTAATTTTTACTGTCAGTTCAGACATTCAAGTGTCAAGGTGGTGTAATTTTTACAGTCAGTTCAGATAGACAAGTGCCAAGGAGATGTAATTTTTAGAGCCAGTTCAGATAGTAAAGTGTCTAGTAGATGTAATTTTTACGGTCAGTTCAGATAGTCAAGTGTCAAGGAGATGTAATTTTTACGGTCAGTTCAGATAGTCAAGTGTCAAGGAGATGTAATTTTTACGGTCAGTTCAGATAGTCAAGTGCCAAGGAGATGTAATTTTTACAGCCAGTTCAGATAGTAAAGTGTCTAGTAGATGTAATTTTTACAGTCAGTTCAGTCAAGTGTCAAGGAGGAGTAATTTTTACTGTCAGTTCAGACATTCAAGTGTCAAGGTGGTGTAATTTTTACAGTCAGTTCAGATAGACAAGTGCCAAGGAGATGTAATTTTTACAGCCAGTTCAGATAGTAAAGTGTCTAGTAGACGTAATTTTTACACTCAGTTCAGATAGTCAAGTGTCAAGGAGATGTAATTTTTACGGTCAGTTCAGATAGACAAGTGCCAAGGAGATGTAATTTTTACAGCCAGTTCAGATAGTAAAGTGTCTAGTAGAAGTAATTTTTACAGTCAGTTCAGATAGTCAAGTGCCAAGGAGATGTAATTTTTACAGCCAGTTCAGATAGTGAAGTGTCTAGTAGATGTAATTTTTACAGTCAGTTCAGATAGTCAAGTAGATGTAATTTCGGACAGTCGCACGTATAGTTCGTTGTATTCTTTCAATGTTATTCAGTCAATACGGTTTTGTTTGTCAACATAAGTTACAGGATAACTTAATGGTTTCTATATTATACCTTGTTAAATTTTTGTTGGTTTCTTTGATTTTTTTACAGAACTGTAGGAAAAACATGATTTTAGGGAAGAAGGCAGCCAATACTGTTTCCAATAAGGTAAACAGATCAGAGATATCAGGTGTTTGTTATGCGAATGCAAAAGTGGGTCACTATTTATATTTATTGTTAACTGCAATTATATATATTACATACCTAAAGATTCATCTCGAGTACATCCAACGACTGCTGATATTACCGAGACATAGGCTGCCTGGTAGATTGTTAGATGAGATTATAGGGAAAAAAGGCTGGTTGTTCAGGGAGTGGGAGAAGCTTTTCGCCAGAGCTGGGGAGAGCATGGACAGCTGGACGAGCGGTGACCCTGCATTGATGAAAGAAGTTAGTTCCAGGATACTGCTGTCACTCGCTAATCTCGAGCAGAGGCGATGGGCTGAACTGTCTCAGTCGTCACAATATCATCTTCTTTACAAAAAGCTGAATCGATGATGACAGGTCCCTCTACGCAATCCGCTTGATAATGAAAGCTAGAACAGAGATGCTGCATCTGAACAGAAGGCCTTGGCGAACAGACGGACGTGCACACTGCTCTATGTGCAATCTTCAAGAGGAAGAAGACACTCTGCACTTCATTGCTAGATGTCCTGTAATGAAGGAGTTCAGAAGATTACATTACAGCAAGGATCTCCTCACGCCGGAAGACGTTAAGTTAATCCTAGACGGAAGGAACTGAGACACACTTTATAAATATTTAAATAATGCGGTCAAATACAGGCAATTTCTTATTAGTCAGTTTAATTATTAATTTAAAGTTTTATAATTTTGTCTCCACGTATTAGTGCTCTTTTCGCTATTTAATCATTTTTTTTATAAATTTGTTTTGCTCATTGTTACTTGCTCATAAAATTTACTTTCATTCATTCATTCATTCATATATTACATTTAACGATTTCGTCATTTATACTTTTATTAATGTCACCCCTAAATGGACATGGACAGGGTGGACTATTGAGGAGAATAGTAGTCATGTTATTGTCGACGCCATAAATGTTGAGTAAAACGCCACGTCGACGGAGCGGCGACAGATGTTCAACGAAAAGGGAGTCCCGCAGGGTTCTCTACTGAGACCTGATTTTCCTTCGCCATCCGTTCTCATTTGAATTTCATGAATTAAATGATCTGGCTAATCCTTTATTGTCAATAACTCCTCCCTGAATAAACATCTAGCAATATAACCTATCTCTCTCTCTCTCTCTCTCTCTCTCTCTCTCTCTCTCTCTCTCTCTCTCGTCCGGACTCAGCTGGGTACAAATTTAAATTTCAGATTTGTAATTAAGATCAAATTTCAATTACTCTAATTTATATTCACATTTATTTGAGGGGAATATTGTCATCACATAAAGGTTTGCTGTAATAAAAATTCGAATATTGTTTTAATTCCACCGGATAAATTAGTAAAATGGTTCGGATAATTGTAATTTATATATCTGCTTATCGGGAAAAATCATGAGGATTATTTTATAATTCGGAGGAAGAGAGACTTTTATCTGAAAAAAAATAAATTTTAGTTGCCCAATTAAATAAGGTTGCTTGCCAAAGAACAAAAATGTCCGACTCACAGGAACTGTCATTAGTAAAGGAATAGAAGCAGTTATTGGTAGGTTTTGATTTTTAGTGAAAAATATACAATGAAATATCAAAGAGAAGTAATATAAGATTTTAAGGCCCACAAGAGGAAACTGATTGTATCCTGAGCGGAAATTCCTCCATCCTCTTTCTTAACGTTTGCTCTTGGAAACACTATAACAATATTTCCCGTTTTCTTACCATGTTTTACTAAAATACTCATGTCACTGTTTTAAGTGCAATTAAGAAAAACTACCAATTACAAAGTTATATAAACATACTCAAAAACCCGTTGAAAAAATCCAAAACTTACAATTTCGACGTTTTGAGCACTTATTTTTCCGACTGACATCGCCCCACCGAAAATCACAACAGAACCTTTTTTGTAGAAAATTAGTAAGCTTTCGAAGGGCTTCCTTCGACTTACCACGATTTCCCAACTATTTTCTAGACATTTTATTTATTCATTCATTTCGAGAGCTTCGCAACAAGGGTGATCTGCTCTATTGAATAACAAAGAATAAAAACAATAAAAATGAAAAAAAGGGGGATAAATGATAATAATAAATACAATGAAGTAATTGGTTTTGAATTAATTGGTCATGATCTCAAATTAAATAGAATCCGATGATAGGTGATAACATAGGGCTTTGATTATAATAATAATTGGTCTAATAATATGGTGACCAGCCGAAAAAATAAAATAAAATAAAAAGAAAAGCAAGAATAAATAAATAAAATAAATAAAAATAAATAAATAAAGGAATAAGGAACATAAATTAAAATAATAATGACAATAAATAAAAGATATAAAGGAATGAATAGGTTGACAATTATTGTAAGATCAGAAATTTTGTAGGGAATTAAGATCATGGGTCATTTGTAATATTACTATATTTTATTGTACGTATTCGTGGTCATTAAGTATGTCAGTATGGTATGAATATATGGGCTCTTTTCTGCTAACAGCGCGCTAAGGTCATGAGGTGCCTGTAGGTTGTCTCTTTTCATGCAGTCTGTTAGTAGGTGTTTCACTGTTAAAGGAACGTTGCACGTATCGCATCTAGGCTTGTCTTGTTTCGTAAATAGGTGTGAGTGAGTGAGGCGTGTATGTCCGATTCTCAGTCTTGTTAGTACAACTTCGTCACGTCTTGTTCTCAGTTTGTTTGACGTATAAGGTCGTATATTGCTCTTTATTTTCCTTAGGTGGTTATCTGGAGTGCTATACCAAGTGGCGTGCCACCTATTCAGGACTGCTCTTGTTATTGTTATTTGTAGGTCTTGAACTGTAAGTAAGTACTGGTCGTTCGGTTGGCTTCTAGTAGCAAGTTTTGCATGTTCATCCGCTAATGTAGACTGTCCGATGTTCTCATGACCAGGAACCCATATCATTGTTACCATTGTGTGTTGGTCCTTTAATCTCAGTAGTTCTTGTACAACTTTTATGATGATCGGGTTGGTGTTGTAGATATTGTATAGGGAGAGTAAACAACTTAATGAATCTGTACATAGTATTATGTGTGGTATTGTAGTCTGTACGTTAGATAGGCCCAAAAGTATACCTTGCAGCTCTGCTGAATATATACTTGTGTCTAATGGAAGGCTGATCTGATATACCTTTTCTCCTAAAACAGCTGCTGCGCCTACTCCGCTCTCTGTTTTGGACCCATCTGTGTATATTATTGGTGTATTTTTGTTGTTTCCTGTCAATTTGTTAAATGTACTTCTGTAATAATTTTGAGATGAGACGTCAGATTTTTTAAATTTAGTCATTGTCAAGTCGATTTTTAGGTTGTTTACTCTCCAAGGTGGATGTGTGAGCTGTTGATAAGGGTATGTAACAGAATTTATAAATGTAATATTATCTGTATTTTCGAGGAAGCGGATTAGGAGAGGTTTTTGTTTCGGTTGCTTGAGTACGTATTTGTTTATATAAGGGTTGTTTAAGAACCTCTTAACACATGGAGTGTTCAAAGTTTTTGATCTTACAATAAATTTAAGACAAATCATCTGGCGTCGATAATCCAATGAAGGTTCTCCAGATTCTGAATGAAGGCTACATATTGGACTCGATCTGAAAGCTCCTGTTGCAAGTCTTATACCTGTGTTGTGTATTGTGTCTAATGCTTTGAGTGTTGTTGAACTGGCAGATGAATATGCTATTGAACCGTAATCCAGTAGAGGCCTGGTGAAAGCTCTATAAAGTTTTAGCATGGTACATCTGTCAGCTCCCCCTTTAGTATTGCTAAGAATTCTCAATAAATTCAACGATTTGTTGCATTTATAGAGAATACTTTTTATATGGGGTCCCCATGTAAGTTTTTTGTCGAATATTATTCCAAGAAATTTTAATGTGTCACTGTGTCTAATGTTGGTGTTATTTAATTTTAAATTTGTTGTTGGGAGGTTGTGTCTTTTAGAAAAAAACTGTGCTCTGTGATTTTTCCTCTGAAAATTGGAAGCCACTCCTTGAAGACCAATATTCGAGGGCGTGTATGGTATCTTGGATTATTTCTTCTGCAGTTTCGAAGTTTTTAGAAGAAATATATAGAAGAATGTCGTCGGCATATTGACAGTACGATACGCTTGGTGTGATAAAGGATCCGACGGAATTAATTGCTATGTTAAAAAGAGTGGTGCTCAGGACGCCTCCTTGAGGCACACCGTTTTCAAGTAAGAATTCATCGGAGAGCGTATTACCTATCCTCACTCTAGACATTTTAGAAAATATACCAAGATACCAAAACATTTCATGTCTATTAATACATTTTTTTTCGAAAACTTCATTACCTCCAAACGCAACAAAAATTTAAATATCATAGATTAGATGAATATCAAACATCTGGAACAAGTTTCTACTGAATCAATCATTTCTAAATACCCAAACTGAAAATTAGTTTGGAAAATAGTTGTTTCTGTTTTAAACAGATACAGATATCGCTTTTAAAATGGTTTCATTCGTACTCCTACGTTTAGGAACCTATACAACGAGCACCTGCAAGCAAATGATCTTGAAAACGTAAGCGTTACGATTTTATTCACGCGAATTTCGTTTCAAAAACCACGTTCCGGTGGACGGATTTTGTGTGAAACTGCGTAGCCGGTACTTCCCGATTGCGTCATGAGGTCAACCCTATAAGCGGGTTCTGAATAGATGCCATCTAAAAATTGATACATGAATAACAATGATGATCTTGGGAATAAAACTCCCGTGGGTCTGTTTGCGAAGACCACATTCAGTTACATGTGAAGTATCTGTAGTGATTATAACAGTGATTCAGCGCACGCGCCTAACTCATTAGCTTTTCTATTGGCTATTCCTATGGGGAATTCTATTGGTTTTTGCTGGTAGTGAAGAAACCTTTAACACTCAAGTCAATTCAACTCGCAAAAATTAATAGAATTCTATTAATTTTAGCGAGTTGGATTGACTAGAGTTTTGATATCTTCTTGAGCGAGCGGAAACGCATAGCACGTATGCCCATAATGCAAAATAAATTTAAACGTGTTATAGAACCACCGGACAAAAAAATCGGCGAGGAGGCCCCTAAACTTCACAATTACCATTGATTTTTATTATATCAACCTTTTAGTAATAAATATTGTTTCCTGAAATATATTCTGCTTTTTTTCATTTATGTTTTACAAGCCTAAAAGTATTAATTACAAATACAAGTTATCTAAGGGTTGGTAAGAAACCATATTATGTAAATATAGTAGTCAAAAAAGTTACTTTTAGTATTGATTGCAGTGATTTTAAAAATTTTTCATTACTATGTTAACTTTTGTAACCTGTAAAGAAGAAAATAGATAACCTGCAAAGAACCTGTAAGTTAATCCTTAAGTACCCAAATCACTTTTTAAAATCACGACAGATACTTCAAAGTAACGGGATGTGGTCGTCGCAAAAAGACCCATACCCGGGATATGATTTTCACAATTTATTATCAATTATGTTCTAGTCGTTATTTTTGGGGTAGGAAGATATTCGCAATTGGTATGCAAAATTTGTTGAACTCCAGTTTAGGATTTTACGTAGTGGTGAAGGCATATAGACCCTACGGTTCCTTTGTTCTATCAAATGCATTTCTCTGTTACTCGAGAACAAAGAAAAAAAAAAAAAAAAGAAGAGAAAAATGAAAAGGTAATCCATCAATGTATTAAAAGCCATACAATTTGAAGAACGGATCCTTCACAGAGCAAAATGAAAAAAAAAACTCCAGATCAATGGAGTATCATTACCTAGAGGCATGTGGGTGTAACAAAAACCGCGGGCGGACTGGGCGGGAAAGATGGCTTCCCATTGGCGCGAAACCTTTCAGCCTCGGTAAAGTAAATGGGAGTGCTCGGAACGAGTCGCGGGAACGGGTACTTATACTACTCCATATGGCCGGTTCTGGGTCGAGGACTTCGTTCATTTGATTCGGCTCTGCTCTGATGCACCCGAGTCTTTTCGAACTGTACATCATCTTGCTTCGTTCCGCAGAGTCATTTATTACAGGAACCTAGAGACGTTCATTTTTATGGTTGAAATGAATTATCCGCCTTTCCTCATATCACAGCTGTTAATCAAATATAAAAAAAGTCCGAGTAGCAGGAATTGTGTCATCTCACCGCGGTTCCGTTCATATCCCTAGTGACATTATTAAAGGAATACTACCAGTTCTTGATAAGTAGAGCCCGGAAGTTAGGCATTTATTTTTGGTTAAAATAGGCAGGGAAAAAGGCACTTGAAATACTGAAAATAGGCAGTATTGTAATTAAAATAGGCATTTATTAGGAGTGTAGGCAAAGAGGAATCTCACTCATTATTAATGAAAATATGTATTTTAAATACTCATTCATTTCTTTATTACCAATTTATCTCAGAATTAGTGTACTTACTCTTACTTTCCCTTACAAGCAACAACAAGATGCTTTTTCAAAGTATCAACTCTCATAGACCTTCTAAGAAAAAATGTTTTTCATCGTGGAAAAACTTCCTCTTCATTATCTTATCATTTCAAAATCCGGAGTACCAGGTAATTACACCATTGTCACAGCAAAAGGGTAGTGAGGAAGGAGACGTACTTCTCTCATCCTCTCTCTTTCCTGCTATTCATTATGCCTGTGCATTCCTTCTACCAAGGAAGGCTCAATCCAGGATATATACATATATATATATATATATATATATATATATATATATATATATATATATATATATATATATATATATATATACAGGGTGTCCCGTAAATGTCTAGTCATATTTTGAGAGATGATAGAGGAACCTTAGGGGAACAAAAAATGTTCTATGACGATTTCCCGAATTCTCGCCCATAAGGGAGAAAACGTCGTTTTATTGTTTTTTCGAGACAAACGTACTTTTTAGAAGAATAATTGTTGTAGCTCCGTCCCAGGTGATACTACTAAAAAGGGTATGACACCAATCGAAAGCTGAGTAAATTTACTACAAGACTAGTTGAGAGTAAACGTAAAAATGAATGAATGTAAGTATGTATATCTTACCAAAAGAAGGCAATTCTAAATTTCCTGACATTTTATTGATATTTCTTTCCAGCGTTACTCCTCAATAAGCAGGATCTGAGATTTCCGGGTTTCAGAAAAACTTTCTCATTTAACCAGCTTTCCATTCATGTATCACAACCCTGTGTTATTGAAGTATTTGAACGATTTAAGAACAAAAGTTTTTAAAAAAACATGGATCTGTTAAAAGAAAATTATATTTTTTTCTTTAATTTATTCAAAAAGCTGAAGGGAAATATTTATTTTTATAAATGTTTACATAAATATTAAGTAAATATTTACTTAAAACAATAAAAAAAAATTACTTCCACGAATATAAAAAAATTTCCTAAAACAGTAAATAAATAAAATACACATTTATTTTGAATTTGTTCATTCAGGTAACTAATACTGGGTCTAGGAGGCGGCCATTAAGGAACCCCAACCACACATTAACCTCAAAAATTATTATTTTTACCTAGATCACGCATTTGAACACATTTTTACAGGTACTTATATTTAGAAAACAAATGCTTTACCTTAAATTAATACTGATGGCTACGCTTGTGAAACTCACTGGGATTCTGAGCCCATGCGTTTTTGTTGTGGTAATTAAAAATTCTATCCCTCATAAATAATATGTACATAGTCCTGTAAAAATGTGTTCAAATGCGTGATATAGGTAAAAATAGTAATTTTTGAGGTTAATGTATGGTTGGGGTTCCTTAATGGCCGCCTCCTGGACCCAGTATTAGTTACCCGAATTAATAAATTCAAAATAAATGTGTATTTTATTTATTTACTGTTTTAAGATTTTTTTTTATATCCGTGGAAGTAATTTTTTTATTCTTTTAAGTAAATATTTACTTAATATTTATGTAAACATTTATAAAAATAAATATTTCCCTTCAGCTTTTTGAGTAAACTGAAGAAAGAAATATAATTTTCTTTTCACAGATCCATGTTTTTTTTTTTAAACTTTTGTACTTAAACCGTTCAAATACTTCAGTAACACAAGGTTGTGATACATGAATGGAAAGCTGGTTAAATGAGGAAGTTTTTCTGAAACCCGGAAATCTCAGATCCTGCCCATTGAGGAGTAACGCTGGAAAGAAATATCAATAAAATGTCAGGAAATTTAGAATTGCCTTTTTTTTGTAAGATATACATACTTACATTCATTCATTTTTACGTTTACTCCCAACTAGTCTTATAGTAAATTTACTCAGCTTTCGATTGGTTTCACTCCCTTTCTAGTAGTACCACCTGGGACGGAGCTACAATGATTATGTTTCTAAAAACCATGTTTGTCTCGATAAAACAATAAAACGACGTTTTCTCCCTTATGGGCGAGAATTCGGGAAATCGTTATAGGACATTTTTTGTTCCCCTAAGGGTCCTCTATCACCCCTCTCAATATGACTAGACATTTACGGGACACCCTGTATATATATATATATATATATATATATATATATATATATATATATATATACAGGGTGCTTCAAAAAAATGTATACACACTTTAAACTTCCATAGAAAATTTATTTACCGTTCTACAAAGTTAAATTTCAGGAAATTAGAAAGCTGAAAGTCCAATGTAAATGAAACATAAATAACAAATGTTAATACTGTCCAAATTGGTGACCTGCAGCATCAATACAATTCTGAGTACGAGTCACCACTGATTCTGTACATCGTATCAAAACGTGCAATGAGATTTCTCTACACACGGCTTGAATCTCATTCCAAAGAATGTCTAGGTTACGTGGTTTACGTTTGCACACCTCATTTTTTACTGTGCCCCATAAGAAGAAATCCAGTGGTGTAAGGTCTGGGGAGCGTGCTGGAAACTCGATTGGCCCCCTGCGTCCTATCCACTGGCCCGGCAAATTTTGATCCAGGTAAGCTCGTACGTCCCTGTGATAGTGCGGCGGGGCACCATCTTGTTGAAAATAAAACATATCATTACTGTATAACCGCACCACACATTTACACCAGGCAAATTTACAGCTTTTTCAATTGTAATGTGAGGATTTTCTTCACCCCAGTAAACACAATTGTGGCTATTGACAGTTCCATTAAGTTTGAATTGGGCTTCATCCGACCAATTGATGCTACCCATAAATCCCGGTTCACGTATCACCATCTCCTGAACCCATTCACAAAATTGTAACCTTCGATCTGGATCGTCGTCACTTAGCTGTTGCACCAGCCTTGGAATTTAAACACGATACTTGCGTCTCTTCAGAATGCGTAGCACGCTGCAAGCACTTACATCACTTTCACGTGCCCCTTGCCTTGTAGATTTGTTAGGAGAGCGTTGAAACAGTTCCAAGACTACCGTTGATGACTCATCACTTGTAGCTGTTCGAGGTCGACCTGAATGACCTTTATGCACATCACACACTTCACACACTGTTCCATGAACTTCGAATTTGTCTCGTATGCGTGTAATTGTTAATCTTGAAGGTGGTTCTGTATCATACTCCCTTCTCCACTGCCTTTGAACTTCATTTACATTCTCAAACTTCCAGTACCACTTAATAACCTGCTTACGTTCTTCAAAACTCAAACGTACGTCCGCCATGTTGATATTACAACTTCCAACTGACAATATAACATAGAGGGACGATTATGCTGCCACCTGGCGAAGAAATATAACATTAGCCTTGTAGAGTGGGAAAACTACGATAGTTTAAAGTGTGTATACATTTTTTTGAAGCACCCAGTATATATACAGGGTTCATCGGTGCTAATGGCCGAGATTTCGATGTGCCGTTAAAAAAAAAAAAAAAAAAAAAAAAAAAAAAAAAAAAAAAAAAAAAAAAAAAATCTAGAAAGTAGGATCGAACTAAAAAATAATAATAATAAAAATATTTTGCACTAGTTATTCCCCATCGGATGGGGTCATATTAGTACACGGCCATTTTCATTGGTAAATCCTATGTTAAAGAGTCTTGTAACAATCTCACCCTATAGTGTACATTAGCTCATAGGAAGAAAATAGGCCAGTTTTATTATTTGAAAATGGCATTAGGGTTTTACGAAGAATTATTTCATAATTATTAGGAACCCAGAAGACGAGTTGTGTGCTCTCTTTTGGCAAATTTCTTCCCTTTAGTGCCAGTTAAAGGAAAATATCCCTGCAGTATAGGTTTGTAACAGTTCCACCACATTTTACTAATGAGGCCCTATTTAAGGTATTTGCTATTACTGCTTGCATTCAGTGTGCACCGGTGAACCCTTTGAGTTCAGTACAGATTTTAAATAAACAGATTAATTATAAAAAAAAGAGATATATAGTAATAAATACCATAAAGCGTTTTTATAACCCCAATATTAATTTTGAAACAAACGGTATTAGTTTTACTTTTTAATTCCGAAAATAAATCCCTCCGAACTTCCAAATTAAAAGTGAGTCTCTTTAAAATATTCAAATACATACAAAACACTGATTTGTTTTTAAAATTACATCTGAGATTGCCAAATATACAACTTTTAGCATTTCATTGAAATTATTAAAATAACAAGCTATGATAATTTTGATAAAATGCATTTCGTTTTGATGTTTATCTCTCCGACTGTTGCTGACGATTGGAGATTGATGATAAATCAAGCTTATCAGTGGCTGTTATCACCCGAGTAACCGGCCGAATTAAAAAAAAACCGCCCACAATTTAGAGAAAAGCTGGCGTGCTACATGCTACTTTTTTAGGCCCATGGTTATGACTAATTTTACATTCCCCGCATAATTTGACTCTCTTTATTACTTCATATGCCAGATTTGACTTTATAAATGCTGGTTTCGGTTTGTAAATTAAGTTAGCCTACCATAACATCATTTTGTATTATGTATATTATAAAAAACATTTTTGTTAATGTAATTTATTGCTCATAAAATAAAGCTTAGAATTACTTAATTAATCCATGTCAGTCGAACCTGATATACGCAAAAAAAAGTAGGTTTCAGGTAAGAAAAACTGTCAAATTTTCGGAAAAATGTAAAATTGGAATATTTCGACGGGACTTTGGCAGCCTTCTTCAGTAAAAAATGTCTAGGTTAGGCGGTGGAATGATCTCGTGTGTAACTAACAGGTTTCAGTTGCTGTCACTTCAAGTAAGCATTCTCATCAGTTGACAAAGAGAAAAAAATCCATTTACGAAAAGTGTAATCCCTATTTCCGTAGAAGTTATAGTATCCAAAATTGGGAAGTAATCGGCCTTCTCTTTGGCGCAAGAGGTTCCATGCCTTCTTTTGTCCAAAATGTTTTTAAAAGATGGGATATTAAATGTGACTACGAATCAATCGCACGTTCCATCCTGAAGGACTCAATAAGAATAGTGAATCACCACCTATACGGCTGAAGAAAGAAATATGAATAGGCATACGAAAATAATAAAAACATAATAAGAAAAATCAGAAGTACATCGGAACGAAAAAAAAATTAATGAAATAAAATAACTCATGAAACGAACTGATGGCGTATACATATGCCACAAGCTTATTATCACTCCAAGAAGAATAAATTATATGCAGAAAATAAAAGAAATAAAAAAAAAAAATATTTTCCTTGGATTGATAAGAAAGCTGTCGCCGATTATGGTCAGCCATCAGTTTACATGAATGTTTTTCACTATCGTTTAGTTAAAAAAAAAAAAAAGAAAAAAAAAAAAAAAAAAAAAAAAAAAAAAAAAAAAAAATCAAAGCATTTCGTTTGGGTATTGCTAGGATTTGAAAAATGTTCATTTTTTTTTTCGTTAAAACCTTAATGGTTAAAGAATTATACAAAAACTATTAAAACGAAATTTAGTCAGTTGTTTTATTATATAATCAACATTTTGTTCGTAGAATATGAAGTATCTTAATACATTTTGAAACACCGAAAAAAATTATATATAAAATGTCTATTTTTTTGTCCCAATTTTCATACGTATTGCTATTTTCATACGTATTGCTATTTTCATACGTATTGCTATTTTCATACGTATTGCTATTTTCCTTAGTCGCGAATCAATTTGAACATTTCTGAATAATGCGGCATTATAGAACATGCAATTACGAATCTTTTAACGGCTTGGGAAGATCTTATCCTTGCATACTTTTGGAGTTATGAGCGAAATAACTAAAAAAAAAAAAAGTCCGACTCGCAGGAACTGCATCAACTTAGCGCGATCCTTTCTTAATCCTAATGTTATTTGGAAAGGTTGAAATAGAAACAGTTATAATTATAGACCTTTCATGAAATAATTTATGACCTCAAATAGTTCCGCCCAGACCCTCACCTCTACCTGAGAGAAAAAGGGTCAGGCAGCACCCTTCATCCACTCCTAGAGATACTAATCTTAGGGTACGTTCATGGTGAGGAGTCATTCTGCGATGCAACGATAGCTACTCCCATGAGCGCTGCCCCGATGTATTCTACATCGATGGAGGGTGTTCATGCTGACTCACCATTGCATTGGTTCTTGCTGGGAGTAAAGTAACCTTCAACAGTGAATTAGCTTTTGTTTATGAAAAAGCTCTGCTTATGTTAGTGGGAAAAAATGAGCCTTTACAATTAGTTCGCGATGTTCCTGACAAAGAAAAAGGGATTGGTTTCTTACTCGGAAAAATTAATGGAATCCTATTAATTTTAGCGAGTTGGATAGACTAGAGTCGCTTAAATTAATATAATTCTATTAATTGCGAGTTGGATTGGCTAGAGTTTTCTTTTATTTTCTTGAGCGAGTGGAGCGTAGCGTAGCGATCGGAAACGCATATCATGTAATGCTTAATAAATGTAAAAGATCCAAAAAAGAGAGAGAGAAAAGGAATAAAATATGTTTGTTTACAAATATCTTTGTTTGTTATCCTTCATAACCTGCAAAACAGTCAACTTTAATGCTTAATAACTTTTTTCATAGTTGAGAGAATTGATTTTGATCATATTAACCTTTTAATTAACAAATATTACTTGCCATTATCTAATATGAATTATAACCGTAGATAACGAGTCAAGAAGTAAAAGATAACCAGCAAAGAACCTGTAAGCTAATCAGTAAGCTTATCAGCGAGTACGAGTAACTGTTATAAATCACTTAACTAAATAAATACTTCAAAAGTAACTGGATGTAGTCTTCGCAAAAAGTCCCAATTTTCTTTCATCTCGACAACGAAATAACCAAAAAAGAATAATCACACAAGATGAACTAATGAGAGAGGGTAGGTGACCTGCGCACTAGAGTCCCTTTGAAGGAACCAATCACAGTCAGGCTCCCTCCTCACTGCGAGGAGAAAACAAAATATTTGTTTTTCCCCGCGGTCACTGCGCGAGTGCGAGAATAGCATCGGAAGTAAGGATCCTCACTATGAACACTCCCACCTTAATACATGTGTTTGTTTTACATCGGGGCAGCGCTCATCGGAGTAGCTATCGTAGCATCGCAGAATGAATCCTCACCATGAACGTACCCTTACTGTTCAATGATTTGAAAAATATCAAAATGTTTACAATTTCTTGTACTCTTCTACTAAAGAACTAATTCTACAAATTTTTCCAATTAAAAAAACTAGCGAATTATAAAGTGAGCTAAACAACTACAAAAACCCGTTTAAAAGAACAAAACAAACACATTTGAAGCGGAGTTCAACGTTATAGGGGGAGGGAGGAACCGCGCTAAAAAAAACCTAATTATTCGTTTTTTTTTTACGTTAAAAATAATGTTCCGGGTAATTTTCGATTTGAGCATACCTGAATTATTGTAATAATAAGGCCTTCCGAAGATTCTCCAGCTTTATTATTTATATTAGCTTTCCTCCTCTCAACATCCACCTAAAAATAGATTTTTTTTTATTACACGTGTGTACCTCTATACCACACAAACACTCTATTTCTAGGATTAACACACTGCAGTGTTTAAAATAAAGTCTATCAATTATTTATAAGGGAAAAATGTCACAAAAACCCTGACTTATACTACTAACTACTAAGACACATCATATAATGATAATATAAATTAACGATAACTAAAATAATTAATGATAAATAATACTTAATTACAATGATAATGATAATAATTATTTGAAGAGATATTATACTGATAAGTAATAGGAGAGGTAATAATAATAGATAATAATACGTGCACAAACGTACTAAACACATCCTTATGAACAGGACTACAGAAAAGTAAATATGTAAGCTCTAGGTGGTATATCTAGTATACTGCCTGATCTCTGCTCCTATTATCTCATAGCTAGGACTAGCAGATAGCTCTAGGTACTAAGCTGTAAACATTAACACAGCTCTTCTACAGCTCTAGGTGGTATATCTAGTATACTGCCTGATCTCTGCTCCTATTATCTCATAGCTAGGACTAGCAGATAGCTCTAGGTACTAAGCTGTAAACATTAACACATGTCTTCTACAGCTCTAGGTGGTATATCTAGTATACTGCCTGATCTCTGCTCCTATTATCTCATAGCTAGGACTAGCAGATAGCTTTAGGTACTAAGCTGTAAACATTAACACAGCTCTTCTACAATCAGTCTTTAATGAATTTAGTTTGCTCAATTAGTTTTATGTCTAGTAATTATTAATTATTATTATTATTATTATTATTACTATTATTATCTATTATCTAAAAATAGATGCGGCCTATCCAATGAGTAGATAACAGTTTCCCTTATATACTTATGTGAAAATTGCTGTTTACTGCAGACCTGACTTAGCCAAGAGCGAACCGCCTAAAGGCGGGTGTAGGGGAAAGAAAGGTTAAAAGGATTTGAAAAAAAAAAAAAGAAGCGAAAATGAACTACGGAGGGAAGAGCTTTTACTCCGAGCAACTTTTTAAAACCACTCTTGATGAGCTTCGTTCGATCTCTACACTCAATTACTAAATGCAAGTTTTTTTTTTTTTTTTTTGTCTGTCTTGCTTCTTTTTTTGTAAAGTGATTTCCACAAAAAGTTGGGTACTTGAAGAAATGTTGGGGTATGAGATCCATTATCGAACATTAATAGAAGAAACTGCTGCTTTTTTCTCATGAAACAAAGCATTCTGGCGGATACAGAATTCCTTTTAGCACTTTCACAACTATCAACAAGCTGAAGACTTAACTCTTCGTTATAAGAATTTATATCCAGACCTGGTGTAAAATATTATTACATTTATTAATTAATGTATGGCTTTCTTAAAAAAAATCTTCAGTTATCTTTCTTTCTACGGCAAGGACATCGCTTGGAACCAGATTGAGCATAATGAAGATTTTATACTCCTCGTGTTACACACACACACACACACACACACACACACACACACACACACACACACACATATATATATATATATATATATATATATATATATTTTATTGATGTTTTCCGGTAGTGGGGTTGCTTAATTCCAGAGGGTGAAACAAAATTCAGTCTTCCCACAAATTTTCTTTATTTTGCACTAGGCCTTTCAACACAAATGTGCCATCATCAGGTGCTAACAACAAATAAAAACATGCATTAATATTGTTTGACTCCTTTATAACAATTAATATTGTTTGACTGTTGTTGGACAGTAATTAGTCTAATTAATAGTTAGAATTTATAAAGCAAACGGTGAAAGTATAGATTGGAACATAATGTTATAATTAATAGTTAGAATATATGAAGCAAACGGTAATAGTAAAAATTGGAACATAATGTTATAGATTACAGTTTTTTAGTAAATAATTACAAATTCATAAACTAAGGTGTCTAAATGAAGTTTTTAAAATAATGTAACTTTATATTGTATTATTACTATAGCTATAATATATATGTAGATATATATGCACATATATGGTATTATAGCTAACTTTCCAAATACAGATATTCCTAAATATTTCGAGGCATTTGAAGGTCAAATTTCGTATGAAGTTGTTTAGGAAGAAATATCTAGAGCTTCCATGGTTTTGATGGCCGCTGAATTTGAAATCGGAAATCCGTTTCACCCGATCGGTGCAAAATCAAGGTCATTTCAAGGACAAATACTTTTATTTTGCAAAAAATAAATCAGCAGTCAAAAATTCATTTTTAAACATTTTAGTTTTCAAAATCTCTCTCCCCCCCCTCACTCATGTGTATGTTCTCTAAAAATCTTCTATGGTAATTGAACAACTTTTGTGTATGTATTATTATTGCTAGATTGAACTGAACACTGCCAAAACCGTTGCATGAATTTATTAGGGCAGTTATTGATGCCAAATTTGCAGACCATAAACATAGATCAACTTTAAGTTCTTATTAAAAAAAAAAAAAAAAAAAAAAAAAAAAAAAAAAAAAAAATAATCTTTTCTCGGTACTACCAAAATATGTATTTTGTTTTCTAAGTTTCCTAAATGTTTCACTGCTGTGTTGTTCCTCATCGTAATTGACCTTCAGCATTAACGTTATAAAAGAACTAAGGTTTATAATAACAAAAACACACACACACACACACAACTGTCCTTCCTAATTGAAAGAGCATAATTGGAGCTTTGAATAATATAAGATATAATTATAAAATTGATTAGGACTATTGAAGAAGAGAACTGCTAATTCCGACCAAGAATGGACAGAGGAAACTGTTATTATCCACTGACTAGTCATTTCATCCGAATTCCTTGGAATTGACCAAAAGCTATAATTAGTCAATATTTTATGCTCGACCCTTCCCCGAATCTAAAGTCTTTGACCTAATAACCTTGACAGCCTACGCTTTATAGTCAAAAATAGGGGTAGATTTGTTATTTTATTATCTACTTTTTAGCAAATCTATCTTTACGCAATGAAAAACCACTAACTCTAGTGAGAATCGAACTTAACATTCAATAACTCTGGGTCTCTATTAAAAATTAAATAAATACTTTTTAAATAAATCTGTAATTGAGTGAACTGAACATTACAAATATTTTTTTTTTTTTTTTAAATTTATTCCAAACGCACATTTTCGATGCGGGATTATTTTTAAGACGCACATTATGGGGCAAATCTAAAGTTAGGTTACTAAACAAACGTTAATTTATTCTAACTAAAAATAAACTCACATTATATTATTAGTTTTGTTTTAGTTTTAGTTTAGTTTTAGATTTCTAAAATTGTTAATCATGTGTTGGAGTATTTTCTTAATAAATAGTTGTTTTTAGTTTTAGTATCCGTTTTTAGTATGTTAATTAGTTTAATTTAAACAAAAGTGACCTTAATTTATGATTTTAATTTAGTTTTATTTTTTTTTAATTTGCTAATTAGTTTATTGCATACTTGGATTCAGAACAAGGGTTAAAAAAAATAGGTATGCATTTATTTTTGATTAAATAAAGTGTTTTTATGAACTATAATGGGGTATAAATGAGATTACAACGTACAACTATAACTTCAGCGTATTTAAAACAAAGTGTAAACAAGTTCTTTTAGTTTTAATAATTTACTTAATTATCGAAATAACATGTGATTTACATTAATTCATCTTATTTTTGTAAAAGTAAACTAAAATAAAGCTGAATCAACTAATTCAGTTTTTAATCAACTCCCCCTGATTTAGGAGGAGGATCAGGATTTAGTGGCGATTATCATGTTTTTACACCACCCAATCATTTAGTTTCAGTTTCAGTTCACCTAATATCCATTAGTTAATTTAATTTTAGTTTTTTAAGGTTTAAACTCTTAGTTTAGATTTAGTTTATTCTAAAAAGTGAATGTAGTGTTAGTTTTTACCTTTGCCCAAAATTGTGGGAGCCGAACCTACTGTTTGATCTTTCCACCTTTTTTTGGAGGGAGCGTATGGGATGTGGGGTTTGGTAGGTGCAAATCAGTGGACTCCATTAACATAAACAAGACTGTGTAACTAAATTAAAACATAGTGTTTAGGGGGGCTGTGCCAAAATCAGAAACAAGTCAATGTTGATTTTGTTATATAATTTTGAATTACAATTTGTGATTTATGTTTGAAAATAATGCTTGCTCAGAAACGTATTAAAGTGAACACCCACGAAAATAATGCTTGCTCAGAAACGTATTAAAGTGAACACCCACGAAAATAATGCTTGCTCAGAAACGTATTAAAGTGAACACCCACGAAAATAATGCTTGCTCAGAAACGTATTAAAGTGAACACCCACGAAAATAATGCTTGCTCAGAAACGTATTAAAGTGGACACCCACGAAAATAATGCTTGCTCAGAAAAGTATTAAAGTGAATACCCACGAAAATAATGCTTGCTCAGAAACGTATTGAAGTGAACACCCACGAAAATAATGCTAGCTCAGAAACGTATTAAAGTGAACACCCATGAAAATAATGCTTGCTCAGAAACGTATTTAGTTCTGCAGCTCTTGGGTGTGAATTTCTTCCCTCCTTTTTGAAATAATATATTTGGTTTAGGGATTGTCCGCGGCAGCTGCTCTACAATCCGTGATACAATATTGATCCGCATAAATCTCGGACGACATTTCACCGGCATTAGCGGATTATCCTCATTAGCTTTATGGAGCGGAGGGGAACGTGTCCGCAAATGTCCCTCACGTGACCAACATAAGTTATATGTGGCTATTTTTAGCTTTATTTTTAACCGTTTATATGAAGGAGTATGGAATCGCCGATAAACACGCAAAACTTGCCTGAACGATTTAATCAAATAATCAATACATACTTACAATACATACTTACAATACATTTGCAAATCAGGACAAGTGCTCTAATCTAGTGGTTTGCAATGTGCTATTATAAGAATTGTAAACGCTTCAGAGACATAAACCGGCACGCAAGCTCGATGCTCAGAAATACAAAACCAAAATATGACTAGTTTTATTTATTTATTTTTTAGCATAAATATGCTTTAGCGATGACTAAACTGAAAAAAAACAAATTTAGAAAAAATCGTTACAAAAAAGTGTCCGCTAGCGTTCACGCATGCGCGGTGACCATGTACGAAAAAGAATGTTATACAGTACATTACATAGGCTTGTCGGATGGACCTAAAGCATATTTATGTTCCAGAATTTGAGCAGCATTTTTTTTTCACATTATAGTAATCCTGCAATGTGGGAATTTATTTTCTACATGTTCCATTATATAAATAGTACATATATTTTACACATAGGAGTATATGTAACATGGCAAGTTAAATATAACCCGATCGGGTTTGTATTAACTCGTAAGTTAAAGCGGCCACGGCCGACGAAATTGAAAGAAAACTTGCCAAGTTGGAATTGCAAAAATAAGGGGTTATAAGGTTTTTAACAAAGTGTTAGCAGCCTGTAACTATGATATCGTAACGTTCATAGGCAAACTGTTTTTGGGAGGGGCTTGGAACTTGGCCTCGTTTTTATTTCAACATTACATTTTTTGGGGGATTGAATTCGTCAAAGTGTTTGATAAGAATCTCCCTCTTAGAAACCGTTCAGTTTCCTCCTTTTAATATAAAAGACTTGATCCTTTCCTTGTCAAGTTGTCTGCAGTCAAAAATTAGATGGCCGTTATTATGTTCAGTACGAGAGTCACATTTGCGTTTATTTTCTTCTATATTTACTAACTAAATTATGGTTGGTAAAAAAAAAAAAAAAAAAAAATTGTCAGCTATTAACAATTTCCACCCTGAGCATATTCCCGCTGAGGGGTTATGTCAGCTGATGTAGCCCGGAGCTTTGACACATTACCTTCCATAATCCTCAGAGGTTGCAAGCCCCTACTTCCGAACTCGGAGCGAGCGACTAATTTCTCAAATCCACCTTGATCCCTATTAGCATAGATATGGATGGATTATGGTTAGCGATAAGAGCCTATGAAGATACTAACGAGAAAATGATTACCGCTGATATGAGAGAGAGAGTACGAGACATCCCGATGTTTGAGCCTGTCTCCCTTTAGATCAATACTCCACTAGACCTTCCTAGGCTGGCGGCATGCTGTCTCGCAAATTAACCTACTGGCACTTTTAATCCTTTTCGGATTCACTTTTATACATTTTATATTTCAACATCCCTACTATATCGTCGATGCAAATGCAAAGTATCGAATGTGAAAATCACTACTTTCCAGACTGAAAAAACTTTTATTCAATACTTTGCTTTTGGACAGTCAAATGGTCGGCAGATTCTACCTTTCGATAGTGGTTACATCCGCCTTTCACTGAGTGAACTTAGATTCGATAGTTTGCCATCCATCAGTCCAACAGCAATCAGTAAAGATTGAAAATGAAAAATGCGTTTATTCCACATTCGATACTTTGCATTTATATCGACGATACTTGTATATTATTGAGATGCAGATTGTTATCCGTTGACGTGATAAAAAGTCCAGGAATGTTTGGGATTCGGCTAAGAGAAAACGTTTCAGAAAAATCTATATTTCAAACGTTTAGACGATCTCTTCGGAGCCTTATTCAGCAACAAATGCTTACGATTTTCATGGCCATATATGTAACCGTTAGAAAAGTTGATGAAACTACTTTTTCGGGGTCTCCCGTGGTCTAGTAGCTATCGCTTTAGATTCATAAGCGGGAGATGGTGGGTTCGATCCCTACCGGAGGCAAGAATTTTCTCATCCCATGGCTCGTTGGGGAAATTCCTCGCTGCACCCTAGATGTCGGCGCTAATGGCCTAGCGCAAAAAAAAAAAAAAAAAAAAAAAAAAAAAAAAAAAAAAAAAAAACTTTTTCGACTAATTTATACTTTGGGATTTCGGAAACAATTGATTTAGTTTAAATTTTTTCCAGACGATTGAAATTCGTCTTAACTGAGATATTTAAAGTTTGGTTGCGGTTTAAAGTTAAGAAAGTATTAGGTGAAAAAATATTTTATTAACAGAGATGAAAAATGTTCAGATCTTGTTATAATATCTAAAATATATCGAAAACCGTTAAAAAATCAGGATTAGTGGAAGGCGACCATTCTAAAACTCTCTACCAAAAAGGTTCTAAAGTAATTTTCGTTGGGGCAATGTTAATCGAAGCTGTAGGTGCTTAATACTTCGAAATAGTTAGTTTTGTTCTTTTGGTCACGTTTTTGTCTCTTTTTGCCCAACTTTTTAATCATTTTTTTTTAATTGCATTCAACGGTAAAATGAGTATGTATTTGAGTAAAACAAGGCAAGAAAATGCGAAACATATTCCAAGTGCGAACGTTGAGAAAGAGGATGGAGTAATTTCTGCTTATAATACTTTAAGTACTAAGACCTTACTTCTGTTTAAGATTAAATTTTATTTTTTTCACGAAAGATCAAAACCTATCATATCAACGGAATAGCGCTAAGATAGCTCAGTTCATGCAAATCTTTTAGCTCTTTCCTCCGAAGGAAAGTAGCTATTGAGGTTGGACTCATGACGGAATTTTTGAAAAATTTCTTCAAATCTTTATCGATCCTACCTAGTAGACACCGAAAATGACCCCCGTTAAAATTTATATATATATATATATATATATATATATATATATATATATATATATATATATATATATGCATATATATATATATATATATATATATATATATATATATATATGCATATATATATATATATATATATATATATATATATATATATATGCATATATATATATATATATATATATATATATATATATATATATATATATATATATATATATATATGTCTGTTAACACGATAGCGGCCAGAGTTTTTGTTTTTTCGTCACGAAACTTGGTATATAGCATTCAATTAGCAAACGATTGAACGAGTTCGTTAACCACCAAAGTCGGTCCACCGGAAGGGGGGGTTTACCCCGAACCCAAAACACTTATTTGACTATGTCAGCCGTAATATTTGTTATATTTCAACGAAACTTGGCATTCATAGTGGCAATATAGAGAGAAAAGTGAGATATAAAAATGAACTAAATCGGTTCATTAGGAGGGGGGGGGGGTTTACTCCGGACCCACAATACCAATTCGCCACTACCAGCCGTGATTTTAGGTATATTTCGACGAAACTCGGTATTCGTAGTGCTAATCCACAGGTAAATATGTGTTGTAAAAATAAACGAAATCGGTTCATTAGGAGGGGGGGGGGGGTTTACTCCGAACCCACAAAACCAATTCGCCACTACCAGCCGTGACTTTTGGTATATTTCGACGAAACTCGGTATTCGTAGTGGTAATCTACAGGTAAATATGTGTTGTAAAAATAAACTAAATCGGTTCATTAGAAGGGGGGGTTTACTCCGGACCCAAATTCCTAATATACTCATACCGGTCGTAATTTCTGCTGTATTGTAACGAAACGCGGTATACTTCGTGGTTAACTCATGAGAAAGAAGTGTTGTAAAAATGAGCTGAATCGGTCAATCGGAAAGCGGGGGTTTAATTTGTAATATATTTGAATAGAAAAGCCGGCAGACGTAGGTTCACAAAGCCGCCGCAAGGAGCGCTTTCTACCACTAGAGTGACTGTATCCTGTTCCTGCGTTAGATCAAAATACGATAATATGAAGATTTTTGTATTTATTACGTAGTGTAGTAGGTACCATGTGTAAACATAACTCTGGATGCAAATTAATAATTGCTCAGTTACTCATTACAAAATGAGAACTATTCACGTTTTTATTTTATTTATGTAGGATATTTTAAGCAAATTGTTCTGGAAAGCAGTCTACACTACCCAAATTCTGAGGAAAGTGCTTAGTTATGCAGCTCCTGCGAGACGGACTTTTTTTTTCTTTATTTGGTAATACGAGACCCTAGATCGAACTTAGCTTTACTGAAGGTCTAGTGTCATTTCACCGTGAGAAATCAAGTGGAATGAGGGATAACATATCCAAGCAGTCCAGCGACCGCAACTCTCAAAGCCCATTCTAGGGTCCTCAGTAACAATCAGGCGATCCTTCATGCTGAGACTCAACACCCATGGTGCTGTAAGGAGACAAGGAGTATGTTCTATCCTCATATTTCCCTATCCACAAGCATGTGTCTCCTATCGGCCCTATATTTGCCCTATAAATGGGTACCCTATAAGTTCCAGAGAAAGCACTTGAATCAGCAAGTACTATCACTGATTATTTTTTTATTTTTTTTATTTTTTTGGTGTTTTGACTGTTATTGGTCATTTACAATATTCGTGGCAGCTTATAACTGCGTAATTATTTTGCAGACTATTTACATCGATTCTTACTTTTAAACATACACCAGAATTACCGTTAAACTTGAATATTAAACGCACTCACTCAATAAATACACACACACACACACACACACACACACACACACACACACACACACACACACACACACACACACACACACACACACACACACACACACACACACACACAAACACACACACAAACACACACACACACACGCACGCACGCACCCAAGCACACGCACACACACACGCACACGCACGCACGCACCCACGCACACGCACACACGCACACACGCACACGCACCCACGCACGCACGCACCCACCCACGAACACGCGCACACACACGCACACTCACACACACGCACGCACGCACGCACGCATGCACCCACGCACACACGCACGCACCCACGCACACACACACACGCACGCACGCACGCACGCACACGCGCACACGCCCACACACACGCACACGCGCACGCACGCACGCACGTACACACACACACACACACACACACACACACACTACATACATTCAATAATAACTTTATTTAGAATGCATTCTCATTCAGTATCTTAATAGGGCGGTTCTATATGAGGTAGTAAATGTAGATTTATTTTCAACAGATCATTAAGGTTACCAGCTAGTTGATGCCGCTGCCTGGCCTCTTGGAGTGAAATGCAGTCCACTAAGATGTGCCTTACATCAAGGTGGTCTCCAAATCACAAGCCTTGAAGCCTTCGTCGACCAACAAGGTGGTAACCGTGCGTTAGACATTTCTCAAACGGGTCATCACCACGTCTTTTGGAGAGACTCATTGGTCTCATGGACGTTACAAAGTTTTCATCGTTTTTGAGGAATGGAGCTTTGTTATTGTATTCCGCTTGCCATTTGATCTTCACTAGATGTTTCAACATGTAGAGGAAAGGCAGGATCAGCTGTTACTCGCTAGTCCGTCCGCTCTATCATTTCCCTTAATACCAACATGCCCCGGTATCCAGAGGAACGTTGAAATTGTTCCTCTGGATACCGCTACAGCTAATAAGTTGATAATTTGCACTAATAGACGCTTACTCATAAATTTGTTATTAAGTCCGACCAGAGAGCAATGAGAAACCAATCATAATGTTCTAACGCTATCTCTTTTACGTTGAATTTTCCGGCTTGTCTTTGTTCTTAGACTTATACTATTTCTTTGCGTACTTAACACTTTCAGGACCGATGGCTTCGAACAAAATGTTCATCAGGGCCCAAGTCTTCCATTTGTATAGTTATTTCGGCAAACATATAAAAAAAGTAAATTAGTGAAGACACATTTAGTGGATTAATTACAATTTAGTAAAATTTCAAATACGCCACGATAGCGGGCCCGCTGAAGGAAGTTTTCGGGCAGATTCAGACCCGCAAACCTAACCGGGAATACGTCAAGAGGTCCCAAATCAAATACGAAGCGTATAGAACAAGTCCCGGAGTAGCGGGATAGAATGAAAGCCAAGCTATCTGCTGACGCATATACCACGACGCTGGGCCCGCAGAACACATCTCTGACGCATATGCCACGACGCCGGCCCGCAGAACACATCGCTGACGCATATGCCACGACGCTGGGCCCGCAGAACACATCTCTCTGACGCATACGCCACGACGCTGGGCCCGAACGTGTTAACTAATGTTCTGGAGGACCTGAGTATAAAACTCGGGCGCGCATGGTAGAGCTCTAGTGTCTTCGTTCGAGGCCTAAATTCAACAAATCGTTTGCCATTACATAATTGATTACACTTATATGTAATTCGTAAGAAGGTTTAATAGATACTTGAAGGGATATATGATATTATCTTGATACTTGCAGACGTCTTTTAATTAATTTCCTTAGGAATTCGCTTCCTCTGCTTTAAATACAAAAGCCCTCAGCAGAAGCTAATGGCGAAGAAACCTCCCCCTCCCCCCATCCGTCCAAAGCGAAGTTAAACATTGAATCGATTTTCTCTGATTGGAACGGTTAACAGGAATAAGACTTAGTAAATAGAGAGAAAGAGAGTAAAAAAAAGAGCTTAGTTAGAGAAAAAGCAAAGGAAGGGACTTTCAAATGAAGATTACCGAGTCAGCAGGAAGTTACTTAGAGACATGGTTAAGAAGTAGATTATACAGAATCTGCATAAACTGCAGTCGAAGATTGTCTCCATCTACCGTTCTTTCGAGATTTCTTCTCCGCTGGTTAATTCTTTCATTTTTATTATCAATTAAAAACCCCTAGGCATTCCTGCTTTAATTTTCCGAGGTAAGATATTTTGTATTCTCAATGAAGTTTACATGAAAAAATCTGACTCATTGAATTTGACAGTCAGTCTGCTCAATTGCATTGAAACAGTTAATGGTGGGTTTTGATCTTTCGTGAAAATAAAGGAAATTATCGAAGAGAATGAAGATTTGAGGCGTCACAACAGGAAACTGACAGCATCCTAAGCAGAAATGACTCCCCCCCCCCTCCCATCTCAACGTTCGCCCTAGGAAAACACAAATACCGACACGTTTATCATTTTCTTATGTCGTTACTAAAATACTCATTTTACATTTTTTTTTATTTTTTTTATTTATTTATAGAGTTCCGCAACTTAGGCAAGAAACTCTTTAAAAGCCGTCAACTGAAAAATATGTCTTAGTACCTACCAATAAAACATGAACAAAAATACAAAAAATAAATAAATGAGAAAGAAACTGAGGAAATAAATGATAACTGTAACAAAGGAAAGAAAAATATAGAATAAAAAACATAAATACATATATATATATATATATATATATATATATATATATATATATGTACATTCAAAGGGATAAAATTTAATTATTTACATTTTGGAGTATAACTTTGTGTGTTTTAGATACCTGAGTAGTGTATTAATGTGTGGGCTACCTTCTGTCAGTATGTCGTGTAAGTGGTAAGGTTTGGCCAGGTTATTGCGCTGTCTGGAGTTGGTAAGTATGTGTTTAACGGTCAGAGTCTCGTTACAATAACTACAAGTTGGTCTGTCCTTTCTGTCTAGTAGGCAATGTTGGGCAAAACTAAAAACTAAAACTAAAATTAAAACTAAATTCACTTTTTGGAATAAACAAAAACTAAACTAAAAATTGCAACCTAAAAAAAATAAAACTAAAATTTTACTAATTAATGGATTTTAACTAAACTAAAACTAAAACTAAATCTTTGGGAATTGACTAAAAACTAAACTAAAAATATGTTATTTCGATAATTAAGTAAATTATTAAAACTAATAGAACTTGCTTAAGAATAAGAAATTGTGGCTTTTTCTCGTAATTTGAAAACATATGTTCTTTGATAAACTAAATTAGTTAACTAAAAACTAAAACTAAACTAAAATCAAAAATTCAGGTCTCTTTTACTAAACTAAACTAATTGCATTACTAAAAACGGAGTCCATATGATTAATAATTATACAAATCTAAAACTAAACTAAAACTAAAACTAAAAATATAACATTAGTTTAGTTTTAGTTAGAGAAAACTAACGTTAGTTTAGTTTACTAACGTTAGTTTTGCCCAACACTGATAGTAGGTAGGAATGGGTAAGTAAGGTGTGTCCAATACGAAGCCTGGATAGGATGACTTCGTCCCGAGAGAAGTATTCATTTTTCCAGGCCTTCGTTGTATTTTTAATTTCCCTCAACTTGGCATCAGTTTTTCGCCACTCACTTTCCCTCTCGTACAGTATGTTAGTTTGTAATGTTTTGTATAAGTCCGATGAAGTCACAGTTTTCAAGTCCAGTGTAGGTCTTTTTGTCGCTTGTAGGTCTACAGCTGTACTGAGTTTAATGTCCTCTTGTCCTGGTAGCCATTATAAATGTAATGTTTGTTATTGTTCTGTAATATGTATATTTGTGAGAATATGTTGTTTATAATGGGATGTGTACGGTAAATGTTTCGCATGGAGAGCAAAGATTTTTACATTTACATTTTAAAACGTTAGGTAAACCGAGACAAAAACCCGTTTATAAGAACAAAACTAACAATTTCGAAGTTTTAAGCACTTATATCTCCGATGTAGATCACCCCGTCGAGAATTATATCAGAACCTTTTCTGTAGAGGCTTTAGTAGGCTTTCGAATTGTCAACTTCCATTTTCCACAATTTGCCAACGGTATTCGGATTATGTTAGAAAATATACCAAGATACGAAAACTTTTCATGTCTTTTAATACCATTTTTTTCTAATACTTCCAAACGCAATTTTTTTTCTAATACTTAACATAGACGTGTATAGGTAATAATTTCGGGGGGGGGCTGGGAACACTTGGGGAGTATGGAATACTAACATGGGCGTATATAGGGGGGGCTGAGGGGCTGCAGTCCGCCCCCCCCCGAAATTTTGATTTGATCTGTACAAATTTCATAAAACCCTTAAAAATAAATTAAATAAGATCATTTAGTTCATAAAACAAATTCTATTTTGGGTGTAATAGAGTTTTAGTTGGCTAAAACTCTTCCAAGATCTAAATTTTTAGTATTCCATACACCGGAAATGGTCTCAACCCCCCCCCCCCCCCCCCGAAATTTTCCCAGCCCCCTCCGAAATTATTTTCTATATACGCCCACGTCTAGAACTTGGAATAGTCAGCGAACTAAAACACTACACACAAATTTTTTTTTTTTTTTTCTGAACTAGGTGATCTTGTTTCTATGACACATTTGCACCACTTAAATCAAAGTTTCGGAGGGGGGCTGCAGCCTCCTCGACCTTCCCCTTTATATACGCTCATGATAATTATCTCCAAACGCAACCAAAATTTAAATGTCTTAGATTAGATGAATGTCAAACTTCTAGAACAAGTCAATCATTTCTGAATACCCAAACTAAAAATTGGTTTGGAAAAATTGTTGTACCAATTTTTCTCATAAACAGTTACAGATAGCGCTTTCAAAATGGTTTTATTAGCTTTCCTATAAAATGAGGGACCCTATAAAATGAAAAATAGGGACCATATAAAATGAAAAATAGGGAACCTATAAAATGAGTACCTGGAAGTATATAAGCGAAAACTCAGATGCTACGATTCACCTAAAAAACCATGTTCCGAAGGAATAACGTAGAATGTAGAGCGAGAATCGGAGCGTTTAGGGGCTAATACAGCTCCTTCAGAGGAGAGAGATGGAGTGGAACGGGTTAATAAAATAAATAAATAAATTTAAAGTCCAACTTTATTTTAACATTATAATCATTATAACAGATTTGCTTTGTTTATAGGTTAGCTTTATTATTATTATTACCCCCTGGAAGAGGTTTAAATCCTGAGGATAAATAGTCGAACCTAAGCTATTAGCGGAGCCGGGTTTATTATGGCGAGAAAGAGACTCGGACGAAGGGTCCTTGGGAGGAAAAACATACCCCCAAGGGTTTGTTGTTCTAACGTCCAGGCAGTGTTTGTCCTACAGACAGCGCCGCGTTTAGTTATCTTCAAAATAAATAATTCATCCATTCTCTGTGGGAACTTCATGTTTTTCCTATGAGATTACCCGCCAAAATATCTCGCGCCATTATTGCAATTGACCCTTTCGGCAATTCTCCTCTAGATCGTTGTCATATTAACTAAACCAATTAACGCTGATTAATTTAATTTTTGAATGAACCGATTCCCAAAGAAATGTACATATCGCTCAATCATTTCAAAAACGTTATATCGTCGATACAAAAGCAAACTAACGAATATGAAAAAATGCATCTTTCATTGTCCATCTTTAATAATTTCTGCTGGACTTATTTACGGCAAATTCTTCAATCTGACTTCACTCTATTAAAGGGAAAGTATTCCACTATCAAAAGGTCAAATCTGCCGAATATTTGACTGTCCAAAAAAAAGTTATGAATAAATACTTTTCCTCTCTGAAAAGTGGTGATTTTCATATTCGTTAGTTTGCTTTTGTATCGACGATAGCAGCAGAGAAATTTTAAAAATTCTTTATTTACGGAGATCCACAACGGCTAGGGGATTTGCTCACAGTAAGTGTAATCTATGCATTTAATAAAATTCTAACGGCTCGCTGTCTGTACATGGAAGATATTGGGAAAAAATACGTATGGGTGCCTTTATCAGTGCAATAGTACCCAAAACAATGATTCGAAGACAAGGGATGGTTGGGATTCCGCTAGGAGAAAAAACGTCAGACTTTCAGGAAGAAATCTGTATTGGACGTTTTGGCTGCACTTTGGCAGCCTTCTTCAGCAAAAATAATAGATACAACTTATAAGTACAAAAACAGTCAGTAATCAGCGTAGTTCATACATCATGACAATAAATTTTGAACCAATCTTATTTTTAAACAATGAACACTCGGTAGATACCTAGGTAGTTTTTTCCGTTTTTAACGGCGCATCAACTATTTGGCTATTAGCGCCGGGCTATCTACAGGTTGCCACCCTTTTCTAATGCCAACAGCACGTGGTTGGTCACCCATTCGGGTACTGACCACGCTCGACGTTGCTTAACTTCGATGATCTACGGAAACCGGTGTATTCAACGTGGCTATGGCAGTTGGCATCTAGGTGGTTATTATAGAAAATGTGGTTGTCAGTAAAAAACAATTAACAAAGGTTTAAAAGTAAACAAAATGTAGACAGACATAAGCCAACAAGTCAAAAATAACATTAAAAATTTTATATTTTGAGAAAAAAAAACAATATATTCTATTTGTGAATACAATTGTGTGCCAAAGTGCAGCCGAAATCTCCAACATAGATTTCTTCCTGTAGATCTGACGTTCTATTCTCCTAGTAGAATCCCAAGCATCCCTTGTCTTCGTATCAGTACAACGGCTAACTAACTCCATCTCCATTACAAAACAATGATTTTTAGAATTTTGTCTGTTTGTCTGTGCGCGCTAATCTCAGAAATGTCTTATCCGATTTAGTTGCGGTTTTCACTAATATATTGTGCTAAGCTTCACTTAACATTTAATGTTTCGTGTCAACCGGTTCATAAATAAAAAGGTTATGTCAAAGTAAAGAATCACGTCGAACATTTCATGAACTATCGTTAACACGATACACACCAGAGTTTTTTAACGTCACGACACTTGGTATATTTTATTCCCCTAGCAAATCTCCCAGCCCCCCCCTGAAATTATTTTCTATATAGGTTCATGAAATAGAAGTATATGTTAATCCTCCAACTGAACGTTTTGGATCATATTGGTCTAGAAAAAAGCTGACTATTTTTTGGCTATTTGAAGTAGACTTACAAGAAAGAGACTCACAAAATGAAGGCCGCTGTCCATGGTGTACCCCAAGGTTCCTTATTGGGCCTACTGTTATTCAATATACACTTCCATGGCTTTAAAACCGATCCGTTAATCTTGGTCCGCAAGAGAAAAAGGAAACAAACCGCACAGATCTTGGAAATATTGAAGCAAATTTTAGTAATATACATTGATATGCAATAAAAATTGATGACAATGTATTCTGTGGTTAGTGTGTGGCTATCGAGCTGTTCCTGTAAAAGCCGATTCATTGTTTTAAATTTTTGATAAGGGAAGAGCTTGATGAAATTACCCCGTTGGGGGGGGCCCCGTATCCCCTCAACCCCCCCCCCCCCCAACGTCACTCTGAGTAACGATTATTCACTTTTTGATATTCATTCAGCCTTTCTAAGCCCTTTTATTCATTTAAAATGTAATTTCCACGGACGGCTGGTCGGGGGAAGGGGGCCGGCTAAAGTGGAAAATGTATACATTAAAAGGTTATAACACTCAGATGAATAAAATAGCCAAACTAATTAGTGAAATATAATTAAGACACTTTATGACCAAGACCTCAAAAATATTTAAAGTATGTTTTTAGAGCGTTTCCTCTCTCCCTCCATAAGGCGGAAACCCGCTAATGACGCCATCCGGAAGAACCAACTAGAAAATTTCACGTTTTAGATTCCATTTATCATATATCATATATATATATATACAGTAGAACTTGGATAATTCGAACTCCTAGGGACCGATAAAAAAGTTCGAATTATCCAAACTTGGAATTAAAAAAGTTTGAAAATTAAGGGTTAAAAATCGAACTTCATAGTTTCACATTTTTTAATTTGAAAAAAATGCATTTTATTCAAAGAAAAACAAACATATCATAAATTGATGATTACGTAACTAAGTAATAAATAATTGATCAAAAAAGTAAAAATAAAAGTCTATTATTGTGAAAAAAAAGTCATTTTCATGGGCAAGAATTTTTTCATTAAGTGTTAGGAGGAGTTCCAAATTCCTTGGTAATTTCAGATTTTTTCATTATTCCTTTTTCGACTTCTTTAATCGCAGCTATTTTCTCTGACAACGTTAAAGTTTTATAACTTCTAGACTTCGACATCCTAAATCAACAACGCACAGAACTGCACTGTACACCGGAAATTCAAGGTACAAACAATACAACAGATCTAGGCACTGACTGACTTATATCTTAATACAAAATGAAGATCGGAAGGATGGCGGAAGCGAATTCTAGGATTAAACTACAGGATGTAACTATAACAACCCCTGGAAGGGAGGAAGCGCGACCCACCACTTTCCAGAACTCCTAGAGTACAAGAACTAGTCTATGAGACCGCCGCGCTTCTTGTCCTGAAACCCCTACATCCGTATCTTACTATCCTTCTTACCCGAGGGGAGACTTATTTTCACAAGATTTAAGATCGACCGCCTCTCTTTCCACTTCCCATTGGAGGTACAGACTTGTAAAAACTTCGAATTATCCAACATTTTATTCGAATTAACCAAGATTTTTTTACATTGTTTATGCCCTAAATTCTAGGGACCGAGAGAAATATTCGAATTAAAGACGATTTCGAATTATCGAAGTTCGAAGTATCCATGTTCCACTGTATATATATATATATATATATATATATATATATATATATATATATATATATATATATACTAGCTGACCCGGCGAACTTCGTACCGCCTAACAATCGATTCAATAATTTTTTTTAAATATTTATTCTGCTATTCAGGACTCCGGGTCAGCTATCAAGATGTAGACATCTGGCGGGGATAACTAATTAAATGACGATTGATCAGTTTTCGACCGGAGAGGAAAAATGATTAAATTACTAAAATGGCTATTAAAAAATAAGGGTTGATCGTAGAAGGGTGAAAATTGAGGATTGTATGTATTTTTGTATGTTGTATCATAAAAAAATAGAAATTAAAAATTTTGTCTAAAAAATAAAAAAAAAAAAAATTAGGGGTGGACTACCCCTAACATTTAGGGGGATGAAAAATAGATGTTGGCCGATTCTCATAGATACCGGATAAGCACAAAAAATTTCATCAAAATCGGTCAAGCCGTTTCGGAGGAGTATGGCAACGAAAACTGTGACACGAGAATTTTATATATTAGATATATGAATTGGTAAAAATTAAAAAAAAATAAAACTACTGTAAAAAAAATCTATAAAAGTGTTGGCACAATAAATCGCAAAAAACGGTTGATGGTGTTTGAAACTACACATTTTTAATTATCGTATGAATGAAAAATCTGGTTGGCCTTCTTTGGCTGTCAACCTTTTGCCCACAGAAAACATGTATTATTTCTCTTTAAGAAAAACGCCTTTGGTTTTTTTTTTTTTTTTTCTCTATTTCCTCCCTATAGTAACCCTATAGAGAGGGAGTTTATTCTGCATGTCCCATGCTTTGCATATAACATACATTTTTCTTATATATTACATTTTGTTTTAAATATATAGATTTTATGTACAAAATATTTACACTTTATATATAGTTTTATATTCAATATCTGTTATTGAGAGGAATCATTTTTTTATTTAATATCTATGTAAATTAAATATATCTAACCTAATATGTATCTAATACAGTGTAAATTTTTTATCTAATGTAATTGTAGTAGAATAGAATTTATGAAATATAAATATAAGAATTTAAAGCTAACAGACAATCATTGTTCCTCCATCTTTACTCATACATTAGATATTCCAACAACACATGGATTCCGAATCTAATATCTTAATCTTGAATCTTCGTGTACTTGTTTGATAAGTTTTTCTAGAGCCAGAGGATATTTATCGTAGAGCTCCTTTGGGCTTAATGGCCACTCTTTTTTGTCTTTTTTAATAGTGTTTGTTAAAGTTGTCCTGTATTCTTCTGTTAGTGAGCAGTCGTAAATTAAGTGAAAGTACGTTTGTTCAGTATGGTTGTCATAAGTACATGTGTTGAAGTCAGTGAGTATGTATTTGTGTGAATAACTGTTTGTTGTTCCATGACCTGTAAGTAGTTGTGTGAGGTGGTAGCTTGTTTTGTGAGTGTGTGTGATTTTTTTATGTTTTATCTCTTGTATAAAATATTTTAAGTGTGCCCCTTTTTCAGGGGCAATCATATGTTTGTGTGTTCCATTAATTTACATCAAATAAGTGCATGAATAGTATCTTCATACCCCTAATTGTTGTATCCATAATAACAGCATACACCAAATTAAAAACCGATTGATTGCATTGCACAAATACACTCGGTAACTATGCCGAAATTAGAACTAAGCAGTTTCTCGCATATTTTTCCCAAATTCAAGGGCCCCTAAATTTCCATTAACCTAATATAATTAGATAATACTGCGAATTCGCCGTATCTAAAGTATCGCCTTAGTTTTATGATCTTTTCACTTGAGTTTTGTCCATCCAGTTATGGGAATCTAATGTGAGATGGTCCTCACCGGCACACAGTGGTGCCAAACGACATTTCCTGTTTCAAAAAAGGCTACAGCCTCTAAATCTTAACCGATTTCAATGCATTTTATAAAAAATGAAAGGCGGTCAAATTTAAAAGAACATTGTCTAGCCCCGCTGTACCATGGATGTCGGTGCTGATGGTACAGATGTCTGTGCGCCGAAAAAATTATATATATATACATTCACACACAGATTTGAACTACTTGCATGTTCGCGACCAATGTGGTCTGAAACGACCACATTTCTCATTGGTACCTCCGATTAGTGTCGACATCATAAGCGGGTTTCCTCCCAACAAATCGCGGAGGGAGAAGACACGCTATATACTTCCATCCATCACATCCACACAAGCTCATCCCTCGCCGCTAAATCCCGAAAAGCCCCACCTCAGGAAGCACAGATAATCCCAACCTTAGCCCGTCTAGATAGCAGAGTCCTCTTGGTCGAGATATTCCCCCGGCATAAGTAAGATTTATCTGGAGCCTGTCCCTGAACCCACAAACTAAATCTTTCTTTTTTTTTTTTTTTCACGGGGTCCTTCTTCAAAATTGAAATATTTATTGCTGCACCTCCTCGGCCACGGCTGGGATTTTCTCGAGGAAATTCTCTCAAAGGAAGATATTCTATAGACGGCTGTAAATCTTAACTCAAGAGTTCCCACTTCGCCTTCAAGATAGAAATCCGACATAAAGAACCTCCTCTAGCAACCGATGACTCGTGGATCTCAAATTACGAGGTACTTTAAAAAAAGTCCGACTCGCAGGAACTGCGTCGTCTTAGCGCGGTTCCGTTCATATCCTTAGTGTCATTAGCAAATAAGTAGAAGCACTTATTGGCAGGTTTTGATCCTTCGTGAAAAATATAAAATGACATCTTAAAGGGAATGATCATTTCAGGCGCCACAACAGGAAACTGATAGTATCCTGAGCGGAAATTACTCCCCCCACCTTCTCAACGTTCGCCATGGAAACACTATTACCAATAACTTTCTCATTTACATACCTTATTTTATTAAAATACTAACTTTATTATTAAATGCAATTAAAAAAAAATAATAACCAATTAAAACTTAGGTAAACAGTGACAAGCCCCGTTGAAAAGAACAAAACTAACAATTTTGAAGATTTAAGCACTTATTTCTCGGATTGACATCGCTCCATCGAAAATTACATCAGAACCTTTTTTGTAGGTAACTTAGTACGCTCTCGAATGGTCACCTTCCATTTACCACGATTTCCCTTCCGTTTTCGAGATATTTTAGAAAATATAAGAAAATCTCGAAACTTTTCATGCCTGTTAATAAAATATTTTATTTCTAGTACTTCCTTATCTCCAAACGGAACCAAAATTTACCTATCATAGATTAGATGAATATCAAACGCCTGGAACAAGTTTCAACTCAATTAATCGTTTCTGAATACCAAAACTAAAAATTAGTTTGGAAAAGTAGGGGTTTCAATGTTTCTCGAAAACGGTTACAGATATAGCTTTAAAAATGGTTTGATTAGTTTTTCTACCTATAAAACGAGTATCTGCAAGTATATGAACTCTAAAACGTAAGCGTTACGAATTATTTCGCGCGAATTTCGCTCCAAAAAGCTGTGGACGGATTCGGCTGGTTAACGAACTTGACCTTTCAAATCAGACGACAGATTTTTGTACCAAATTTCGTAAAAATCGGATTATCTTTGAGCTTGACAGACAAATATATATATATACGAGGCGTCGTGAGGTCAACCTCATAAGCGGGTTCTCCCTATGGAGATAGGGAGGAACCGCGCTAAAAGTAAGTTTCGTTTTTATTCTGTATTTATTTTTTTTTTTTGTTTCAGGTAATTATATGATTTCATCTACTACTTGATTAGTGAGTATTGAAACTCTTTCGTTCTTTACACTTTAAGCGCAGTTCCTCCCTCCCCCATAGGGAGGAACCCCGCTTATAAGGTTGATCTCATGACACAATCCAGAAGTGCCGACTAGAAAATTTTGCGTTTCAGAACCCCTAGAGACCGAAAATGATGGTGGCCAAATTTGTATATATATATATATAAATATATATATATATATATATATATATATATATATATATATATATATATATATATATGTATATTTGTCTGTTCGCTCTCTAGGTAGAAGACGAATGGTCCGATTTTGATGAAATTTGGTTCAATAATCCTTCGTCCAATTTGAAAGGTCAAGTTCGTTAACCAGCAAAATCCGTCCACTGGAAGATGGCGTTTGGGGCGAAATTCGCGCAAAAAAATCGTAACGCTTACGTTTTTGAGTTCATAAGCTTGTAAGCACTCGTTTTATAGGCTTCTTGGGCTAGGAAAACCGTTTTCGAGAAAATTGGAAAAATAGTTTTTGAATACCGTTTTTGGTTTAAGTACTTAAAATCATGGGATTCAGTTTTCAACTTTTCAACTGCCTAGCGGGGTCCTTCCTAGGGCGGGTTGGCCTATTCAGGTAAGATCGTAAATAAGACCTTTCTTGAATGTAAAGATGGAACTGTCAACTTTGGTCCTCCTCTGCCTCCCGGCACTTTCAATGCTGACGAAGGCTACCAAGTAGCTGAAACGTCCTAAATATAGATTTTTTAACAAAAATCCTATTGCGGTTTCTTCAGCCGAATCCCAACCATTCCATCTTTACTTATCACCTCAACGGCTAACTATCTAATCTTCATGCTTTCTAGAAATGTGGACCCAAAATAATAACAGCTTCTATTTTAATCATTTTAAATGAGTCTAGAGATAAGAACGGAACCGCGCTAAGATGATGCAGTTCCTGCGAGTCGGACTTTTTTTATTTATTTTATTTTATGGAATTTCATTAATTTCTCGCAATGAAGATAATTTCGAAACAAAAAATTAAAACAACTTTTTTCTTTCATGCATTGTTATTCACCCGATTGTATCTTCAAAATAATTTAACTACATCAACCCCGTTTATATGAACCAATATTTCAGGATTTATTTCCTATGGATCAGACTGCTATGAATCCAAAAGTCAATAAAAAAAATAGTGTTCAAAAACTGAAAAATTAAAAAAAAAATAAATCAATTTTTGGTAACCATTTTTTTCATATAAGTGAAGAATCTAGACCTTTTATATTGGTAAAATGTCTGTACTTATCATGTGAGTAAAGTAACTTTCATGTAAAAAAAAAAATATAAAAAAAAAAATAAAAATAAAAAAAATAATAAAAAAATAAATTGCATGAAAATAGAAGATAATAATGTGTATATATTAGTATGTAAGGTAGTGTATAGAATAGCATGTAAGAAAAAAAAAATTGCTTGTAAATAGTTGACAATAATATGTACATAGTAATATGTAAGGTTGTGTATAAAATAGCATATATATAAAAAAATATATATATATACATAAAAAAAATTAAAAATAAATACATAAAAATAAAAATAAAAAAAAATAAAAAAAAATAAAAAATAAATAAAAAAAAATAAATAAATAAAAAAAAAAAATAATAAATTGCATGAAAATAGAAGATAATAATGTGTATATATTAGTATGTAAGGTTGTGTATAGAATAGCTTAAATGAAATTTAAAATGGAAAAATAATGATATAATAATGGTTAAATAGTAAATAATAAATAAACGTAAAACAATCCAACATCACAACATTTTTTCTCATATTACAAAACAAATTATACTAAACACTAAATATAATCTAAAGAAAAAAAAAAAAAAAAAATCCGGCAATGAGAACCACAAAGTTGTTTGCCCTGAAACCCAAATCCAATCCAATCCAATATCAAAAAATACCCGCGCCTAAGATATCTCTGAATTACAAAGGTCTGTGACCAAAAAACTGTTTGAGATATTTGCATGCAGAAACCGAAAATAATACTCAAAAACTTCCACCACGTCAAGTTTGTTAGGAAAAGTTCCTTCGATAATTTTGGTTTGGAGAAGAGGGAGAATGCTTTAAGGATATCATTTAGAAATTATTACACATCCACGAATTCTGACATATCCCATTAGTCTGAAGAAGGCTTGAATTTCAAGCCGAAATGTCGGCAAAAAAAAAAATGAATTTTCTTTCCCACAATTCGTTGGCAAAATTTTAGCCAATAAATATTTCATAGGGTTTACGGCTTTGCGTTTATATGCATCCAGTTTCACTTTTAATAGGTTTTTCGACGCATCCCTCAACTGTCAACGGGGGTCAAGGAAACCGAACAAAATTGTTTTTTTTTTTTTAAAAATCCAGTTAGAGCTTCATCTAGGTGTGGAGGACTCATGGGGCTCATGGGGGGGAGGCTGAAGGGAAGCAGCCCCCCCCAAAATAAATTAAATAAGATCACTTAGTTTTGAAAATAAATAAGTTTTTGTGGGTGTAGTAGCGTTTTAGTTGGCAAACTATTCCAAGTTCTAAATTTTTAGTATTCTATAGCCCCGAAATGCTCTCAGCTCCTCCCCCCCCCCCGAAATTGTTTTATGTACACGCCCATGGGAGAACTACTGAATGAATCAAAGGTTTAACTTGTATGGTAGAGAGACATATGCTGGGTTTGCTCTTTTTGCGCTAGACCTGGTTCAATAAACTAATTTCAACCATTTACTAAATTAAAACACCTACACACATACACATACATGTATACACCAAATATAAAGGGAATCTTCCTAGAATATATTTTTTACCTCACCGGAGATATAAATCTCATCCTTCCCGGTAAAACCTTGTCAGGAGAGCCAAGAGTCCTTTCGCCAATTAAATCAGATGCCATTAAAGTAATTAAAAAAAAACAATAGGTTTGTTTAATTTTAGTAGAATTTCAAGTAGTCTGAGTTGGTGTATTAAGTGTGCCAATACAAGAGATGATAAAAGAAAGAAATGTCCAAGTTCATTACTTAGAAGACCTCATAGTTATTTACTAAGAACAGTAAAGACCCTTCAACTCACCTTTAAAAACAACAATAAAAATACTTATATCCAGTTACTAAAATATCACTTTCCTCAACCAGGTATATTCTTAAACTTAGCAATGCTTTATTTGTGCCGAAATTATCTTTAGAGAGAAAACTAAACACAACTTTTCAGGATTTTTCGATTTTTAGCGCGGTTCCTCCCTCCCCCATAGGGAGGAACCCCGCTTATAAGGTTGATACAATGAAACAATCCGGAAGTGCCGACAAGAAAATTTCGCGTTTCAGAACCCCTAGAGACCAAAAATAACGGTGGTTCAAATTTGTATATATATATATATGTATATATATATATATATATATATATATATATATATATATATATATATATATATATATATATATTTGTCTGTTTGCTCATTTCTGGCTTCCCTGATGGTCCGGTTTTGATGAAATTTGGTACAAAAATCAGTCGTCCAATTTGAAAGGTCAAGTTCGTTAACCAGCAAAATCCGCCCACTGGAAGATGGCGTTTGGGGCGAAATTTGCGCTGAAAAAATCGTAGCGCTTACGTTTTTGAGTTCATAAGCTTGTAAGTACTCTTTTTATAGGCTCCTTGGTCTAGGAAAATGAATGAAACCATTTTCAAGGCGATAGCTTTAACCGTTTTCGAGAAAATTGGAAAAATAGTTTTTGAATACCGTTTTTGGTTTGGGTACTTAGAATCATGGGATTCAGTTGAAACATTTTCTGCATGTTCTACTTTCACTAAAACTAATATGTTGAAATGTTTGTTACGTTTGGAGTTTAGGAAGGGTTAGAAAAAAATCTTTTATTAACAGACATAAAAAGTTTTGGTAACTTTGTATACTTTCCTTAATATCTCGAAAAATGTTGAGAATCTTGGGGAACGGAAGATGACCATTAGAAAGCCCACTAAATGCTCTACAAAAATGGTTTTGATGAAAGTTTTGATTAGGCGATGTCAATCGGAGAAACAAGTGCTTAAAACATTAAAGTAATTGATTTGGCTTATTCGAACTGTTCTTTTTGTCTGTTTTATTCCTTGTTATTTTTAAATTGCTTATAGTCAGATAATGTATTTGACAATAAAACAGATTAAGTAAAATAAGAAGATCAATTTATTGTTAAAAATGTAGCGTTCAAAGAGAGAGATCCCAAGGCTTTCCAAATGCCTCTGAGCGGAGGCCTTTCTGCCCGACTTATGGGATAGCTGACCCATACAGGTAAGATTGTAAATCAAGACCTTTCAAGACTGGTTAGTTTGAGATTTCATTTGGATAGGTGTTTCGCTATTGATCTAAACAAAGTAATAACTGTTTCTATTCTATGCCTTCATAAACACTAAAGATAAGAACGGAACCGCGCTAAGATGACGCAGTTCCTGCGAATCGGACTTTTTGCTTTAATAACACCCTCATATCTATCATCCTGCAAAATTTCAAGTCTCTAGCATCATTGGAAGTGCCTAATAATTTTGATGAGTCAGTCAGTGAATGAGTGAGTCCTATAAATCCCGATTTTCGATCGCTTATATCTCAGAAACTATTCGATGTAGAATTATGAAAATTTCTAGTTTTACGCTCATCTTGTAATATAATACCTGTGTAAAATTTCATAACTTAATCTTTACCTGGTTGAAAGTTATGAGAGGGTAAAAATCGGCTCTAAGACCGCCTGTAATATACACACAGTATGCTTAGGCCGGAACTTGGCCTGGCACACTACCGTGCGCCTAGATTTCAGTAATTAAGGTACAAAATGTATTTATTTTTTTCTTTCTTCTTCCCTCAATCCTTTGCAGCTTTTAAAGTTTGTATATTTTAGGGAATTAATCCGCCTGAAGTCAGAAATGAAAATTAAAAGTGTAAAAGTTATTCTTCTATTTCTTGTACTAATAGGGCTTTGTTATGTTCCTGAAATAAAAGTCAGTCACTCAGGAGCTGCATAACTAAACACTGTCCTCAGAAGGTGGGAAGTGTACTCAGCATTCCTGAATAATTTGTTTAATTTCAAAACAAACATTAATAGTTTTGACCTTTTGAACAGCAGACTCGCTCAATTATTGTTTTAATAATTCATTTTCTTCCGGAGTGTTGTGTATAACCCATTTCGTCCCAGAGTTGCGTAAACGCAACATTATTTTCACGATTTTTTTATTGTGTAAATAAATATTTTATTTTAGTTTGAATCGATTTTTCTAACAAGACAACCCATTAAATTAAGGGAGGGAAATAAAATGTTTTGCTACTTTTTTTTTGTTTTAGCGCGGTTCCTTCCTCCCTTCATGGGGGAGCTTAGGAGAATGTGCTCAGCATTAAAAGTTGTAATTATTGTAAAAAAAAAAAAAAAAAAAAAAAAAACGTTCGTTATTTGTGACCCGTAATTTTGGCTTAAAGCTCCAATTTTTATGTATTTTCGTTTTTAGTTTACACTAATGGGAGTCTTTTTGTTAAGTGCTGAACACATTCTCCTATGCTGAATTGCCCCTTCCTTAACAAAAATACTATTTAAATAAATTCAAGTGTATTTATTAGGAATTTCAGATGAGGAATACATACAAATGTAAACGTATTTTTACAGAGAACTTGACGTATCGGAACCCCGTTTGCACGGTTCTTCATTGTTTTGTTAATAAATTTTAAAAATATAATGCGAAATATGGATAAAGAGGTAACCCAACCCTTTAAAGGCATATTTCAGCCCTTAGAAGAGTTATTTTTTCATTTCCGAAGGCACCATTTTATAGGTCTCGACGAGAAGTACAACTTTGACCCTATGAAAAAATTTTGTTATCTCAAACCGTTTACTAGGTATTTATCTTGTGGCCCGCTTATCTGGGCCAACCTGTATATGAACCAATTGACATGAAAAGAACGCTATATGTTAAGTGAAGCTTACCACAATATATTAGTGAAAACCGCAACTAAATCGGATAAGCCGTTTTCGAGATTAACGTGCACAGACAAACAGACAAAAATTCTAAAAATCATTGTTTTGGGAGCGTTGATAGTATTTTTTCCCGAATATATTCCATGAACAGACAGCGATCCGTTAGAATTTTATTATATATATATATATATATATATATATATATATATATATATATATAAATATACATGTTTATATATGTGTATATATATACACATATATTATAAATGTGTATCATAAGGCAAGAACTACCAAATTTCTTCCGTTCTTATCCTATAGGCTTAGAAGCCTATAGAATAAGAACGCCCTCTTTCCTATGAAGAAGTGGCTGGGAACCACAAGAGAGCCATATGTTTTACAGCTGCCAACACTTATCTCATATACACAACAGTTTCTCTTGGAATTTTTTTACTGCATCTATTATTCTTACGGTTTGATTATCTTAAGTTAATATAATCAGTTCGTCGGCGCTAATGCCCTAGATGTAGATGCGCCGTAAAAAAAAAAAAAAAAAAAAAAAAAAAAAAAAAAAAAAAGAAAAAAAAAAAAAAAAATCTTATAGTTCGTGATCTACTATATATTTGTCAAATACCACTCACTCACTCACTCACTCATCTATCAACGCCCAGCCCAAACCGCTCGACAGAAAATTTTGAAATTTTGCATGGACACTCCCTATATAACGTAGGCGCTCGCTAAGAAAGGATTTTTTTATATTCGTATTTTTAAGCATTTTTAGGGGGGTTTAAAGTTTGAGTTGGTTAGAGAAGGCAAGCCTAGACAGCAAGCGTTGCTAGGACGATAAAGAACAGCTGTTACCTTACATTATCTATCTCATAGTTTTATTTCTAATTGAGGTTAATTTCAACTATGATGGCGGTCCTTGAATTACTAGAAATAAACTGTCACTCATAGAGTTTTAATTGCGTTTCTTTTCTCCCTGTTCCCGTCAGATGGGCTTGCCATATTTTTGGAGAGTTAAACCGAGACTCATTAATATGGGATGGGCATACCAGAGGGGGAGGGGATAAAAAGAGTATGAATTATAAGCAAAATGGTGAGTTTTAAGCCTAGCAAGTAACGGGAAGGGGGGATCCTGAACTGTTAGTCTACCCAAACCTTAAAAATAAGAACGAAACTTTTTTTGCTACTTGATTTTCTTAAAACAATCTCTCAGCCAAATAGTAGTGTCTGGCAGCTGGCAGCACTGTGCAGGTAGTTCCAGCGTTTTACAGTTAGATTACTTCTCATTTCTTTGACACTGTGAGCAGTAGTAAAAATGTTGATTGTACAAAAGTAACCGATTTAAAAAAGATTCTTATAAACATGAATTCATTACTTTTCACATCTTACAGCCTTTTCCGGGACATTGATAAAACTGGGCGGGACACCGAAACAATTGCAAAATACCGGGACAGTCCCGGTCAAACCGTGATGTATGGCATATCCTTAGGTTTTCCAGGCCAGGTAATAATATCCGGAACGCTTGCACAGCCTCCTCGCCTATAACCTTGGTAATACTCGTAAATATATTGGGTGTTACCATATGACTTCTTGGAAACATAAACTTTTAAATTTTAACGCCCATTGAATAAAATATAGTATGACGGGAACCGTGCTGTAATAAACTGCACAGAATTGTATAGTAACGTAATTTTAATGAAACATTATTTAACGCAATAAAATAACTACTTATCTGCCATGACGAAGCACGGGTATTCAGCTAGTAGAAATATATATCTCAGACATAAATTGCTCATGGTTTACACTAGTCGCAATTTCTGTCTGATATAAATTTCCTGCAATAGCTAGCAAGTGTAAACCCACCCTTACTTGTTGACAAAACAACATATACCACTATGTACAGAATGAAATAAGACATTAACAGTAAAACACTTACTCACAGACTGCAGAAAACGGGAAAACATCAATATACCACATGATATGTACGAACTTTTGACAGATGGTAGCCCACACATATCCATTATTTTACATATTTAAAAAAAGATAAACATTTACGAACGAATTTAGAAAAATCAAAATATTTGTATATGGTTCACCATATTTTATTTGTACAAAATAGACCGAAAAGATCGAATTTTTGGCTTATTGAAAATATACAAATAATGTATTGAATTTACCACCTATTGTTTATAATTTTATAGCTGACGTTTTATGTTTTCTCTCTCTATATATATATATATATATATATATATATATATATATATACTTTTTCATTTCTTTTAATTTTTTTTTTTTTTTTTTTTTTTTTTTTTTTTTTTTTTTTTTTTTTTTTTTTTTTTTTTTATGGCGCATTTACATCTCGGTCATTAGCGCCGACATCCAGGGTGTAGCGAGGAATTTTACCAGCGAGCCGTGGGATGATAAAATTCCTGCCGGAGGTTGGGAATCGAACACACCATCTCCCGCTTATGAATCCAAGGCGCTAGCCATTAGACCACGGGAGACCCCATTTCTTTTAAATGTTTCAATATTTTGATTTTTAGAACTTTTATTTTGTTTGCACCCTACGTGTTTATAGAGCAAATCGCCCAGTTGCGGGCTGCGAAATCAAACTGATAAATAAATTGGAGATATAAAAATAAATAGGGGGTGTTCCTCCCTATGGGGAAGGGGGAACACCGCGCTAAAACTGCAGAGAAGCTATTGTCTGAACATCAAGAGTTAGCGAAATGAGAAGACAAGAAGGTAATTTATCGTAATGAACTTGGCCGTACCGAAATCTGTCGACACGCAATGTCGCTCTACACTAATCGCGAGGTTCGTGCAGTGCGACACAACACGCAACTCCTCGTCCCATTATCCTTTCTGGGTCATAGCAATTCCTACAGTTCTGTAATACTACGGCTGTAATATGTTATATCTTAAATATATCATATAGATGAAGGCTCCTTCCTAGAATATTATCTCCATTATATATATATATATATATATATATATATATATATATATATATATATATATATATATATATATATATATAGGGTCTTTTTGCGAAGACCACATCCAGTTACTTTTGAAGTAGCAGTAGTGATTGTATCAGTGATTTAGCGCATGCGCATAACTCCTTTGCCTTCCTATTGTAGGATTCCGATGACTAATTGCATTCGTTCTTGCTGGGAGTAAAGTAACCTTCAACAGTGAATTAGCTTTTGTTTATGAAAAAGCTCTGCTTATGTTTGTGAGAAAAATGAGTCTTTTACAATTAGTTCGCGATGTTCCTGACAAAGTAAAAGGAATTGGTTTCTTACTGGGAAAAATTAATGGAATCCTATTAATTTTAGCGAGTTGGATAGACTAGAGTCGCTACAATTAATATAATTCTATTAATTGGGAGTTGGATTGACTAGGGTTTTGATATTTTCTTGAGCGAGCGGAGCGTAGCGTAGCGAGCGGAAACGCATAGCATGTAATGCCTAATAAATGTAAAATATCCAAAAAAGAGAGAGAAAAGGAATAAAATATGTTTGTTTACAAATAACGTTGTTTGTTATCCTTCATAACCTGCAAAACAGTCAACTTTAAAGCTTAATAACTTATTTCATAGTTGAGAGAATTGATTTTGATCATATTAACCTTTTTATTAATAAATATTGCTTGCCATTATCTAATATGAATTATAACCGTAGATAACGAGTCAAGAAGTAGTAGATAACCAGCAAAGAACCTATAAGTTAATCAGTAAGCTTATCAGCGAGTACGAGTAACTGTTATAAATCACTACTGATACTTCAAAAGTAACTGGATGTGGTCTTCGCAAAAAGACCCTATATATATATATATATATATATATATATATATATATATATATATATATATATATATATATTTTACGGCGCATCGACATAAATCTTGGCCATTAGCGCCGACGTCCAGGGTGCAGCCAGGAAATTTCTCAGCGAGGTCGGAGCAGAGAAAATGTCTGGCGCCGGTGGGGATCGAACCCACCATCTCCCGCTTATGAATCTAGCGCGCTAGCCACTAGACCACGGGAGACCCCCTATTATCTCATTATTCTACACTATCTGAATATCCGTGCTTCGTCACGGCAGATAAATAGTTATTTAATTTCGTTTAATAATTTATCATCACAATTAACGCTACTATATAATTTTGTGCAGTTTATTATAGCACGGTTTCAGTCATCAATGTTATTCATCGATTGATAAGTAATCAATGTATAACGAATCTTGACACTTGAGCGCTCCTGACTGGTGTCAAAAAACAGATAACCTAGAGATAAACCGACATCTATAGGTTACCAGTAACCTATAATAATAATTGCACGCTAAAATTTAAAGAGCTACGTTTCCAAGATGTCATTTGGAAACACCCATTATATTTGCGAGCATTACCAATAAGTGTTCTGACTGGGGATGCTGATGGGTGAGGAGGCTGTGCAAGAGCTCGGGATATTATTACCTCGGAAGGACCATCACCAGGTACAGCGTAAACTCTATCAGGAACAACATCACATTTTATTTCTAGTAATTCAAGGTCTGTTATCGTATTTGAAATTAACAATTAAAAATAATACTATGAAATAGATAAAGTAGAATAACAGCTGACCTGTTATCGTCCTAGCAACGCATGCTGCCTAGGCTTGCCTGCTCTAACCAACTACAAATTCTAACCCCTCTAAAAATACCTAAAATTTTGAATATCAAAAAATTTTTTCTTAGCGAGTGTTTACGTCCTGAAGTGAGTGACCATAGATACAGTAGAATAACAGCTGACCTGTTATCGTCCTAGCAACGCATGCTGCCTAGGCTTGCCAGCTCTGACCAACTACAAATTCTAACCCCTCAAAATAATACCTAAAATTTTGAATATGAAAAAATTCTTTCTTAGCGAGTGTTTACGTCCTGAAGAGAGTGACCATGCAAAATTTCAATATTTCCTTTCGACCAGTTTGGACTAGGCGATGATAGGTCAGTGAGTTAGTGGTATTTGACCAATGTACTTATAGTAGACTAGCTGAATACCCGTGCTATACCCACATATATTAATTGACAAGCTGAATACCCGTGCTATACCCACATATATTAATTGACTAGCTGAATACCCGTGCTATACCCATATATATTAATTGACTAGCCGAATACCCGTGCTATACCCACATGTATTAATTGACTAGCTGAATACCCGTGCTTTGTCACGGCAGATAAGTATTTTTTATATTGAGTTAAATAAGATATGATCAAAATTAACGCTACTACATAATTTTGTACAGCTTATTATTGCACGGACTTTAAATTTGTCCAGGAAACACCATGTGGATGTAACCGTGCTTGTTTTTTTCCGTTGGAGAGTAGGATTAAAAACAAAAAAAAAATAAAAAACAGAAAATTAGTTTTGAAAAGTATTTCTATCAATTTTTCTGGTAAATGGCTATAGAACTCGCTTAAAAAATGGTTTCATTCGTTTTCCTACGTTAAGGAATCTTTCGCACAAATTTCGCTCCAAAAACCTTGTTCCAGTAAACGGATTCAACTGGTTAATGAACTTGACCTTTTAAATGAGAAGAAAGATTTTTGTACCAAATGTTATCAAAATCGAACCATTTTTGAGCCGATTAGGAACTTCTTAATAATTCAAACCCCCCTAAAAGTACTTAAACATTTGAATATCAAAAAAACCTCTCTTAGCGAGTGTTTACACTCTAAACGTATTGTCCGTGCAAAATTTCATATTTTTGTGTCAAGTGGTTCGGGATATTATTACCTCGGATGGGCCATCACCAGGGCGTAAACTCTATGAGGGACAAAATCACATTTTATTTCTAGTAATTCAAGTACTGCCATCATAGTGGAAATTAACCTCAATTAAAAATAATACTATTGTAAAAAGAATTGCCACACCACCATTTTTTATATGGTATGATGTGGAAGTAATATTTTTGTGGGGCTGGATAAATAAGTGGACTGTATGAATAATGAGTTGATAATTCATATTTATTGAGTACAAGATGATGAGTGGGGGGAAAATTGCCAAAATCAGAAACATGTGGTGGTTAATGGATTAATGAAATTTTGAAAGTTGTGGGACTGATGAGGTTGAAATAATGGTGAGCTGATGAAGTGGTGATATGATGCTGGGCTGCTGGAGATCCGTGGAATTATGTATATTAAATAGGTACCTGGTGACTGGTGCCTTGTGAGACTAAAATATGGTACCCCAAGCTGAGTACTGCATTTCTCCCTGTGGCTTCATTTTCGGTCAATTGATGTCTTCTTCACCTCCATGCCCCGGTGGTTTGAAGTGACTACTCGGCCATGGTATACATAGTAAGGCCGGTGAAAGAGTACAAAAAGACTTTACACGCTATCTGAAAGCGGGGTGGACTTCGTCTGTCCCGACTTGACCGGGAGTAGTTCACCCCGGTGAGGTAGACGGCGCCACTGTTGGAAGAGTTGAAAGGAAGAAAAGGATCTTTAGGGTGGCAACCCTAAACAACTATGAAATAGATAATGTACGGTAACAGCTGTTCTGTTATCGTCCTAGCAACGCATGCTGCCTAGGCTTGCCTGCTCTAACCAACTAAAACTTTAAACCCCTTTAAAAATACTTAAAATTTCGAATATAAAAAAATCCTTTCATAGTGAGTGCCTACGTTATATAGGGAGTGTCCATGCAAAATTTCAAAATTTTCTATCGAGTGCTTTGGTCTGGGGGATGATAGGTCAGTGAGTGAGTGAGTGAGTGAGTGGTATTTGACAAATATATAGTATGTTTAGACATTTAATTCAAAACGACAAACCATAATAAATTTCTATCTCACTCCGTTTTAGACATATCTACTAAGTATTTGTCAATTACCACTCACTCACTCACTCACTGATTTATCATCGCACAAACTACTTGACAGAAAAACTTGAAATTTTGCTTAGACACTCCCTTTAGGATGTAACCACTCGCTAAGAAAGGATTTTTTTATATTCAAATTTTTAATAATATTTAGAGGGGTTTGTATTTTTTAGTTGGTCAGAGCAGGCAAGCCTAGGCAGCATGCGTTGCTAGGACGATAACAGGTCAGCTGTTACCGCAATGTATCTATTTTATAATATTATTTTTAATTGTTAATTTCAAATACGATAACAGACCTTGAATTACTAGAAATAAACCGTAATTTTGTCCCTCATCTAGGCGCACGGTAGTGCGCCAGGCCAAGTTCCGGCCTAAGCATACTGTGTGTATATTACAGGCGGTCTTAGAGCCGATTTTTACCCTCTCATAACTTTCAACCAGGTAAAGATTAAGTTATGAAATTTCACACGGGTATTATATTACAAGATGTGAGTAAAACTAGAAATTTTCATAATTCTACATCGAATAGTTTCTGAGATATAACTTGGCAATGTTTTTTTTTGTGCCGAAATTATCTTTAGAGAAAAAACTAAACATTGCCAAGTTTAAGAATACACCTGGTTGAGGAAAGTGATATTTTAGTAACTGGATATAAGTATTTTTATTGTTGTTTTTAAAGGTCAGTTGAAGTGTCTTTACTGTTCTTAGTAATAAAAAAAAAAAAAAAAATCAGTCCCGTAACAGGTCACGAGGGCCCAGAGGGGCAGATACTGTAGAGGTATCTGATGTATCTGATTCTTGACCTTACGGCACACTAGGGAGATAGTGTGGTCAATACTATGCTCCGGCCGCCTGATTTTTCCCTTGGCTGCTTCGACTGCTAGAGTCATTAGCACCCAAGGTACCCATTATTAATTAAATTAATTAAAGGCTGGTTGAGCCTAGGGACGATCTGGGACCCCAAATCCAACCCTCGAACGGCAGCACTAGGAGAAAAAATCTTTAGTGCGCGCTCGGGTTTTGAACCTGGTCCTCCAGTTCATTAGTCGACTGCTCTACCACTGAGCTAACCTCGCCCCCGTTCTTAGTAAATAACTATGAGGTATTCTAAGTAATGAACTTCGACATTTCTTTCTTGTATCATCTCTTGTATTGGCAAATATTTTTGGTTGAAAATGCAGTAATGAGATTTCCCGCTGACGTTTTATTTCAGCAAAAGTAAGTCGTCATCAGACTTACCGATGAGAAGAAATGCTTGTACATCCGTGAGGCGTAGTTCTTCTTCTCATCGCTCTGATGAAGGCTTGAATTTCAAGCCGAAACGTCGGAAAAATATAAAAATATTTTTACTATAAAAAATGTAGTTTTATTATGATATCACGACCGAAATTCTACCTGAAAATGATTATAATTCGTCAGAATGAAATTAATTATAATTTCTTTGTATAAAAACCAAAAGGATTGGTAATAAACATTTGCAGAAAATAATTTCATTCGAAAAACTTAGCTCATAAAAATGTTAAGAGCTAATATCCAAGTTGAGATTATAATCAAGAAATAGACAATATAATATGCAAAAAATAATTGAAATTTATATCTAAATATGTAATATATATTTTGGGTTATCCTAAAGCGAATCTAAATTGAATTTCTCTCGAAGGGAGTTGTTTCAGTAGTATGTTTGGGTGGGGTGATTTATGATTTTGCTCTTCGTGAGAGTTGTCTCAATTTTTAGGGGGGGGGGGGGGAGGGTTGAGTTATGCTTAAGATTGGAATAAAATAATATTATTTTATATTTTTCTCGATTATCTTGCTAAATATTTCATATTATACTAAATACTAGGCTATTCTCTGTTTTTTTCCTTCCAGTGTTGTAAAATTATGCTTATGAAAGACGAAACCACGCAGAAACATTTCGGGTGTTAATTGAAATAAAATTAAAATTAGTAGCATTGACTACGGTCTCCAACAAAAGGAGGAAAACACTATATTAACTGGGGGATCTAACCTCTTAGAAAAATAATTGATTCAGTTATCAAAAATATAGAAGAGAAAAATTACTCCTGCTTATTTTGTGCAAATTATCAAAGAATGGGGCTTATGCTACCCACCTAGCTGAAGAATGTGCTTAGTTATGATGTTCCTGCGTAACGAACTTTTATCCTGCCTGGTTTTATTGATAATCTCAGAAAAAAAAATTAAATCGAAGCTAAAATGTGTAAAACACGTTTAATGGAACGGAATCAACACTTTGAAACTTTAAACTCAGTTTTATCCGGCTGAGGTATTCCTTTAGAAGCTCGCATTTCAACATTTTTTTTTTTTTTTTTTAGAAAATGTATTGGACTTTTTAATGGTCTCCCATTTTCCACGATTTCTCACCTGCTTTAACATAAAAAGACAATTAATCAGGAAATGAATGTTAAGAAATTAAATTTGAGATTAATTCCTCAATTCCATAAGAAATCAAAATTTACACATCTTCTTTTTTATATCTGTTTAATGTTTATCAAACGTTTTAAAAAATATTAAAAACACTTGCTTAATGTGAAAAAAAGCTAAATTACTCTAAGATATTTTTAGAAAGAAATTTGAACATATCAATTGACATTACTGAACCATTTGACGGATTGTAGCTCACACGAATAAAGATCACAAAAGTATCTTTAAAGAAAAATATTGTTGTTTTTTCTTGTTTTTTTTTCACGGCGCTTCGACAACTAAGCTATTAGCGCCGACATCCAGGGTGCAGTGAGGAATTTTTCCAACGAGCCGAGATGTGAAAATTCGAACCCACCACCTCCCGCTTATGAATCTACGGCGCTAGCCACTAGACCACGGGAGACCCCCTTTTCTTTATTGGTATGAATACAAAAAGTATTATTATTATTCTATTCTATTCTATACAAATGTATCACTGTTTTATAAATTACACTGTCCAGAAATTTGACACATAAAATTTAAATTTGAAAAATAACAATTAGATTGATGAGAATTCATTAAGTCTGCCTCCAATAGAAAGAACAGATGTTGAAGAATAAGGTACTTACGTTTTAGCTCCACCACATCGAGATCAGAGATCTGATTTGACAGCGCAGGCACATTACTCTTTATAATTCGATTGATGAGAATTCATTAAGTCTGCCTCCAATAGAAAGAACAGATGTTGAAGAATAAGGTACTTACGTTTTAGCTCCACCACATCGAGATCAGAGATCTGATTTGACAGCGCGGGCACATTACTCTTTATAATTCGATTGATGAGAATTCATTAAGTCTGCCTCCAATAGAAAGAACAGATGTTGAAGAATAAGGTACTTACGTTTTGGCTCCACCACATCGAGATCAGAGATCTGATTTGACAGCGCAGGCACCTTACTCTTTATAATTCGATTGATGAGAATTCATTAAGTCTGCCTCCAATAGAAAGAACAGATGTTGAAGAATAAGGTACTTACGTTTTAGCTCCACCACATCGAGATCAGAGATCTGATTTGACAGCGCAGGCACATTACTCTTTATAATTCGATTGATGAGAATTCATTAAGTCTGCCTCCAATAGAAAGAACAGATGTTGAAGAATAAGGTACTTACGTTTTAGCTCCACCACATCGAGATCAGAGATCTGATTTGACAGCGCGGGCACATTACTCTTTATAATTCGATTGATGAGAATTCATTAAGTCTGCCTCCAATAGAAAGAACAGATGTTGAAGAATAAGGTACTTACGTTTTAGCTCCACCACATCGAGATCAGAGATCTGATTTGACAGCGCAGGCACATTACTCTTTATAATTCGATTGATGAGAATTCATTAAGTCTGCCTCCAATAGAAAGAACAGATGTTGAAGAATAAGGTACTTACGTTTTAGCTCCACCACATCGAGATCAGAGATCTGATTTGACAGCGCGGGCACATTACTCTTTATAATTCGATTGATGAGAATTCATTAAGTCTGCCTCCAATAGAAAGAACAGATGTTGAAGAATAAGGTACTTACGTTTTAGCTCCACCACATCGAGATCAGAGATCTGATTTGACAGCGCAGGCACCTTACTCTTTATAATTTTGGCCAATATTACCGTTATGTTTGTAGTAAACTTCTTGTTTACGTTCTGTTGTTAAGGAAATTACTTTGTAATCTTTAGTTTTCTGACGCGACTTCTTTACTTTGTTTGTTGTACGTGCTTTGTGTTTGTGTTCTTTGTGCTGTGTGTTCTTGTTTCTGCTAAGAAACTAAGTCTTTGGGATTTGCCTAAAATTGAAGGACACAGGACTTTATGACCAAACAGTCGAGAGAATGTGGGGAAACGCTAAATGGAGAAAATGTGTCATAGGGGGACATAAAGGCATTATTTGGAGTCATATTTACCTGAGTTTATATGACAAGGAAAAAGTAGACTGTTTTGAAGCCATTTCAAATTGTATATCGGCCCATTTTCCACCGAAAATCCAGTGATCTATATTATCAACGGGTTGGATTGACTAGAGTCTCGATATAACCTTGAGGGAGCGTTTACGCTCGCTTCGCTCGCTCAAGGTTATATCGAAATCTAGTCAGCCAAACTCGTCGATAATATACATAAATGGCCTTTCCGTGACCACATTGACAAAGAGTCAATTGACCCTGCGCCTGCGCTGATGATCCAGATCTCTGACCTAGATGTGGTTGAACTAATTGGTAAGTATCAAGAATAATGTTGGATAACCTTATCAAATATGTAACTGTTTTAATAACATCTACTAGAATGTTAGTATGAAACATCCTCAAGTCAACCCTGTTGCTCTCATTCCTTAGTGAATTAATTAACAGATTAAGATTAATCCTTGGGAATTTTTATTTCAAATGCATACATTTAATTGTTATTTGTAATCTGTAGGAACTTCAAGGCACTTAAATTTAGGATTGTAAACATTATGACATTTGTTAAATAAAGAAATGTTGAGATTATGGTAGTGTCAACATTGGTAAGACTATATACACCGTTGTTCCTTTTCTTGCACTAGTGTCAACTTTAGGAAAATGGTTGTCAGATTTTCATTAGGAATCCATCTATCCTGATTTTAATAATTTCCAATTACAGTGAAGTCTCACTTATACGAATGTGAGGGGGACGGAAAATATTTCGTATAAGTGAATATTTCGTATAACTGGATAGTGCTGTGTTTCGTGGCTATTTTTAAAAAAAATTCTAAAACAAAGTCACAATTTTATTGTTTGTACATATTTCGTTGTTAGATAACGTTGTACATTATTATATTTTCAAGCTTCATATCACAAAATACTCCTCGATTCCTTTCCTCTCACCGATAATAGTCGCAAGGGTTAACTAAGGTAATTTCAAACGTTTAGCTATGTTTATTTTTGTTTCGTTGGGGTTGTCATCAACTTCTTTCAGTAGTTTTATTTTGTCTTCAAGCGTAAAATTTGTTCTGGTGTTTTTACTCATTTCAAAAGATGAAAGGACAATAGAACACGGCTACTAGAACGACTACTGTGTAATGATCTGAAAAACGTGAGAGTGGAGGGGGGGGGGTGAATCCGTGTTATTAGTTCGGAAACGAAGGAAATCACACAAGATAGAGTGGATAGAACACGGCTGGACTATTAGAATCACAAGGAAGAACTGAGACAGAGACTGGTGGGGGTAAGTGACTGGTAAGTCTGCAAACATTTCGTGGAAAAGCTGTAGTCTCTTCGTATAAATGAATAGTATTTACACTAAGGGAACAAATTATGTTTCGTATAAATGAATATTGCGTATAACGGAGTATCGCATAAGTGAATAATTTATTACACAGGATTGAATGGAGTTCCGCCGGGGAACGAGAAATTATTAGTATAACTGAATGTTTCGTATAAGTGAGACTCCATTGTATTCGAACCTTAAGTGGACAACCTGTTTTCTCAGGTTTTCCAACGTGCAGTATATATGAGGAGCTTAGTATCAAAGTTGGACAACTCCATTTTTTTCAGTTTTGAGATTTTTGTCGATTCTTAAGTGGATTTTTATGCTGTATTCGATTTTACAACTGTTTTTCATTAAAAAAGGACAGAAAATAGGTAAAATAGCGTTTATTTCAACCGTTCAGGATCAAAATATGGACAATTCCAACATAGTTTGGTTTCAAACAATGACAACTCCATCAGTAGCCAATGACAAGCTTGCATTCATCCAATCTGCTCCCAACATGCATTGCAAATCCATCATGGCTATGGTTTATAGTTACTTGTAATAAGTGCATTTGGCGATAATTCTTATTAATAACTAGCTGTTATCCGGCACACTGTGGTTCCGAATGCCGTATTTTGGGACAAAACCTCTAGGTACTTGAATCTTTCTGATTTAGGTGTCATTTTTGAAGAATTTCTTTTGTGCCGAGTCGAATGAGACCACTACCAATTCTATAGAATAATTATTTTATTAATAAACGGGCTTTATATAACAACAACCGTGAAAAACGGCCGGTATTTAATTTAAAATATTCATACTTCACTCAAGTGGTAGAGCTATGTATCCTTCCAAATATATTTTCAAGACCTCAGGTGAATTAATTAACAGGTAATGTGGTACTGGTAACTGTTCTCGACATATTCCACTTTTTTTAAATTTTCGTGTATAACAAATAAATATTGACAGTTTCACAATAGATATTAAATAGATCTCATCGTTAATGTTCAGTTATTTGCTATTAAAAACTTTTCAACAACTCTCTGCAGAAAATAATAATGTTTAACTCGTTTTTCATAAAATAATCGCATCGCTAATTGATAACTTTATTTTATTAGCTGTGCACAGGTATGGCTGAGTACGGCGATGAAAATTATAGCACAGCCACTTCAATACATGTAGTTATAGGTAAAACTGTGCGAAGAGGATAGCTAAGTACCACTTTTTTTCTAAACTTAATAAAATAAGGATAATTTAGTTTCATTTCAGTTTTGTCGAACTGTATTTAAATAACATTTTTCATGTAATTTTTAACTATATAATTTTGATTTAATACATTAGACATAATTACATTATATTAAAACACCCTCGAGCATACCAAATTCATATTTGTTTGGTTTCAAAAGAGGATAGGTTCAATTTTCAAATGGCTCTCTTTGGTTTCAAAAACAGACAACTCCATGACTTGGTTTCAAACATGGACAACTCCACTATTTAAAGTGTAATTACGGCCTTAATACTTATATAATTTTGTAGTGCCTTTGAAATAATGTTTCTGAGGCCTATAAGAATAAGATATAAAAAAAAACACCATGATACTGACATCCATATAGCAGATATGGTTTTTTGCCTCTCCTGTAAAAAAAGCAAAAGTGGAGTTGTCCAACTTTGATACTAAGCTCCTCATATAGGTTTCCTGATTATGTCCTTCCATCTAGAAACTGGGCTGAATGTTTTAGAAATATTCCGAGTATTGTTAAGTTTGAACGAATCCTGGTGAACGAGTCACGCAATGATCCGAGTCCTTAGGAGCATATCGTGCTTGTTTAGGGTGAATCATTCATTCTTCTAAGAACGCTAGGTCGTTTTTATTTGGTTTCCAGTGTTTGGTGTTTATTAGGAAGTGCTAGAAATAGTTTGTGAATAATGGAAAAATTTCAGGGAACAACCATTGTTGAATACAAGAGCCAATTGTCGATTATTTTCGGCATATCATTAAAATGAAAGTCCGACTCGCTGGAAATGCTTCATCTTAGCGCAGTTTCATCCATATCCCTAGTGCCATCTTAGCGCAGTTTCATCCATATCCCTAGTGCCATTAGTAAAGGAATAGAAGCAGTTATTAATATATTTTGAACTTTCGTGAAAATATACAATAAAATCTCTAAGAAAGAAAATATAAAGCTTTAAGCGACACAACAGGAAATTGACAGTATCCTAAGCAGAAATTACTCCCTACACTTTCTCAACGTTTGCTCTTGGTAACACTATAACAATGTTTTTGCTTTTCTTACTTTGTTTTACAAAAACTCTCATTTTACTGTTTAAATGTTAAACAACATATTAAAAAGTTAGGTAAACATAGACAAAACCCCGTTGAAAAGAACAAAACTAACAACTTCGGAGTTTTAAACAGTAATTTCTCCGATTGACTTCGCCCCTTCCAAACTTAATTAGAAACTTTTATTTAAAGAATTTAGTAAACTTTGGATTAATCACCTTCCACTTACCACGATTTTCTAACCGTTTTCCAGATATATTAGAAAATATAAATATAAAAAAAGATTCAAGAACTTTTCATGTCTATTTATACTTTGTCTCCCTCATATTTCCTTACCTCCAAGAATTTAAACACCTTAGTCTGGATGAATTTCAAACAGGCAGAAAATATTTCAACTGAATTTCATGAGTCTAAGAACCCAAACCGAAAATTAGATGCAAAAATTAGTTTTTTACTTTTCTTTTAAAAGGTTAAAGATATCGCCTCAAAAAAAAAACCTGTTATTTTCATGATCTATGGGTTCTGAAACGTTAAATGTTTGGGTTGCGTTATGAGGTCAACCTCATAAGCGGGGTTCCTCCCTATGTTTGGGTTGCGTTATGAGGTCAGCCTCATAAGCGGGGTTCCTCCCTATGTTTGGGTTGCGTTATGAGGTCAGCCTCATAAGCGGGGTTCCTCCCTATGTTTGGGTTGCGTTATGAGATCAGCCTCATAAGCGGGGTCCCCCCCCCCGAAGGAATTTGTCCACTAATATATACAGATATTTTGGTCTATTGCAACCAGAGAGTCAATAATTATTGACTCAGCTGTACCAAGGAATTTTTCTTGCAAGATTTCTACTTCTTGTGTAAATTTGGCAATTTTTCACCTTGCACAAAACCTTTAATCTCTCCAGTTACTGTATTTTATTCAAGGATAAAATACAGTAAAAATTAACTTGTCGTTTATTGTTGTTATAGTTTCTTCCGATTGTGTAAGCATTGTCTCCTTGCCCGGAAATAGTAAAATGCTCCTGTTTTGAAGCTAATTTACGCATTTTGATTATATTTACGCGGGCAATATGATTTAAAATATTAAATATATGGGACAACTAACAACGCTTCCAGGTGTAGGCTTTGTTTCGATTTTCCTATGAACGAGCAAACACAAGCGCTAAAATTTCACGGATATTTAATTCCATCGCCCGTAATTGATTTTTATTTCAACTATTATTACCTAGACTAAATAATAAATAAATATATTGTTTACTAAATCTGTTTGAGTTATTGCTAAATAAACAGCGAATCATGAGCAGCGTGGCTATAGATAGTATTGTAAAGAAACCATCACCTTCCTATTCATCCATTGCCTACCTCAGCTTTATGAATGGAACATCACGCCTCAGGGATTCTTATGAATGAATGGCTTCTGAGGAGTGGCTTGGAGTAGGTATGGTAATTCTAGAGGGATTAATGAAAACATCATACTTAGATAACTAACGTACTATCCTTATCGGTACGTTACCACTTGTACTAATCAAAGAACAGACTAACAGGAACTGCATCATCTTAGCGTGATTTCGTTCTTATCCTAGTGCTGTTTGGAAAACTTGAAATACAAACAGTTAATAATTGGTTTTGACATTTCATGATCAATTTAAAAATCTCCTGCAAAAACATCGGCATTCATGCACAGGAAGCTGGTAGTAGCTTTCTCTAAGCGGAAATGACTCACTCCGCCTTCTACTACTTCCGCTCATTTTAAATATAACATCTATTACAAACAACATAAATGATTTTTATATTTTCTAAAATTAATGGCCACACATACGGATTTAATAAATATGATCGTTTTTATTAGTATTTACAAGAAAAACAATTTTTAATATAAAATAATTCCAATAAATACAGAATATGAATACTATTTTCTTTTGGTTTAATAATTTCAATATTTTCAATATTGCTCTTTGAGGTTTTGTTGCTTTATTACATTCTTTTGACTAGAATCAATATTAAATTTCTCACGTTTTCCGGCTTTGGAGATTGCTTTTTACAGTAAAAACATGGAGATTTCATCATAATTTCTAAATATTATATTTTCTTTCTGGGGAATTCGTAGCTCAATCCTCCCTCTCCTTTAACTTGAAGGTAGAATTGGTGGGGGGGGGGGGGGGTTCAGACAATCTTGTGCTTGTCTACTAAATTACATGTAGTACATATTTCACGACCTTTTACAATTGTACATAAAATAATATATTGTTTTTGTTTTTGCTAATGTAGTATTTTTTGAAACACGAAATTTTGTCTGGCAGCAATGTGCGGCAAACGTGTTTTTAAGCAAAAAGACAGACTTTCAAGAGCGGACATTTCGAAAACTAAAAATATCTCGAAAAACTTTATTGAGTAGAACTTGTAGCAAATTTAATCAGCCTTCATATGTCATAGAATATTCATGTGGACGCAGGGTTTCCGAGATATATGTGAAAACCCGAAAAATGGGACTTTCTAAACCCCCCCCCCTCCCCGGCACATAGGCTACGGGCGAGTACTTTTGATATGTTCATCTCCTATTCAGGCCAAACAAAGTTACGAAGTCAAAAAATTTTGTTCTAAAAATGTCCACCTATAGCTGTTTTTAAGCATTCGTTGCCTGGACTGATTAATGAGATATAGGTCCCTGTATTGTACGGCTAGGACTCAGTGGATTCTTCAGAGTGACTATCCTGGGATGCGTGGGGAGTGGCCCCGAGATCCACTACTTAACCTCATCAGAGCTTCGTATACAGTCATCGGCCACGGATTCTATAGTCTTTATTGTTCGTGTGTATGAAATTGGGCGGGTTTGGCTCAGTGGTAGAGCATTAGACTCGCGATCTGGAGGACGTGAGTTCAAAACTTAAGCATGCTCAATGAAGAGTATATCTTCCAGTGTAGCTGTCGAGGATTGGATTTGGGGTTCCTGCAAAGATAAATCAGGCGATCGGTACTGATCGCACAGGTACTGATTGTACACTATCTCCCTGGTATGCAGTACGGTGAAGAATTAGATATCTTTACAGTATCTGCCCCTCTTGTCCCTCCTGGCCCGTTACGGGATATTTGACACACCCTTCAAAGGAGCAGAGACGAAAATAATTATTGTGCATCATCTACTATGTTTATTAGCATTTGGGGGTTTATTATCATACAAATGATTAATTAAGCATAGTGATAACAGTTTGATCAAACAACTTTAATTATTTAGTTATTTTTGCCCGGAATCATCCAATAACCCAACATATTACAAATGAAGGGACTACAAAAAATCAATTTTGAGTAGTCTTAATACTATAAAAAAGTCCGACTCGCAAGAACTGCATCATCTTAGCGCGGTTCCGTTCTTATCTCTAGACTCATTTAGAATGATTAAAATAGAAGCTGTTATTATTTTGGGTCCACATTTCTAGAAAGCATGAAGATTAGATAGTTAGCCGTCGAGGTGATAAGTAAAGATGGAATGGTTGGGATTCGGCTAAAGAAACCTCAATACGATTTTTGTTAAAAAATCTATATTTAGGACGTTTCAGCTACTCATTGGTAGCCTTCGTCAGCATTGAAAGTGCGGAGAGGCAGAGGAGGACCAAAGTTGACAGTTCCATCTTTACTTTCAAGAAAGGTCTTATTTACGATCTTACCAGGATAGGCCAACCCGCCCTAGGAAGGACCCCGCTAGGCAGTTGAAAAGCTATATCATGAAAATCCATATGAGGAGCTTAGTATCAAAGTTGGACAACTCCACTTTTGCTTTTTTTACAGGAGAGGCAAAAAACCATATGTACTATATTGATGTCAGTATCATGATGATTTTTTTATATGTTATTCTTATAGGCCTCAGAAACATTATTTCAAAGGCACTACAAAATTATATAAGTATTAAGGCCTTAATTACACTTTAAATAGTGGAGTTGTCCATGTTTGAAACCAAGTCATGGAGTTGTCTGTTTTTGAAACGAAAGGGAGCCATTTGAAAATTGAACCTATCCTCTTTTGAAACCAAACAAATATGAATTTGGTATGCTCGAGGGTGTTTTAATATAATGTAAGTATGTCTAATGTATTAAATCAAAATTATATAGTTAAAAATTACATGAAAAATGTTATTTAAATACAGTTTGACAAAACTGAAATGAAACTAAATTATCCTTATTTTATTAAGTTTAGAAAAAAAGGGGTACTTAGCTATCCTCTTCGCACAGTTTTACCTATAACTACATGTATTGAAGTGGCTGTGCTATAATTTTCATCGCCGTACTCAGCCATACCTGTGCACAGCTAATAAAATAAAGTTATCAATTAGCGATGCGATTATTTTATGAAAAACGAGTTAAACATTATTATTTTCTGCAGAGAGTTGTTGAAAAGTTTTTAATAGCAAATAACTGAACATTAACGATGAGATCTATTTAATATCTAGTGTGAAACTGTCAATATTTATTTGTTATACCCGAAAATTTAAAAAAAGAGGAATATGTCGAGAACAATTACCAGTACCACATTAGCTGTTAATTTATTCACCTGAGGTCTTGAAAATATATTTGGATGGACACCGAGCTCTACCACTTGAGTAAAGTTTGAATATTTTAAATTAAATACCGGCTGTTTTTCACGGTTGTTGTTATATAAAGCCCGTTTATTAATAAAATAATTATTCTATAGAATTGGTAGTGGTCTCATTCGACTTGGTACGGAAGAAATTCTTCAAAAATCATCCCTAAATCAGAAAGATTCAAGTACCTAGAGGTTTTGTCCCAAAATCCGGCATTCGGAACCACAATGTGCCGGATAACAGCTAGTTATTAATAAGAATTATCGCCAAATGCACTTATTACAAGTAACTATAAACATTCAGCCATGATGGATTTGCAGTGCATGTTGGGAGCAGATTGCATGAATGCAAGCTTCTCATTGGCTACTGATGGAGTTGTCATTGTTTGAAACCAAACTATGTTGGAATTGTCCATATTTTGATTCTGAACGGTTGAAATAAACGCTATTTTACCTATTTTCTGTCCTTTTTTAATGAAAAACAGTTGTAAAATCTATTGCAGCATAAAAATCCACTTAAGAATCGACAAAAATCTCAAAACTGAAAAAAATGGAGTTGTCCAACTTTGATAGTAAGCTCCTCATATCTCTAAGATTAAATTGTTTTTCTTATTTTTCTTAACCTGATTTATTATCAAATACATTATCCAACTATAAGCAGTTAAAAAATAACAAGGAATAAAAACAGACAAAAATAACAGTTCGAATAAGCGAAATCAATTACTTTAAAGTTTTAAGCACTTATTTCTCCGATTGACATCGTCTAATCAAAACATTCATCAGAACCTTTTTTGTAGAGCATTTTGTAAGCTTTCTAGTGGTATTCTTCCGTTTACCAAGATTCTCAACCTTTTTCGAGATCTTAAGGAAGGTATACAAAGTTACCAAAACTTTTCATGTCTGTTAATAAAATATTTTATTCTAACCCTTCCTTAACTCCAAACGTAACACAAATTTCAACATATTAGTTTTAATGAATGTAGAACATGCAGAAAATGTTTCAACTGAATCCCATGATTCTTAGTACCCAAACCAAAAACGGTATTCAAAAACTATTTTTCCAATTTTCTCAAAAACGGTTAAAGCTATCGCCTTGAAAATGGTTTCATTCGTTTTCCTAGCCCAAGAAGCATATAGAACGAGTACTTACAAGCTTATGAACTCAAAAACGTTAGCGTTACGATTTTGTTTGCGCGAATTTCGCCCCAAACGGCATCTTCCAGTTGGCGGATTTTGCTGGTTTACGAACCTGACCTTTCAAATTAGACGAAAGATTTTTGCCAAATTTCATCAAAATCGGACCATTCGTCTGGGAGCTACAGAGCGAACAGACAAATATATATATATATATATATATATATATATATATATATATATGTATATATATATATATATATATATATATATATATATGTATATATATATATATATATATATACATACAAATTTGAACCACCGTTATTTTCGGCCTCTAGGGGTTCTGAAACGCGAAATGTTCTAGTCGGCACTTCCGGATTGTTTCATTGTATCAACCTTATAAGCGGGGTTCCTCCCTATGGGGGAGGGAGGAACCGCGCTAAAACTACTTTTGTTTTTATGAAATAATAAATGTTTACACTCAATATAAAATCATATAAAAACAATTTATGTTTATCTAACATAAAGTGTGACGGATTTTACCGTTTTTTGTTGAAGGAAACTAACTTAAATATGATGTTTCAATTCCATATTTATTATATCATCCTTTTGTCACATAAGTACAGAGGTATTGCTGAAAAACATGTAGACAAAATTACCTGACCGTTTCATTTTTAGAAAGTTTAGAGATTTTCACAAATGCAAACATGCAGGTCGTTACAAATACGACCTTGTTGTATATCAGGCGGATGGACAAGAGTAATAAACATAATTAATAAGTCTTAGTTACTAACTGATGCTACATTTAAATATCAGGGGCATGTCAAGACTGAAGCTGAGAACAATGTCGGCAACTAATCAGCTGATTGTGTTCGATAATGCCAAAAATCGTAATAATGCCAAATATTAATTACTTGTTAACACTAAATTCTACTGATAATTGATTACAAAACTATTTATAATGGACAGGAATTGTTTATAAACTTTTTTAAGTCTAATTAAAACGGGACTGATAATTGAGATAAAAACAGAGAAGAAAAGTTAAAACAATAATGGCCCTATTTCTTCTGAATTTCACCTTGATTGACTCCAGATTTCTATTTATTTTAGTCAGAAGAAGGATACCGTTGTCATTAGTGGATTGTTGTCTAGGCGAGAAGGACTAGAGTAGAGGGGTGCTTAATTGATCTAAACATAGCTTCGGATATAGGGGTCCGGATGTTAAAGGGGGGAGGGTAAAGCACAATGGAACTAGAATTAATTGTACGTTTGCTCTAAATATAACACTAAATGTAACACTATAATAAGTCACATTTTCAAGGAATGTCCTGTCTACCGACATTCGCACCAAGATGGATAAAATATTATAATTAAAATGTCTTCCTCAAAGAGCCCATAATTTACGATAAAATATAGCTCTTAAGGAAAAAAGTTAATAATTAAAATACTACATAAATACCATTATAAAAATATTTATGTATAGAATTATTAAAAGGATTAAACAAATAAACAAAAATATCTATATATAAAATTATTTAAAATATTAAATAAATAAAAATGAAATAAATAAAAAACATGTTTTTATTTTTTTATTTTTATTGAATACATAAATCTGTATACATATGTTTATATAATATGTAATATGTTTGGACGTATTGTATTATATTATAATGCAATACGTAAAAACATATCTCCTAAACTATTGCACAAGGAAGAACAGAGGGAAAAAATATATAAAATTACTAAAATAAAAACTAGGACAAATAAACAAAAATATGTCTGTATATAAGAAATTATAATAAGGACTACAAAAAAAAAAAAAACAAAAAAAAACTATATCTATAAATAAAATTATTGAAAGGAAATATATCTATACATAAAGGACCCCGCCCTTTCCTAATGGAAAATGGTTTTCGGTCAAATTGAACGAAACTATGCTCGTTGGATAGAGAAAGTCTTTCTGAACAAAAGTCTCCATGGGCACAAAAGCAAAAAGTTAAAACTTTTGGTACTTTTGGGTATCCGAAGTTTTCCATTTTTAATTTTTGCAAAATCTCGAGATCTCTGGTTGAAAGGTTTCCCAAGCCTTTTGGCCAGTAAAAAAAAATACGTATCAATTATTTTTCGAAGACCTTTCGAACGACACCACATTTGACGCTCCCACCCTCCCCCCTCCACCCACGGGGGTGGGGGGGGGGAAGCTTTTTTTGCAATTATCGTCTATCCATTATCATTTGAAGATCTTTTCGAAGGCAATACACTGAAACCTTGCCTCACACCCTTACCCCACCCCCACCCCCACCCCAACCCCACATCTAGCTCGTATGTTTAAAAAAAAGGCCATTTTTCGCAAAAAAAGTGTTCTCTTAGGAGACTTTAACATTAGTAGCCCTGAAAAGGGCCGCTTTTTGTCTCTTAGACTACTGTCAACTGTTTTGACTTTTCGTTTGCTATCGATCAGCTGCATCTAACGTATAATTCAGCAAGTAAGAAGTCGGATATTTGATGTTTTGATGATGACGAGCATATCCCAAGAGGTTGGGGGTGGGGTAAGGGTGTGAGGCAAGGTTTCAGTGTATTGCCGTCGAAAAGATCTTCATATAATAATGGAGAGACGATAATTGCAAAAAAAAAAAGTTTCCCCCCACCCCCGCGGGTGGAGGGGGGGGGGGGTAGGAGTGTCAAATGTTGTGTCGTTCGAAAGGTCTTAAAAAAATAATTGATACGTATTTTTTTTACTGGCCAAATGGCTTGGGAAACCTTTCAAACAGAGATCTCGAGATTTTGAAAAAATTAAAAATGGAAAACTTCGGATACCCAAAAGTACCAAAAGTTTTAACTTTCGGGTTTTGTGCCCATGGAGACTTTTGTTCAGAAAGACTTTCTCTATCCAACGAGCATAGTTTCGTTCAATTTGACCGAAAGCCATTTTCCATTAGGAAAGGGCGGGGTCCTTTATTAAAAGGAAGAAATAAATAAAGAAATATGTATATATTAAATTTTTAACAGGAAAAATAAAACGAATAAACTAAAAAATATATAAGTACAAATAAAATTATTAGAAGGTAAAAATAAATTAAATAAAAAACAATTATTACATATAAATTATTAAATGGAATAAATAAATAAATCTAATCGATATGGAAAAAATAACATTATTACTATATTACACTCGTATTATTACTATATTACACTCGTATTATTACTATATTACACTAGTATTTCTAAAGTGACACAACTCAAAGATCTATTTCCTTCACACCGTCATAGTTATACATTAGCGTGGGCCGAAAAAACTCATTTGTTTTATTTCTAAGTTGTAATTGTGTGGAAAAGCTGCAAATTATATAAAGAAATAAAAGGAAACAAAAATTATCAAAAACGGTTGACATCTTCCGTTCGCGCATCGGGAAACGAATTTTAACTTTTCTTGAAGATTTCCAAACCTCTTCGATGGACCCTTTAATAATTTGAAAATAGAGTCAAATATAACCGTCATCCTTAATTTTATACCTTAAATGGTTCAAGTAATACAAATGTAATTATACTGGATAACCATTAATAAATTCTCACAATTCTTCAGTAGAAATGGTTAAAGAAGAAATGGAGGCCATTAAGTATAATAAACAAATTGCGGGCAATTAGGGGAAGGGAATAGCCCCGAAGGATCTTCTGGAAGAAACGACTGAGAGAAGTAGTGTTAATTTGACTGAGAATAGGTCACCACTCTTCCATTACTCAGTGTTACTTAATTAAAATACCAGCCTAGTGTGAATGGTTGCTGTGCTCCGTTTAATTAAAGGGTAAATGCATTGCTTTAATACTCAACTCCAATGGTTGTGTAGTATAGGAAATGTTATTTGTATTAAAGTAATTGTAATACTCTCACAATTTGTTATCATTTGTTGTGAATCTACATATAGCGTGCCTTTTTATTTTTATGTTGATTGGAAATTATCTTTTAATAAATCCTTATTTCTTAAAGTTCCTCCACCGCAACGAAGGCGATTGGCGCATTTTAAAGTTTCTGTGGAAACGTCAGCATATAATCATTTACATTTTTGGGGCTGAATAATAAACAAATTATAATTAACATATCAAACTAGTATTTTTAAAGAGACACAACTCAAAAACCGTTGTTTTTCAGTTATGACTATGATCGCCTGTTTGAGTCAGTGTTTCCAGAGATGATCATGTGTCCAGCTAGCCAAAAGATTGTCCGTGTTAGTGTGTCAAGCTCTAGCATCTATCTATGTAACTCTCTATCATATCGCACTAATATTTCTAAAGTGACACAACTAAAAAATCAGTGTTTTTCAGTTATGACTATGAAAGGCATGGTAAATATCTCTTTATCAACCATCAAAACTGTATGTACCTAGCTTCAGAGCTTCTACACCAGAGGGCACTAGTATTTCTAAAGTGACACAACTAAAAAATCAGTGTTTTTCAGTTATGACTATGAAAGGCGTGGTAAATATCTCTTTATCAACCATCAAGACAGTATGTACTAGCTTCAGAGCTTCTACACCAGAGGGCACTAGTATTTCTAAAGTGGCACAACTAAAAAATCAGTGTTTTTCAGTTATGACTATGAAAGGCATGGTAAATATCTCTTTATCAACCATCAAGACAGTATGTACCTAGCTTCAGAGCTTCTATACCAGAGGGCTCTTGTTTCACTCTTCCTGTCTAAATGCTATTCCCTCCGGAGGCAACAGTGACACATTTTTAGTTCAGTTTTGAGTCGTGTCACCTTACAAATACTTGTGCAATATATATATATATATATATATATATATATATATATATATATATATATTTAGATGGAACGGCATTTTTCTCCAGCGGTGGTACTCGATGATGAGCCCATCGAAATATTCCAGGAAGAAGTGAGGAGTACCACCGCTGGAGAAAAGTTCTGTTCCATCTAAAAATATCATCCCAGCGACGAAAAATAAACATCAAGCATATATATATATATATATATATAATTTGGGAAAACGTATCAATTCAAAATAAATTTAAATAAAATCTCCGACTAGCAGAAACTGCGTCATCTTAACGTACTTCCCTTTCTTAGCACTAGTGTCATTTGGAAAGGTTAGATTAGCAAGAGTTAATATTTATGTTTTAATATTTCGTGAATAACATAAAAATGTAAAATGAAATCTCAAAGCGAAGCAAGATTTTGGGGGCCAACAACATCTCTCCACCTTCCCGCTGACACAAAGATATGGATGTACAGCTTATGCCCACGCTTTACCAGAGTGAGCAAGCTTGCGGGAAGGGATACCTACATATTCAGCTTCCACCCCGAGTCTTTACAATCCTGGGCAGACTGAACCGAGCCTTCTAACAAACGGCACAACATCCATAACCGACAAACATGAAAATCCACGCCGACAAACCTATACCGTAGGACCATTTTTAGCCCAATGTCCCATTAAGGTCTCGAATGGTGAAAGGATCGTAGATCATTCTCTCCTAAGATTCCCGTATCCTTACGGTAACATAGTGGAGGGACTTACCCTATTACTACAGGGAGATGCAAGAATCCGGACCCTCGCCTTCCGGGCGACAAGGTGCGGACGTCGAAGAATGTGGAAACGACCAAAGTGTGTTTCTGGCGCTTTAAAACCTTGAATTCTCACCCTGACTTGTACTAAACGTTCTCGTTAGCCCCCGGGGTTTTGCAAGACCGTGAAATGAGTTAAGCCCAATTCAGAACTCCTACAAGTTCTGACCAGTTAATATTAATAATTTACTCAAACCTTGCACAAATTATTTTTAAAACAGCCTCAGCATAATTATTTCTTCTCAACATGTTATAGACTCATTGTGGAGCTGTGAACGTGGATCAGCTTATAGAATGCGCTTATCATTATCGCTTATTATTTCACTACCAAAATATTCACTTGAAACGATGTATGTGGCAAAACAACGTTTGCCGGGTCAGCTAGTTTCCTTATTACTTTGAAGTTACTAACTTTGTTGTTTGAGTATCAGACTGTTAAAAGAGTGATACAATTATTAATTAAAAATTATCTAGGAACTGCTGGCTTCTCCAAATATTATTTAAGAGCAAGGTCATTGCTCTTAGGATGCAAGAATACGACAGAAGCAGCAAATGGTTACCACACGAAATGAAGCAGAAATAGACCAAGCCTCCAGTGGAAAAACGATAAAAAAAAAAAACTTGAGTAAAAAGTGTGCTAAAGAGCTGTCAAAGCAGATAAGTGCAAAATTGGAAATTGTCCATTGAGAAATGAGAACGGACAAGGGTTCCGATAAGAAGCAACGAACTGCTCCAAATCCAGACCTCTCTTCCTACTTTAATACTGAATCAAAGGCCTATTGCAATATGTTTGCTTGAAATATTAGCAAATATAGAAGGTAGAAATTTCAGCAAGGTGGAACAATAAGAAGTAAAAATGGAAATACAATAGTCGAATTTCAGCGAAGAAAAACTTTCAGTTTTTTAGGAAATCTATAATTCCGACGTTTTGGCATGCTCTTTGGCATCCTTTGTCATCAGGGGGTTAGAAAAATAACAAAGATAACGGTTGGAGGTGGGTGGATATGAAGTAAAATGTTACCTATTCATTTTGCTTTGGTGGAATCATAAGACTTAAAAATTGAAAACCAGAAGTTGGATTTTAACTTCTTAGGTAGGTATAAAATAAAACCAGATTAAAATATTTTCATAAAATATTAGGTACATGTAGCTAATTAAATTGCGAATGAAAATATGTTAATTTTAAGTGCATTTGGCTGTATGTGCTAGCTTCATTCTGTAAGTCAAGTTGTAATTGTTTGTTTTTTCTGGGGGGATTGTTTGTTCGATGCGTTGTTTATAGTCTATAAGTATATGTAACAGTTAGAATTATGTCCTATTACTTGAAAGTGGGCTTTTATTTTGCGGGCAGTAAAGGATCAGTATAAATAGAAATGTAGGGTGTGTCCTATACAAAGTCTGGATAAAATTACTTCATACTGGGGGATATTCTACTTTCTTGTAAGGATCTATATATACAAATATTTTTATATTTTTACCCATATATATATATATATATATATATATATATATATATACATATATATATATTAATTCTTGTAAAAGATGACCCAATATATATTTTCCACTTTTTCTTGCTTCTTTTTCTGGCAGGGGGTCGATAAAGTAGTACACACTACTAATACTAGTATTAAGCCTGACTCAAGCTAGACAACACGACGAGAGGACTTCCTGATAAAGAAAGCCCCTGAAGAGGAGCGAAAAGGCACGAAACATGTCGGGCGAAACATACAAAATAAAGTAGTTACAGTGAAAAAAGTGTGTACTACTTTATCGACCCCCTGCCAGAAAAAGAAGCAAGAGAAAGTGGAATATATATATATATATATATATATATATATATATATATATATATATATATATATATAATATATATATATATATATATATATATATAATATATATATATATAATATATATATATATATATATATATATATATATATGTATATATATCACGTACCTGTCAGTTCATCTGTTTGTTCCTTATAAAAATCCACTGTTAGGCACAGTGTTGACACACTGTTAGGTCTTTATCCGAGGAGTGTCGTAGGCTAAGTCAAAAACGTATACCAGCTGTCAGTCTGTATGATTGTTCTTTATACAGATCCACACCTTTTGACCGATTTTGACCAAACTTGCTACACCGGTAGGTCTTGATACGGGGAGCGTCGTAGGCTAAGTCAAAAACGTATACCAGCTGTCAGTCTGTATGTTTGTTCTTTATACAGATCCACGCCTTTTGACTGATTTTGACCAAACTTGCTACACCGGTAGGTCTTGATACGGGGAGTGACATAGGCTAAGTCAAAATCGTGTATCAGCTGATTGACAGTCTCTTTGTTCCTTATAAAAATCCACACTGTTTGACCGAATTTGATCAAACTTGGCACGCATGTAGTTCTTGGATCCGTGGTGTGTAATAGGCTAAGTGGAAATCGTCTGGGGCTCATCGTTCAGATGTCAAGGGTTCAAAACTGTGAACCCGAAAAGTTACAGATTTGCGTTATTTGATTTTAATATTACTTATTTAGTTTCTAATTAATTTTTGCTTTTATAGATGCTCAATGTAGGTTTAGCATGGCACGCCGGGTAACAGCTAGTATATTATATATATATATATATATATATATATATATATATATATATGTGTGTGTGTGTGTGCATATTGGTAAAAGGCTTTGTGTTTTCTGCCCCTTTTTACCTGGAAAGAACTGACGGAAGTTACAAAAGAGGAGACCCAATATTTGTGGAATAGAGTAGACGCTCTCTTATTGGGTGAGGACGTGGGCTGCGTCTGATGGTCCCATGGGTGTTCAGGGCTAGGGGTAGAGAGGTGTAGGAATATATTCGCTTTGAACTGTCAGGGGTGTAGGTTGGTTGGGTTATTTTATTAAATGGTGCGCAAAGCAAGACAGATCAGATGGGGTGGTGATGGGATTTTTTAGAGGTTATCAACCAATTTAGAATCGCTTTTTAACAAAAACTTACATCTGTCACTTTGCATGTCTATATACTTAGTTCTTTGAATGAATAAAACAGATGGATAATAGCAGTTCTGAGTATACCGATAGAAAGGTAATTTTTGGCAACTTTTCTGAGACTCGGCAGTTTGCAGATTTTTTTATGGGTGGAAGAATAGTGATACAAGAAACTCTTTCGAACCTTTTTCTAAAAATCAACTTTTTGAAGAGTTAATACGTTTCGAATAATAAATTTGTAACATTGAAACTGCATTAACCATAAAGAAAATTTAGACTTCAAAGAAGTTGTGTAACGTAGAAAAATAATTTGTACAAGCAGAGACAATTGGGAATTTTCGACGGAAAATATTGTTAGCTTTAAATAACTTTTAGAATGGCATATGTCTGGAACAAAAACAGAGAGAAACGTGTACTTGGCACTGTTTAACTTCATTTTTTTTGTCTTGTTTAACCCTCTAGAGTATTGTCATGTACTTGTAATACTCACTATATATATATATATATATATATATATATATATATATATATATATATATATGTACATATATAGATATATATATACATATATATATATATATATATATATATATATATATATATATATATATCTTTTCCCAGGTGTCCCAGAACACGTTCAGTGCATTTTTCGCAATTGCTCAGAGGCACTCCTTGTTAGGAACTCCCCACATTACCACATATTCACAATTAAGGATGGCTCCTCACCTTAAATGCAGCTCTGATAGGTATGCTTTTCAAACAGGTGATCGACTCACGTTTCATTACCAAGATACATTTTTTGTAGATATTTTACTTTAAATTTTTCTTTGTTTTTACTTTTGTTACTTAATGTTTTATTTATTAAATCTATACTCACCTAGGACTATTGGAAATAAGACCGAACAAACATATTTGATGACCTTAAGCACTTTTCCCTTAAAACATCATGTTGCCCCTGAAATCAAATGATATGTTCACTTAACGCGTTTGATCACGTTCAGAAGATGCTGTTTAGTCGAGTAATTTTTTTTTTTGGTGTTTAACGGCGTATCAACAATGGGACTAATAACGTCGGGCTATCTAAAGGTTGCCACCCTTTTATAATGCCAACTGCACGTTGCCGGTCACCCATTCAGGTACTGGCCACGCCCGACGTTGCTTAACTTCGGTGATCTATGGGAACCGGTGCATTCAACGTAGCTATATGGTCGTTGGCCTATTTTCAGTAATGTTGGTATTTTTGTAGTTATTTTTTTTTCTTCTTGTAGAGAAATGTAGATGACCATAATTATAACGACAAAATGTAAGAAATGTATATTATAAACAATTGGAATATTCCCGAGAGAATTTCCTGGGGACTTAAATGAATATTTCGGAGAAGGGGGTCAATAAAGATGCCGCGGAGTTTTATCATTAGATTAATTAAGTTGGTTTAAAGTTTGCGCGGGAAAAGTGAGGGGAGCCCGCCAAAATTCCGGATAACGAACATCTCGGTGTGCATTTCCCCTTCCGAATCATTTCTCTACAACGGCGCAATTTCTGCGATAACCATCGAATAATGGTGGCAACTTCTGGTTAGCAAATTTATTTGGCCATTGTTATTGTGTTTTTAAGGATAATGTTTTTGTCTCAATATCCTCTCTTTTGAGAAACAAGATTTTCCCTGGAACTTTTGTTACTGGATTTTAGAATTCCTTCATTAATCTAGTTGTCGGAGAAATTGGAAAATTATTCTGTCATTGCGCCATTGGAATATCCAATGGGAAAAGTCAAAATGTTGAATCTTTGTTACCCTATTCAAAGTTTGGAATTCATAATTTCTTTATTGAATTTTACAGTTTGTAAATGTACATTTCGTAATGGATGGACGAGGAGTGGAGGTCTGAGCTCAAGGGATTTGAACATCAACCACCATAGACGTCAGCAGACGGTTTGATGACGTTGGAAGGGATTGTCAAGCTCACAGCTACTACAGAAGATGGTTGGGACCAAAAAAAGCCTGGAGACGCAAAGACAATCGTCGCACATGATTCAACTTGAGAGTCACTGTGCCAGATCTTTGGGCCACTTTCTTCTGAGCCGCATTGGCGAAGAGCGACTAGGTGGTGATGAATACAGAGAGGACTTTTGGATTTTGATGGTTGGACTCCGGTTAATATTACACCTTTAAGTAGAAAAAAATACCTTCATGAACGTTGTGGTTGTAAATATAGAACCTAACTAAATAACCATCCACAGATGTACAAGGTCGGTTGTCATAAGCCATCAGTATAATGACCCAATGGTCATTGCATTTGACCAAAAAAGTGTCTGTCAAGTACGAATTTTATAGCTAAGCACATTCCTCATCAAAATGGTTAGTTTATGCTAAATTCATAAAGAATGTTCATAAAAACTATATAAATACAAAAAAAAATGAATAAAAAGCATTAATATTTTAAATGAGGAGACTCGATTTCCATGAGTGCTAAAGCGTGAGTACCCATTTAGGTTGGTGGCTCTTCTGCCAAAAACAAGAAAAGGAGTCAGTCCTATCCTGGTTAAAAAAGGGTGGTAATCTGTGGATAACTCGTCCACAAAAATCTTATGTATTAGCGGACATGAAAATTTAAATACATGAATAGACATAATGAAGAGCTTGCCGTAAAAAACACAGTGTTCCGAGTGGATTTTGCTGGCTAACAAAACTTGACATTTTGAATCAGGCAAAGTATTTTTGTACTGAATATTATCAAATTTGGACAATATTTGAGGCTGCTAGAGTGCTAACAAACACACATACACTTATGTTTTAACTACCTTCAAAAAATAATGATTTTGTACGGAAAACATAGAAATAATTTACATCAATTGAAGGAGAAAAATATTTGAAGCCGCCTAAAGCCGACAAACACCCCTCATGGGTTATCAAATGGATCATTGCCGGCGAGAATTTATAGTCCTGATAAGGAGAATTGTCTGTTAAACGTATTTAGGGGGGCTTTCGTATCCCAACCTTTTCAGTAAAAGTAATCAGCACACGTTCCCAAGAGGAACGGCATGGCTAGATAATGTCAAGCAAGGATAGCGAGAGATTCCAGCCCTACAACCGTGTTTTCCCAGTTTTTACTTGGACCACATTCATTCATCATTGCTTGTTCTTATCATACCTGTTTCTGGATGATCTTACCCATACCACCAAAGAATTTGTGGTTCGACCTATATACGCTCTGGAAGGATACGTGGTTGTCCAATATTTCTGAGCGACCACAACATACCCTTTCAAAGGATCGCTCTATTATACGATTTGAAAGTATGCCAAGACGGTAGGCTCCATCCTTTCGTCCCTAAGGTTTGAGGTTGTTAATACCATATAATTCGCCATTCTCAATTTTTGTGGTTGACCATGCCATGCCAAAGGTTGTTTGGTTTGACTTATCAAATATCCCAAGGATGTGTGCTTAGACCTAACCTACCATCCCTAAGATGCTTGATAACCATACTGTACCATCCCAAGAGCTGCTTGGATAAACCTAATCTACCATCTTCATGGTTTTGGAGAATGACCATGCCATACCATCCCCAGTTATGTATAGATAGACCTATCCTACCATCCCTAAGATGCTTGAAGAACATACCATAATAGCCCAAGAGCTGCTTGGATAGACCTGCTCTACCATCATCACGGGTTCTATAGATGACCATACCATACCATAGATGACCATGATATATACTATCCCCAGGGATGCCTTGTTAGGCCTATGGTATGACTTGCAAGGATGCGTATTTATCCCCATACAATTCTGCTTTTGAATTCCTTCATCCAATATTTTATCCCTACTTTTATTTCAACTAGAGAATGAATAATTGTTTTTCGCTATTAGATTTTCCAATTGTTAAAAAATAGGATTCTTACGTATTTTAAATTGTCCTAATTGTTGGGCTTATGAATAATTCAGTATCGCAAATGAAAATCCCGAGTATATTGCGAATTCTAGGTTTTCCTCATTAGGTTAAACTCGCGAATGCCAAACTGTTTTTTATTAGTTGGTTCACGTTAATTACGACTAATATCGAATCCACGTTTGTTGAGGACCATCTCACTTTACGTTAACATGTTAGACTCCTCCCTTTTCAGCACCACCACCTTGACGTTGACGTGTTTAGAAGAAAGAAGGAGACCCGTCGAAAGGGAAAACAGAACCCCCTGGGAGACTCCATTGATTTTCCTACTTCCTCTGGGGGCCTCCAGGCAACGGGCCCCTGAAATTGCCGACGTTTTCGTGAAATTCTTCCAGGGGACAGCCCCCCCCCCCCCCCCCCGCTGGGTAATAAATCACTGCTAATCTCGACTCGCCGACACCCCCCTGGGCTAATGAGACATTTCCTTTCTCGGCCCTGGAAGGGTCCCGAATAAAATATTAGGCTCAAAATAATTTCTTGAACAAATTCGTTAAGGAAAACTGGATTTTAAATATTCTATTATAAATGACAAAATTAATTTTAAGCGTGCTGTGAGTAATTAGATAACAGTACGCCCAGGGGGCAAATAAATGGGGGGTGGGTCAACGGTTACTACAGTTTGCAGAACTAGTGACCTTCTTGAGGGGGAAGTGTCTTGCATCCCCATCAGAGCGTGATATCAGGAAATGAACAATTATGACCGGAATGCAGACGTACAGACACACTTGCAGGTCTCAAAATGATCCATCATTGCACGGATCTGAAGGAATGGTGATTTACTTGTACGATTTACTTGAACAAACTATATTTTATCAAAATAATCTCAGAAAAGTACAATGGTGGATTGATTACAGCCAAGCTTGGCTGCTGTGGGTTTATTGAGTGAGCAACCAATATTATAGGTACAACCTTCCTTGGCTAAGAACAGCGGAACTTTCGAAACCAACACTGCTCTCGTTCCTACCTCATTGATATTCCTATTAGTGAGTGCAGTATGATAGGATCACGTTGTAAGTAAAAGGTCACCAGTTTGCTTTAAAATAACCACACCTAATAAGCTCCTGAAGAAAAGTAGAAAGTATCATAGATTCCTGTACGTACATACTCGTACGTCAGCCATAGAAGGTGTGATAAAATATAAGCATCACCCAAATCCATGTATGTTAATCAGACTTTTAGGTTAACCAAAAACATCATCAAACTAGGATCCATTACGATCCAATGAGTTATTCACTCTACCTCAGGGGGTCTCAGGAGTTAAATATGTGAACAAAGTACGATAGCATACTACTCGCATGGATACCATCCTGAAGGTTTGTGGTTGAACTTGTCGTTATGGTGCAGTAGATGTCTACAATCTCTCAGTAGTCCGTAATCATGTGTTTAATATCTAGTGTGAATTTCCAATATGTAGCGAAGTAAGCATGACTTCGCCTTACATTTCGTATATTCCAGGCTTCTACAATCGGCTTGATCTCTCGTAATGTCTTGTGTGTACACATATTGTAAGTTTGCCACTTGTCGATTATAAGTTTCTTTTTAAAACATTTTTTGGTAAAAATGAAGTTTCACGCCCTCTAAACCGATTTCTTTCAAATTTTGTACAATAATGTATTTTGATGCACTAAACACGAATACGTTAAAAAAAAACCTTCGCATTTAACTAGGAAAGAAGTTATTAAGCACTAAAGTTCACTGTTATGCGGGTTATGAGAGCTAATGTAAACAACTAAATTTGTGACGACTTTAAGGCATACATGCTATGCGTTTCCGCTCGCTACGCTCGCTCAAGAAGATAACAAAACCCCAGTCAATCCAACTCGCTAAAATTAATAGAATAGAATATTAAGCACTAAAGTTCACTGTTAGGAAGGTTATAAAACTAGGCGTCAACAGCGTATTTGTAAACACGCGCATGCGCAAATATGTAACATTGGGAAACAGAGAATTCTCATTTGAAATGTTCAGAAACCATTTATTCAAAAATATTGTTAATTTTAAGGGCATCCTCACCCGTCGTCACCTGTCGCTTAAGGGCATACGTGCTGTGCGTTTCCGCTCGCTACGCTCGCTCAAGAAGGTAACAAAACCCCAGTCAATCCAACTCGCTAAAATTAATAGAATTCTATTAATTATTCTATTAACTTTAGTGCCTAATAACTTCTTTCCTAGTTAAATGCGAAGGTTCTTTTGAACGTATTCGTGTTTAGTGCATCAAAATACGTTATTGTACAAAATTTGAAAGAAATCGGTTTTGAGGGCGTGAAACTTCATTTTTACCCATTTTCTTTTCCGATAGGAAGTTCTCTTCTATAATTATGTTAATATATGTTTGTTTTGTTTTGCAGGTGATGATGGCTAGCTAAGTCGAAGATGGTTCACGAGTTGTGGCCGATCAGCCTGCTTCTCTTGAATCAGCTAGTCATCCATGTTCAAGGTGAGTCGCTCTTTTAGATTTATTTTTGAGGCAACCAACAAAATTGTCTAAATTGTATTACTTGCTGTAGGATCTTTAATATTCCGATTTCTTGTATTTTTCAATATTTTACCTCGCAACCTTCAAATATTTAGTTATCATTGGGTTCGCAATTGTGATTTGAAAAAGATCAGTTGGTTTTCAGCACACTGGCCTCGTCCATAGTTGGACTCAAAGTTGTGCATCTTAGTTACGAGCAGCCCCGATACGAAGTTGTACAACGTTGTATCAATGAATCCCGTTTGGATCAACCCCGTCGAGTCTCTACAATTGATCAAAACGTTTGTTGAACGCCCAAGTGTCATCCAACGTAGTGAAGGAATAGCCTTCAACAAATCAACCACGCTACCGACCAAGTTGATGCCACCTCCGGATCAAGTAAACGACAATAGTATCGCCCATGTAATGCTGGCTTTTTCCACGAGGCTAGGCGATCCGATTCTGTCGTGATTTCCTTGAAAAGAGGATTATCGCTTGTCATAACGTAGCTCCTCAGGTTAATTTCCTCCGAGCGACATAAGATTTGATATTTGCGAGACCTTATCCTCCTTTATTCCTTGGCAAATAAAGCCTTTCAATTGAAGATACAGGGTGGTGTATAAGTGCCTTAGTCAATTTTGTTCTTATGAGACGATCCAGTTCTTGTAACGAAGTAACCGACCATTTAAGAATTCTTGAGGGAAGGTTTTCTCCGTTTTCTGGGATTTCGATTTCCTTCGGGGGTTGCTTATCCAACCGAAGACCGCTTTTCGTGACTAGATAACACATTTGCATGACTGCACTATACATGTATCCAGTCCTATTCATGCGTTTTTGAGTATCTCTTTGCCACTGCCTGACAGGAGCGGGATAACGATCATTCTCCTCCAAGCTCAAGTCAGTGGTTCATTGTAAACTTCTTTAATACCCTGAATCATACGGGGTATCATGGCATCGGAGCACCTCGTCCAATGTTAAGACCTCACTCCAGATTCGTCTAAGCCTAGTCACGATTTCTCCCAAGATTGGTGATCCTGCGATGTGTACTTTAGGTGACCTCGTGTCTGTGTAAATGTTGTGTGTACTGAGTGTGCCGTGTACAGTTACTTGGGAAGAGAGGGTTGTAAATGTTGTGTATACTGAGTGTGCCGTGTACAGTTACTTGGGAAGGGAGGGTTGTAAATGTTGTGTGTACTGAGTGTGCCGTGTACAGTTACTTGGGAAGAGAGGGTTGTAAATGTTGTGTATACTGAGTGTGCCGTGTACAGTTACTTGGGAAGGGAGGGTTGTAAATGTTGTGTGTACTGAGTGTGCCGTGTACAGTTACTTGGGAAGGGAGGGTTGTAAATGTTGTGTGTACTGAGTGTGCCGTGTACAGTTACTTGGGAAGGGAGGGTTGTAAATGTTGTGTGTACTGAGTGTGCCGTGTACAGTTACTCAGGAAGGGAGGGTTGTAAATGTTGTGTGTACTGAGTGTGCCGTGTACAGTTACTTGGGAAGGGAGGGTTGTAAATGTTGTGTGTACTGAGTGTGCCGTGTACAGTTACTTGGGAAGGGAGGTTTGTAAATGTTGTGTGTACTGAGTGTGCCGTGTACAGTTACTTGGGAAGGGAGGGTTGTAAATGTTGTGTGTACTGAGTGTGCCGTGTACAGTTACTTGGGAAGAGAGGGTTGTAAATGTTGTGTATACTGAGTGTGCCGTGTACAGTTACTTGGGAAGGGAGGGTTGTAAATGTTGTGTGTACTGAGTGTGCCGTGTACAGTTACTTGGGAAGGGAGGGTTGTAAATGTTGTGTGTACTGAGTGTGCCGTGTACAGTTACTTGGGAAGGGAGGGTTGTAAATGTTGTGTGTACTGAGTGTGCCGTGTACAGTTACTCAGGAAGGGAGGGTTGTAAATGTTGTGTGTACTGAGTGTGCCGTGTACAGTTACTTGGGAAGGGAGGGTTGTAAATGTTGTGTGTACTGAGTGTGCCGTGTACAGTTACTTGGGAAGGGAGGGTTGTAAATGTTGTGTGTACTGAGTGTGCCGTGTACAGTTACTTGGGAAGGGAGGGTTGTAAATGTTGTGTGTACTGAGTGTGCCGTGTACAGTTACTTGGGAAGGGAGGGTTGTAAATGTTGTGTATACTGAGTGTGCCGTGTACAGTTACTTGGGAAGGGAGGTTTGTAAAGCCACGCAATTGCGCCCATCAGTTGCTTCCAGCCTTAATAAACAATTACTGTTATTAACCAAGATCCTCATTAAACAATAATTGTCCAACTAAGAGCCCATAATGCCCTATGGTTTATAATAGCCTTTATGGCCCAAATTTTGCATTCTAAAATATTAGTGTTCTCCATAAGTTCCATTGATATCGGCAATTGGGCCAATTATGGAGTTGTTGTTGTAATTTGATTAAACCTTCATTGACGGGAAACACGAGCTGGTTCTCCATAATTGCTAATTACAAATCCTTTTTATGAGGAAGATTTATATAGTTAATTTATTAATTCCCTTATAATCCTGAAAGAAGTCTTCCATCCCTCGGAGGCTCCGCCGTTATAAAACTTCTTCAATTTTCCGACCCAATAAGCAATTAATGAAATTGATCTCCCGGGTCATATTCCGTCATTATCGCTTTCTCCTTTGATTCCCAGAAGGGGGGGGCGGCGTTTCCCAAAGCCCTTTTATAGCCCAAAGGATAATCGAGGAGGCTTTTGGAAAAGGTTGCAATTAAGCTTTGTTTGAAAAACAGCCCTTGGGGAGAAATGAATTAGGGGATGAAGGCAAAGGCAGAGAGTAGGGAGGAGGGGGGGGGAATTTAACGCGATAAGCCCTCGGAAACCCTTCGGATAAGTTCGTTACTGTTCGGCCGAGCTCGGGGTCAGCCAACGTCTATTATCTCGGCTGTAATAGTCTTAGAGACCTATGGTTAAGTGGGCCTTGTTCAATATCTACAGCAAATCGGCCGCTTTAACTATAGCCAATAGCTCCTCCATTTATTACAAATAGTTATCAGCTCTTATCTACTATCCAGCAGACTTATTTCAATCAATACTCGGCTTCTTAGATTATGGAAGAGACTTACTGCTACTTTTATCACCTTTCCAAGGAATGTAGCTATTGTGGTCGCTCACATGAATGGATTTTTGAAATATTTCTTGAAATTTTCATCTATTCTCCCTTAAAATGTATATATATATATATATATATATATATATATATATATATATATATATGTAACAATAGATAACAAGTTCTTTTCAAATCTCTCAGTAACTAGATTTTATTATTCTGTAAAGAATACATAAATATATTATAATAAACAAACAACAATAATAACAATCATTAGCGATAACCAAAATAAATACCTGTAAAGAATAATTAAATTACAAAGTCCATAACTCATAACTTAGCATTATAACAATCTAACTCTTGTACTGTTCTGAACACATGTTCCAACGCACAGATATACACTGCCTATCTAAATAGACCCACTGCCTGCATGATCACATGCCTTCATGATATAGTCCTAGAGTGAAGGAACTTTACACCTCCCCCCCTGAAGTCACTTTTTCACCAAAATAAAGTGACAATTTAGAACTATGGAAATAGTTTAAAAATTTCCTTCTTCTTCCACAGCCAACTTCATACATTTATGGTGATATTCGACGAAGAATGGGGAAAGGGCCGATTCTCACTTTATCCATCTTCCGGCGATTTAATTTGCTACCATTTTCGATGTAGACCAGGTCTCCAACTTTAAATGCGTGATTTTCCTTATTTTTGTCAAATCTGACCTTATTGATTTCAAAACTTTTCATTGAATTTAAAAAGGCTGCTTCTCTGTCTTTTTGAAGATTGTCTTGATTGTGAATATTAATCGGAGAGATGGTTGACTTTTTCCCAGTCAGCAAATATTGCGGTTCAAATTTAGTTGAACTATGGATGGTCCTATTATATTCCTTCACACACTCTTGTGCTACGCTCGGCCATGCTCGTTTTTCTCCACTACCATTCAGCTTGCATCTGATTCTATTAACCAGAGTCTGATTGAGTCTCTCGTTAAGTCCATTTGACTGAGGGCAATCTACAGAGGTGAAAACTAATGTCGTTCCCATTTTGTGCAAGTACTTCTTGAGTTCGCCCGATTTCAAACCAGAATACTGGTCGGCCAAAAGCATTCGTATCTTGTTGTGTTTGGCAACTGAATCAATAAGCCTTATAAAGTCTCCTGCAGATTGTCCCGTACTGGTGGAGATCCATGCGTATCGAGTAAAGTGATCGACCAATAAGTGCATGAACCTTTTCGGCGATCTATTTCCTCCAAATCCTCCAACCGTATCTATGGACATGATCTCGAATGGTTCCACAGCAGGACCTAGTTTCGACAACAGACCGATGGGTCTTCCTCTCCGGACTTTATTTTCCATGCATATTGGACAACTTCTGCAGAAACTGTTTATAAGCCGGTCAAAGTTAACAAAATAATAAAATGGTCTTATAATGTCCTTCATTTGTGCGATACCAACATGCCCATAATGATCATGGACTCTTCTTATAAGTATTTTCCCAAATTCCTCGGATAAAAACATTCTTGATCTTCCTCTGAGTTTTTTTATGGTGAGTTTCAGTATTTATAGCAGATTTCAACTCTTCGATATTAAATTTTTGATCATTTACTATTTCGTCAAATTCCACTAAATTAACAACTTTTATCTCATCTTCATTTTCAAAATATTCAAGGACTGGACTTCTAGACAAAAGGTCTGCGAGCACATTCTCTTTTCCTTTTTTATAAATAATTTTGAAATTAAATTGCGATAAATAGTTTACCAATTCTCCAAGTACTTCATCTGTTCTTGATTTTGTCTTGAGATTTTCTAATGGTTTATGATCAGTACAAACAGTGAATTCCCGACCAATAGTTTACCAATTCTCCAAGTACTTCATCTGTTCTTGATTTTGCCTTGAGATTTTCTAATGGTTTGTGATCAGTACAAACAGTGAATTCCCGACCAATAGTTTACCAATTCTCCAAGTACTTCATCTGTTCTAGATTTTGCCTTGAGATTTTCTAATGGTTTGTGATCAGTACAAACAGTGAATTCCCGACCAATAGTTTACCAATTCTCCAAGTACTTCATCTGTTCTTGATTTTGTCTTGAGGTTTTCTAATGGTTTGTGATCAGTACAAACAGTGAATTCCCGACCAATTAAATAATATTGCCAGTATTTTATTGCTTCTTTAATAGCTGTGCATTCCAAATGTATAATGTCCATCTTTTTCTCTGTTGGCGACAATTTTCTTGAGAAGTATGCAACTGGATGCAGAATTCCATCAGCCTGTGGTTGTTTCAGCGTTGCTCCCATACCCTTTAAACTAGCGTCTGTTTCAATAACTACATCTTTCTCTACATCATAGATAGCTAGAATTGGAGAAGAACATAAGTACTCTTTTATTAAGTTAAAACAGTTTTCACATTCCTCGGTCCATTTAAATTCTACATTTTTCCTTAATAATCTATGGAGTGGTTCGAATTTCTCAGCACTCTTCTCAATGTATTTTAAGTAAAAATTTATAGAACCTAAAATGCTTCGAACGCCAGATTTATCGGATGGTCTTTTCAGGTTCTTAATTGCAATCAAATTTTCTTGAGCAGGAGATACTTTATTCTCTTGAATTAAATGGCCAAGATATTTCACTGATCGAGCAGCAAAAATACACTTTTCCAATTTTATTTTAAAGCCTTCTACTTCTAAAGCTTTTAAAAGTTTTTTTATTTGATCCAAATGAACGTCCCAAGTTTTAGAAAATATAAGTAAATCATCTATATAATTTACACAAAAGTCATCCAGATTATTTCTCCTGATGATGTTGTATAATGTGCGCTGAAAAATTGCTGGGGCATTTTTGAGTCCGAAAGGGAGAACATTAAACATGAATTTGCCGAATTTCGTTATGAATGATGTTTTTTCTCGATCTTTTTCTTTTAATGGTATACACCAGAAAGCAGAATTAATATCAATAACAGTGTAATATTTACAATTAGCAATTTAGTCCATTACATCACTAATAGTAGGAAACGGGTAACATTCAGGCACTATTAATTTGTTTAAATTTCTAAAATCAATGCAAAGTCTGGTTCGACGTCCATCTTCTTTTTTATATGCTAAGGTTACTGGAGAAGCAAATGGTGAGTCACATTCCTGAATGAGATCAGCATCTAATAAATTCTTGATTTGAGTTTTTATTTCTTTTTCATCTAAAATAGAACATTTATAAGCACGCATAGATACATATTCATCTTTACTAAGTCTTATCTCGGCTTCTCTAGATTTTACTCGCCCTACATCAAATTAATTTTTCGCGAATAGGTGGAAAAATGATTGCAAAATATTTAAAATTTGATTTTTTTCCCTATCTTCTATGATATGATCTAATATTAATCCTTCTATTGATGGGTTTTCATTCATATTTAGTTCAACACGATCTATTGACATTGACTCATCTTCTATTAGACTATTTCCTACAAAAATTGCATTCTTCTTAAAATCTTGTTTAATATCTTTCTTATTTTCAATATCTTCTTCAATATTCTTCTTGGTTTTAGTATTTTTATTTATTTCTGCTTCTTCTAAGTTCATAAGTTTATTGCCACTTTTTTGTAAAATATTTAGAGATTCATCCTGAATAAGTTTAAACTTTTTTTATTGCATCAAGACCCAAAAGTAAATCAAAAGAGATTGGTTGTTTAGTTTTTCTGATATTTTTCCAATTTTTAAAATAATATTTGCCCGGGCAGTACAGAAACCAGTCCATTGATTGTTTTGAATACATTCTTGTGTTTTATTAATTTTGATTTTAAAATATCCACCACTCTCTGATTTATTAAACTAACATTCGAACCACTGTCATACACTGCTTTCACTTTCATCTTGTTATCTACTAGTACATTTATTTTTATCAATGGACATAACTTCTCCGGGCTTTCTAGTTTAAACAATTCTTATCAATTTTGATCATCATGTCTTCTGAACATTGACTTTCTTCATATTCATTAAGATTTATCTGTTTCTTGTTTGTATATAAAGCCTTGTTTCTACATTCATGCACAGGATGAAAGCGATTTTTCCATCCTAGAGCTTCACACATATAACAAGGTTTCTTAGTAGATTCCATACTGTTTTTCTGCTCATTTTTGTAGTTAACGCTCGAATTTTCAAAAGGTTTATTTACATTCGATTTCATTGAAACCTCCCTAACTTTACCATATGAATCATCTAACTTTCTCAATTCAGTAAAAAGTTTTTCAATTCTAGTAATTTTTTCTCTATCTAATTTATCTTGGACTTCCAATGGTAAACCAACTACTATCATATTAATCCGAGATAAAATGGTGCCATTATTTTCAATTTCCAAACATAACCTTTCTTTCATCAATGCATAATCAATTAAAGAGCCACCAATATATCTAAAGCTGTATGCTCTCCTAACCTTTGACCATCCTTTATCTATAAATACATTCAAGAAGGAATTTCTCCAAATTAACCAATTAGCTAGACCTATCTTCTTTAAATTAGCTTCATACCAATCTTTAGATGAACCAGACATAAAGAATCTTAGTATTTCTGCTTTTAGCGCGGTTCCTCCCTCCCCCATAGGGAGGAACCCCGCTTATAAGGTTGATACAATGAAACGATCCGGAAGTGCCGACTAGAAAATTTTGCGTTTCAGAACCCCTAGAAACCGAAAATAACGGTGGTTCAAATTTGTATATATATATATATATGTATATATTTATATATATATATATATATATATATATATATATATATATATATATATTTGTCTGTTCGCTCTCTAAATAGAAGACGAATGGTCCGATTTTGATGAAATTTGGTACAAAAATCTGTCGTCCAATTTGAAAGGTCAAGTTCGTTAACCAGCAAAATCTGCCCACTGGAAGATGGCGTTTGGGGCGAAATTCGCGCAGAAAAAATCGTAACGCTTACGTTTTTGAGTTCATAAGCTTTTAAGTACTCGTTTTATAGGCTTCTTGGGCTAGGAAAACGAATGAAACCATTTTCAAGGCGATAGCTTTAACCGTTGTTGAGAAAATTGGAAAAATAGTTTTTGAATACCGTTTTTGGTTTGGGTACTTAGAATAACGGGATTCAGTTGAAACATTATCTGCATGTTCTACTTTCATTAAAACTAGTATGTTGAAAGTTATGTTACGTTTGGAGTTAAGGAAGGGTTAGAATAAAATATTTTATGAACAGACATGAAAAGTTTTGGAAACTTCGTATACTTTCATTAATATCTCGAACACGGTTGGGAAATCGTGGTAAGTGGATTGAAACTATTTGAAAGCTTACTAAATTCTCTACAAAAATGATTCTAAAACTATTTTTGATTAGGTTATGACAATCGGAGAAATAAGTGCTTAAAACTTCAAATATGTCTGTTTTGTACTTATGAACGGGTTTTTGTCGTTCTTTTTGTCTCTTTCCCTTGGTTTTTTATTGCTTTTTATTGTTGTAATTTCTTATGTTGTATTTGTAAGGAAAATGTATGTGTGTGTAAAACAGGATAGGTAAAATGAGACCAATTTTCTGTTGTCAGAAATAATAAAAAGTTTTGGGAACTTCGTATAATTTCTTAATATCTCGAAAACGGTTGAAAATCTTGGGAAGCGAAAGGTTACCATTCGAAAGCTTACTAAATGGTCTACAAGAATGGTTTTAAAGAAAGTTTTGAATAAGCGATGTCAATCGGAGAAATAAGTGCTTAAAACTTTTAAGTAATTGATTTCGCTTATTCGAACTTTTCTTTTTGTCTGTTTTATTCCTTGTTATTTTTAAATTGCTTATAGTCAGATAATGTATTTGACAATAAAACAGATTAAGTAAAATAAGAAGATCAATTTATTGTTAGAAATGTAGCGTTTAAAGAGAGAGATCCCAAGGCTTTCCAAATGCCTCTGAGCGGAGGCCTTTCTGCCCGACTTATGGGAGAGCTGACCCATACAGGTATGATTGTAAATCAACAAAGACCTTTCAAGACTGGTTTGTTTGAGATTTCATTTGGATAGCTGTTTCGCTATTGATCTAAACAAAGTAATAACTTTTTCTATTCTATGCCTTCATAAACACTAGAGATAAGAACGGAACCGCGCTAAGATGACGCAGTTCCTGCGAATCGGACTTTTCTTATCATTATTTACATTATGCCTGCAACATTCTGATTCAAATTGGTCTAACCAATCAGCTGGGTTTTGCATTTTATCAAAAGTATTTAATACAAAATGTTTCTCTATTTCGTGCAAATTTACTTCCTTAGCGTTTAATTTAGTTTCTAATTCTTTTAATTTTTCAAGTAAAAAAAAATTTACTCCTGACTTTCTCAAATCCTCAGCTGTTTTATCAAGAGTATCTATTTCCTCTAGAGGAATATCTTTATAACTGAGATTGTCGTCTTCATCGAAATACTCATTTCTTATATTTTCATCTATCTTCACCCCTACTTTTCTGTAGCCATTAATAGGTTTTATGGCTAACATCGCCCTTTTAATAGTAGAATTAGACAATAATACCTGGTGGTCTTCCAACCCCTTGTATTCTTCTGGTAAGGTTAACCATAAAACTTTGTCTTCAGACAATCCTGCCAGCTCAAACTGGGTTTCATTTCTTTTGATTATGTGGACGAATAACCTATCTTCAATCTTCGCCATGTTCTCTTTGTAATTTAATTTGTAACAATAGATAACAAGTTCTTTTCAAATCTCTCAGTAACTAGATTTTATTATTCTGTAAAGAATAGATAAATATATTATAATAAACAAACAACAATAATAGCAATCATTAGCGATAACCAAAGTAAATACCTGGAAAGAATAATTAAATTACAAAGTCCATAACTCATAACTTAGCATTATAACAATCTAACTCTTGTACTGTTCTGAACACATGTTCCAACGCACAGATATACACTGCCTATCTAAATAGACCCACTGCCTGCATGATCACTTGCCTTCATGATATAGTCCTAGAGTGAAGGAACTTTACATATATATATATATATATATATATATATATATATATATATATATATATATATACGCAGTATGGTGAGAAGCAACACCCTTAGAGAGAGAAGCCGTTTCACCAACCAAACTACATGTCGAAGGAAATTATCCTATGAAGTATAATTTTATTAGTGTAATAAAGAAGCTATAGGATAAACTCGGCCCCTGAGTTCCGTGATATTTCGAGAATAATTGACAATCGATCGAGCCGTTCTTCCAAAAATAGAGTTATTAAATTATATATTTCTACCATTTCCATTTTGATCTTGTTTTTATTTTGTCAGAGGTATGCTCTGTTTGTTTAGCATATTATCTTTGTTTACCGATTTTTTTTAATTCTTTTTTTCTCAGGATTGTAAACTATTTAAGTTTGACTGGTACCTCTATTATGCGTAGTTTACACTGTTTAATACTTGTAATTAGTGCATGTCTCTCTCTTACTAAGCTGGCTTCGTGTCAAGTGAGAAGTGCTTAAGTACATGTTCACATGTTGGTGGATAAGTCCGTTCAGTAAGGTCCGAACGTACTTGTCGCTCTTATTAACCTGAGATAACGTTCGCAACTTAGCTAAGTACTTTTTAAAAACATTAATTTTATTGGTCATAAAATAAAATGAGATCTGTGAAATTTTGAACATGTGCAAACTGGTCATAAGCGGTTGAGGAACTGACGTTTGTGGTTAAGAGGTGGGGATATTTATAGGAGGTGGTAGTGATAAGTAGTTTCGTGGAATGCCTACGTACTCGTTCATACGTAAAGGAAGAGTTTGTTCAGTACGATCCGGACAGTATCTAACTTGTCACACTTGTTGGGGTGTTTACAAGATGTGACAGGAGTGTGCGTCCGAGGATATGTACACGGCAAAGATGTCTTGTCCAGCATTTGATAGCTCTAAAACAGACCCATCGCCGATTACTGTCCTCCCTAGGCACCAAAGATATTTGAGTGAGCCCCGGGGATTTCGACAGACCTTGGGGATCGCGAGATGATCTTCGGGAAGGGAATACCAATCACGCACAGCTTCCGCCCTCAAGGCCAAGTGCTGTGAGTCTCGCTCGATTCATAACTCCACCACGTCCTGGACACTCAACTGCAGTGCTTCCAATATAAGGCCACAACGCTGAGTCTGGCAAACCATAACGTGGACCCTGCCAACAACAACACCCTTAGTACCATTTTTGAGCACCCATAATTAAGAGCCCCCTAAGCTTTCCCTCCAGAGGAGAACTGACCTAACCTGAACTCCCGTAGAAGTACGGGTCCCAGTATGAGTGTTAGTAAACACGATGTGACAAGGAACAACTGCGCAGTAGTATGGAGGTGGTGGAGCTTACTTGTCGCTTAGTAAATAGAATCCACACCAATTCACTTGTACTTGCCCTGTTCACTAAGTCTTGACACTTGGCACTAACAAAGAACCGTTTTACACGTAGATAAATTTGGCAAGAAAAAACTCTTTGTGAGAAACAACAATTGTTAATTTCTTCACACCATTATCAGAGCTATTATGAGTTTGATCTATGAAGAAATGTTTCAAGCATTCTTTATTGAGTACAACCTTAATTGCTACATTCCTTCCGAAAGTGCTGAAAGCTACTAAACCTTTAAATGCTGTCGAAAGTAGCTCCATTCTAGTCACCAGCTGACCAAATACTCGCAATGCACATGTGACTTTTGACAGTAAATATTTTGGATTCGTGCCAACTGCGTTAGTCACCCAATAATAAAACCATTCCAAAAGAGCAGTAACGTTGTACCAGTTTCGTACCAAAAGCGTTTCTTCAAATACCTCACGAGAATTTGGGTGTTGTTGGGAAGAGTTTTGGTAAACGAGTATACTCGGGCGTAGGTTTTAAGCGGTTAAAAAACAAACCTTATGCAGTTTCAATCATGTTAAGCGGATTGATAGAACCCTATCTGCCCAATCAATGTGACCATAAACAATCATGGAACACATCAAGGGTTAATTTAGTTTCTAAAAGCGCCCTAAAGTGGTTATTTTGGCTGTTTGTTATCCGAGCCTTTAGCCAAGTTTTGAAGTCAATAGTTTAAACACTTGTTATAACTTTATCCCATTGTGTCTAACTTTGTTCCTGCAGGCCAATACTCATTTGCTTACAAAGGACGAAGGGGACGGTTTAACATTATTCACAATGTTAGCAAGTTTCTGTTCTGCAGGATTTCAAAGTAACTTTCTGTATCAATTGTCAGAAAACGACAATCAGAAATTTTTGTAGTTCTCTTTGATAAATTCTTACTCCGCCAAAAAAAAAAAAAAAAAAAAAAAAAAAAAATGGAAATATCATCATTATAAATGCAAACTATTGAATGTGAAATAACACATTTTTCATATTCAATCTTTACTGATTGCTGTTGGACTTATGGACGACAAACACTCGAATCTAAGTTCACTCAGTGAAAAGAAAAGTAACCACTGCCAAAAGGTCCAATCTGCCGACTATTTGACTGCCCAAAAGCAAAGTAATGAATCAACGTTTTTTCACTCTGGAAAGTGGTGATTTTCACATACGATACTTTGGATTTGTATAAACGACGTGTACAATATTTACCATTGGAAAATGTCTACAAATACATCCTGTTTCATGTAAATCAAATATTTGTTATGGGTTATATCCTGAAACTAAAACATTAACGTGGCCATACACGTTCAATCAAATCTCAAGGAATGGCCTCAAGTTTAGACTGAACAGGTCTAGCACACACACGATAAGTTAATAAACCTCAAGGCAGGGACTGCACAGTCCAGTTATTGTAGACCCACTGAATGTAAAGCAAATATCCTCTTCTCCATCAGGCCCGGCCTGCACAGTCCCGGCATCATTGGACTGTACAGGTTTGGTGAAATCTATTGGTCTTATCATTCTACTTCGATGGATTGTACAGTTCAACTCTGTCCACAAGGATTTCCCGTACACTGTGAAGAATATCTAAAGATTTGGACTGCACAATCTAAACTTGTCATATTCTGACCCTAATTCTGTTGGCTTTAAAGTCATTACTTAACATTTCGTATCTTACAAATATTTGATAAGACCATCTCAGCCGGAGTAAACCGTGCTGAATTTTGGAAATTGTTGGAAATTGTTTGTGTGTGTATATATGTGTATATATATATATATATATATATATATATATATATATATATATATATATATATATATATATATATTCCTTATACAAAACCACATCGTTTGACTAATTTTGACCTAAATTGGCAAAAGGGTAGATCTTGATCCGGGGAGTGTCATAGGCTAGGTTATAATCGCCCAGGACTCACAGTTTGGAGGTCACGGGTTCGAAACTGTGAACCCGAACAATAACATCTTCGCGTTATTAAATTTTAATATTATTTATTTCGTATCTAATTTAGTTTTGCTTTTCTGAATGCAGAAAGTAGGTGTAGCATGGCACGCTGGGTAACAGCTAGTATACATATATATATATATATATATATATATATATATATATATATATATATATATATATATATATTAGTCGGAAGTGACCGATGAAATAAAACATCAACCCGGACAATTGGATCTGAGGACTGTGGACGTCATGACATCATAATTCTACATTATAATTTTAATAAATATTGGCAATTACCAAACTTTATATATAATATATATATATATATATATATATATATATATATATATATATATATATATATATATGTACAAATACAATGGCAAGCTGAGGTTGTTGAGCCATTGATTGCTATAGATAAAAAAGAAGGAATATTTTCTGAATCTTGGAATATTTATTCAGAAGTTTGTGAATAGCGGGAGATAAATTATTCAATTCTCCGTCCTTGAGCACCTCGTGAATTTACAAACGAGGAATCCATCAAAATTGAATAGAGAAACTCCATTCAATCTTTTCACAAAATAAAATATATAATGAATTGGTAATCACAACAACTGTATAATTCTTATAAAAAAATAACTTATTTCATTTATATGCTTATTGTATTTATATATTCATGATGTTGTCCTTTACTCTAATGATGAAAATTGTGATGACTGTTGGGTTTTAGTAAACTATTCCAATCAATTGTGACATCAATTTTGCCATGACAATTGTGTGGTCAAAATCCTTGTATTTGTCTACAATTTATGGATATGAAATATATCAATATTTTTCAATTCTTTATCTCACAAGTTTTATGTGGGATGTTTTATTATTCAAAAAGAAATAAAAAAGTTTTAATTCTCCAAAAACAAAATGTTGGCGATGTTCCTGACGGACGGAAACCCTGTTTTTTCAACGCGCGATTATGTTCAGGTGGCAATTTTTAATCTAGAACATTAAACTAAAATTATTTTATTAAGTAGTGGTATAATGTTAAATGTAGGATTATTAAGAAATATTCATTTTTTCCAACAATTCATCCTTTTCCATTAAAAAAAAAATCGGTGATAAAATTGTAATAATTCAATGGATGGAAAAGCCCCTACGTACTTTAATAGTAAAATTCGTTAGTAAGCTGAATTTGAAGTTGATTGGGTGTAAATTGAAGGTGATTTGAAAAATTTAGTTTCGAGAAACTCGAATTTAGAATTAAATAGATATTTTTTTAAAATTAAATATTAAATATTTAAATAAAATTAAATTTGGAGACCCGGTGGCCGTGAGTGTTAAGGCGTGAGCACTCACCACTCTTTGCGAAGAGTCGTGGGTTCGATTCCCACTAAAGGGTGGTAGCTTTTCTTGTCTTTAGAAAAAAGAAAAGGCTTCAGCACTATCCTGGCTAGAAAAGGGTGGTAACCTATAGAAAACCCGCCCTAAAATTCGTAATTAATAATAATGGACGTTAAACATTAAACAAAGAAAAATAAATATACCTAAATGCTCACTTCTTTTTCATAATTTCGCCCCATAAAGATAAAAAATTTAATTTACGAAATGTTTAATTTTGAAATGTTTCAGGACTTTAGTTGAATAATCGAATACTTGGCATATTTAAAAACCGTTCCACCCCAAACACTTTTGGATATTATTTTTGAATAGATAATTAAGCATTTAAGCCAATAACAAATAAAATGTTAAAAAAACTTTACAAGATAGTATTACCCCTAAGTTCTACGTAGTAAGGTCCGTAAGTTTCCGGCCTGTCCTGCTTCCCCTCCTTCAAACGTGCCGGGTTCTGCACGCCTATGCAGGTCCATGCCTGCTCACTCCATACCCATCGCCCGCACTTCCTCAGTCTTGTCAGTCAGTGTCCAGCCTTGAAGGAAACTCCCCATTTTTACAATGTTCAAACTCGAGTACCGTGCGGTAATTAAATTCTTTTGTGAAGAGGGTCTTACTCCTGCGCAAATTAAAGAGCGCTTGGATTGTGTATACGGGCAGTCCTCCCCCTCGTATTCCACAGTGAAAGAATGGGCAAAATTATTAAGTTAGGGAGAGAAAGTCTAGAAGATAACCCACGTCCCGGTCGCCCATTGGAAGCTGTCACTTCTGAAACAATCAAACTTGTGGAATCTGAATTGCTGTCTGACCGGCGACTAAAAAGCAAGGAAATAGCAGCGAGGTTAGGGCTTTCAAAGCCAAGCGTTTTGATGATCCGACATTAATCCGATTAACTCCGACATCCAGGGTGCAGCGAGGAATTTTCCCAGCGAGCCGTGGGATGAGAAAATTCCTGCCGCCGGTGGGAATCGAACCCACTATCTCCCGCTTATGAATCTAAGGCGCTAGCCACTAGACCACGGGAGACCCCCCCCCCCATATGATACTAAATTAATTTTTCTTGTCCACTTTCTATAAGAGGAATATTTCTGTGCGTTACCCTTCCTCCAATATAAGTTAAATATCTATCTGTACATGTGTAATTCCAGTGATCTGTACATGTGTAATTCCAGTGATCTGTACATCTGTAATTCCAGTGATCTGTACATGTGTAATTCCAGTGAATCATACTGGTTTCTCTCTTGATTCAAGGACAGGAATATGTACTAAAACAAAATTCAAAATTATTCATTCCAATTAATATTGTATAAAAAGTTGTAGCTACCCATGCAAACTATTGTTGGTGAGGATTTTTCCTTCAAAAGATAAGCTAAATTCTGATTATTTTTTGGAAGGGGTTGGACTGGACTAATGTACCCCCACTACTCCCCTAATTTCCGTTATCAATGGCCGGCCATCATGCTAACGATGTTATCAAGGGCGGATACAACCCTCCCTCCATTATACCAATTAATTTCAATACTTATCTATTATAACGAGAATCGCCCTTTCAGACATTTTTAATGGAATTTTAATTTTAATATTCTCATTATATTCAAAGAATTTAATTTTTTTTATTGGTCGTTGAAAAATATCAATAAAAGCTTGTTTGCTTCGCTTTAAAAATCGTCTATTCAAGAATTAGGAAGGATTATTGACGTTGGATTTTAGAAATCATATTTTGTTTTTAAACCTCCCCTCATCACAAATACTGGGTAAATGGGCTGGTAGTGGGGTAAATGGGCTGGTGGTGGGGTACATTGGCTGAAGGTGGGGGTACATTGGCTGAAGGTGGGGGTACAATGGCTGGTGGTGGGGGTACAATGGCTGGTGGTGGAGGTAAATGGGATGGTGGTTTAGGTAAATGGGCTGATGGTGGGGGTACATTGGCTGGTGGTGGAGGTATATTGGCTGGTGGTGGGAGTAAATCTGCATGTGGTGGGGGTAAATGGGCAGGAGGTGGGGGTACATTGGCTGGTGGTGGGGGTAAATGGGATGGTGGTGTTGTTAAATGGGCTGGTGGGGTGGGTAAATGGCATGTGGTTGGAGTAAATGGAGTCGTGCTGGGGGTACATTGGTTGGTGGTGGGAGTAAATCTGCATGTGGTGGAGGTAAATGGGCAGGTGTTGGAGGTAAATGGTAAGGTGGTGGGGTAAATGGACAGTAGGTGGGGGTAAATGGGCAGGTGTGGAGGTAAATGGGAAGGTGGTGGGGGTAAATGGGTAGGTGGTGGGGGTAAATGGGAAGGTGGTGGGGGTAAATGGTTGGTGGTGGGACGAAGTTTTCTGATTGTGGAACGTTTTTGAGTCGAAAATCATTCATCGAAAAGACTGACACTCTTCGCCCTTCATAACTACCTTCCCGAAAACTAGTTTTTTTTCCAATCGTCCTAGCAACCTTAAATTCTCCGTAATTGTCAAAAGTGCTTTTAGAATTCACAGCCTGTATGAGCTTTTTTTTCTTTTTTTTTTTTTTTTTAGTTGCTGGGAATTCCTACCTGGGGATATCTCGATTAGAAAATTGTGTTTAATTGACTATACGCTCGGCTCTTAGCATAATAGAGTGCTGGGTAAACGAAATTCTAGAAAGGGAGTGGGGGTCGATGAAGTAACGAATATATTTGCGCTTGAAATTCAATGAAAAATAAATATATAAATAAAACCTCCTCGGCCGAACGTTTGTCTGAAATTTGAAATTCAAATTGAAGTAACGGCCGTGTTTATGTCCACCCATGTATGCATATGCATGAGAGGAATGGATCGGCGGGGGAAGAGGAAAAGATAAAACACCATGATAGCATTGTGAAATAACTGAATATAAAAAACTAAAACTATTTGTATAAAAATTAGTTTGTTACAAACTACCGGACTGGAAAGACAAAGCGCGAACTAAAAATAATAAAAGTCCGTCACGCAGGAGCTGCATAACTAAGCACTTTCCTCAGAATTTGGGTAGTGTAGATTGCTTTCCAGAACAATTTGCTTAAAATATCCTACATAAATAAAATAAAAACATGAATAGTTCTCTTTTAAATTTGTAATGAGTAACTGATCAATTAATAATTTGCTTCCAGAGTTATGTTTACACATGGTACCTATTACACTTCGTAATAAATACAAAAAACCTCATATTATCGTATTTAGATCTAACGCAGGAACAGGATACAGTCACTCTAGTGGTAGAAAGCGCTCCTTGCGGCGGCTTTGTGAACCTACGTCTGACGGGCTTTTCTGTTGAAATATATTACAAATTAAACCCCCGCTTTCCGATTGACCGATTCAGCTCATTTCTACAACACTTCTTTCTCATGAGTTACCCACGACGTATACCGCGTTTCGTTACAATACAGCAGAAATTACGACCGGTATGAGTATATTAAGAATTTGGGTCAGGAGTAAACCCCCCCTTCTAATGAACCGATTTAGTTTATTTTTACAACACATATTTACCTGTAGATTACCACTACGAATGCCGAGTTTCGTCGAAATATACCAAAAATCACTGCTGGTAGTGGCGAATTGGTATTGTGGGTCCGGAGTAAACCCCCCCTCCTAATGAACCGATTTAGTTTATTTTTACAACAGTTATTTACCTGTTGATTACCACTACGAATACCGAGTTCCGTTGAAATATACCAAAAATCACGGCTGGTAGTGGCGAATTGGTATTGTGGGTCCGGAGTAAACCCCCCCCTTCTAATGAACCGATTTAGTTCATTTTTATATCTCACTTTTCTCTCTATATTACCACTACGAATACCAAGTTTCGTTGAAATATAACAAATATTACGGCTGACATAGTCAAATTAGTGTTTTGGGTTCGGGGTAAACCCCCCCTTCCAGTGGACCGACTTTGGTGGTTAACGAACTCGTTCAATCGTTTGCTAATTGAATGCTATATACCAAGCTTCGTGACGAAAAACAAAAACTCTGGCCGCTATCGTGTTAACAGACACACACACATATATATATATGCATATATATATATATATATATATATATATATATATATATATATATATATATGCATATATATATATATATATTTATATATATATATATATATATATATATATATATATATATATAAATTTTAACGGGGGTCATTTTCGGTGTCTACTAGGTAGGATCGATAAATATTTGAAGAAATTTTTCAAAAATTCTGTCATGAGTCCAACCTCAATAGCTACTTTCCTTCAGAGGAAAGTGCTAAAAGAAAGGACGAGATAATAAATCCGCCTTTTCTGTCAATCTGGAATGAGGCTTAAACAAATAGTCACATACCAGTGTCAGATACAAATAGCTCATGGTGGGGGAAGTAGGCTGGTGGTGGGGTTAAAAAGCTTGTAGTGGGGGTAAATAGTCTGATGGTGGGGGCACATTATTATTGTTCCCTCAGAACCGGAACTGTTATTTCCATTACATTCGGAACCAATGTAGCTATTGAGGTTCTAATCTTGAAAGAATTTTTAAAAAACGTCTTCAAATGACATTTTTACTCAAAAAAACGTTATTTTAACTCATTTTCGGTTTGGGTAATTACAATCATGGGATTCTTTTGAAATATTTTCTACAAGTTTAAAATGCATCTAAACTAAGATGTTTAAATTTTGTTTTTATTTGGAGTTAAGGAAGTAATCAGAACAAATTTTTATTAATAGAAATGAAAAGTTTTGGCATCTTGGTATATTTTATCCAGATATCTCGAAAACGGTTAGGAAATTGTGGAAAGTAAAAAGTCCCATTCGTAAGCTTACCTACTAAAATCTCTAAAAAAAAAAAAAGATTCTGAAGCAATTTTCGATGGGGCGATGTCAATTGGAGAAATAAGTGCTTAAAAAGAATGTGTTTTGTTCTTTTGAAAGGATTTTGTCTTTGTGCAACTCATTGATTTTTTTAAATTGCATTTACCAGTAAAATTTGTATTTTGGTAAAAGATTGAAAGAAAATGAGAAATTGGTTATAGTGTAAAACTCTACCAATAACTGCTTCTATTCCTTTACTATTGGAATATATGTGTATGTACGTGTATATATATATATATATATATATATATATATATATATATATATATATATATGTATATATATATATGTTTTGTTTTAAGTTACTTCGCTGGGGTTGATATGATTGATTGGTGAGACGGCTTCTCTCTCTCCAGCGGTGTTCTTCCTCTCCTTTCTGCAATATTTCGTCGGGTTCATCTCCGACTTCTTCAGGCTGCTATGTGTCGTTCTCGGTGGTTGTCAAGGGAATGACCTTGACAACCACCGAGGACGACACATAGCAGCCTGAAGAAGTCGGAGATGAACCCGACGAAATATTGCAGAAAGGAGAGGAAGAACACCGCTGGAGAGAGAAGCCGTCTCACCAATCAATCACATATATATATATATATATATATATATATATATATATATATATATATATATATATATATATATATATATATAATCTGTCTGTTCGCTGAAATTTGGTACAAAAAGCTTTCGTCTAATTTTAAAAGTCAAGTTCGTTAACTAGCAGAATCCGCTCACCGGAACATGGTTTTTGGAGCGAAATTCGCGCAAAAAAAATTGTTACGCTTACTTTATATGCTTGCAAGTAGGTACTCATTTTAAACGTTTCTTGGCCTAGAAAAACGAATGAAACCATTTTAAAGGAGATAGAATTTTGTTCTTATCCAACCTTTTAATTGGTTATTGTTTTTTAAATCGAATTTAATAGTAAAATTATTGGTAATATTGTTTCACCTGGCGAACGTTGAGAAGGTGGGGGGAGTCATTTCCGCTTAGAATACTATCAGTTTCCTGTTGTGGCGCCTTGAATCTTCCTTCTCAATGAGATGTCATTTTATATTTTATCACGAAAGATCAAAACCTACCAATACCTGCTTCTAGTCCTTTGCAAATGATACTAGGGATATGAACGGAACCGCGCTAAGATGACGCAGTTCCTGCGAGTTGGACTTTTTTTTCTCTTCGATAGTTTGTTGATATTTGCAAACTATAGCTGGAGAAAGTAGCTCCAAGTAGACCTGCATTTCAGAACTTCTGCCCGTCAGCAAACCCTGGCTCTATTGTACCATTCATCGAAGATCAGGTATTTCCAGGCAAACATCTGTCTTACAGCTGCAGGCAGGTCAATATGCCTCTCTATACAAATCCAGTCCTTCCAGAAATTTAAATATTCCACGAATATTTTACATACGTTTGTCTCGTAGGAACTTCGTGTCCTTGGCAATGGATAAGTCTTAGCTATGGCCTAGTAGGACGCTAAAACTGTAACGCTTCGGCTAAGTCCGGACGACGGTACACGAGGGTTCCGTTGCTATGGGAAAATTCCAAAAATGCTCATGAATCGAATATCCAGCGGTAATATGAGGATTTCTAATGAGATGTCGAAATATTGACAAAGAGTCGACACGGCTGGAAAAAAGTCGACAATCCCTTTCGGCGAAAAATAAAAACCCCACCGCCCACAGCCTCCTACACAGGAGCTTAATCTGAAAATTACATCTTGAAAACATAGATTTTTAAATTTTAACGTACATTTATTATTGACAACGAATTTTAACCTGTACTGGTTAAACTGCTGTTACTGTTAACCCACAGATAACGGGTTATCTCTACGTTATCTGTTTGTTGACAATGGTCCGGAGCGCCCCAATGTCAAGAAACATTATAGCTTTGATTACTTATCAATTTATGAATAACATGTAGTCTGATTGGAACCGTGCTATATTAAACTCCACAAAATTAAAGAGTAGCGTTATTTGAGATGAAACATTATTTAACGCAATAAAATAACTACTTATCTGCCGCGACGAAGCACGGCTAATATATATATATATATATATATATATATATATATATATATATGTTTGTTTGGAACGGCTTCTCTGACTTCTTCTGGCTGCTTGTGTCGTCCTCGGTGGTTGTCAAGGGAAATGACAACTTCCGAGGACGACGCAAGCAGCCTGAAGAAGTCGGAGATGAACCCGACGAAATATTGTGATAGAGAGAGGAGCGACACCGCTGGAGAAAGAAGCCGTTCCAAACAAACGTGTGATACCCAGCGATGCAATTTAATATATATATATATATATATATATATATATATATATATATATATATATATATATATATATATATATACTAGCTGTTACCCGTCGTGCTATGCTACACCTACTTTCTGCATCTATAAAAGCAAAAATAAATTAGAAACCAAATAATTAGTATTATAATCTAATAACGCAATTCTGTAACTATTTGGGTTCATTGTTTCGAACTCGTGATCTCCGAACTGTGATTCATAGACGATTTTAACCTAGCCGATGACTCTCCCCGTTTCAAGACCTACCTGTGTGCCACGTTTAATCAAAATCGGTCAAACGTTGTGGATTTGTATAAGGAACAAACATACAGACAGACAGCTGGTAGACGTTTTTGACTTAGCCTACGAAACTTCCCGTATCAAGACCTACCAGTATTCCAAGTTTGGTCAAAATCGGTCAAATGTTGTGAAGGAACAAACGGACAAAAAGACAAACAACCATATATATATATATATTATGTATATATATATATATATATATATATATATATATATATATATATGTGTGTATGTATGTATACTTGTTGCACCTTTAATAGGCAACAGGCAGCCTAGGAATATTCACAAGTGATAATTGGTTTTACGTAGAAGTTAATTGAGAGTAGCACAAATTATCAGAGCACCAAAGAAAAATTACGTAAATTCAGATAAACAGCATTTTATGCCCCGAATTTCTTGTCAACCCCCCACCTGTAATCTTATTTATTTTTTTTATAGCCAATGTTTATGACATAATAATATCAGTTATTGTTTTTAATTATTCTGATGAATAGTTTTTTACCCAAAATTGAATGAACCTTGTTTTCATTGAAATATGACCATTAAGCCTGCCATTTATTGAGTGCATGAGTCTTTACTACGGTTTTCAGCGTTCTGGTTACGGTAGTCATAAACAGCTAAATGTCTTCATGTCGACTTGTAAGCAAATCTACGTCAGTTGGTCGCTGTAAGTTATTGCGTCCTAACAAAACACAGGGCACTATTGAATCCAATTAGTCAATGAACATAAGGGTTATTTGTATTAGAGCTTATAGACCAATTAACCTAACGAGATAGGTATGAGATAACGTTTGTCCGGCGCGAAGACCGCCGCGTGAACGGTAAATAAACCAACAAACACCCATGGGCCGTGAATTGAGTATTGGTAATTGGATGAGACCGATAGAGGACATCGGCCAATTATCGGGCTCCAATTTGGTAGAAGTGGCTAAGTCGTCATGAATTGGATGCGGTCGGCGGAAGAGCCGATTTGATGGAAGATATCGGAATTGGAGATAGAACTATCAACTCTTGGGTACTTCTCAAAGGTCACGATACCCTCTGCTTATCGATTTAAGCTATCGAGAACAGTTACACTTCAGTATATAAATAACAGTTTTTTTTTACAACTGCAGTACATATTATAATACATAAAAATAAAGAAGTCATAATAAATAATAATATACCTTCTTTTACATATATATATATATATATATATATATATATATATATATATATATATATATATATATATATATATATATATTTGTGTGTGTGTGTGTGTGTGTGTGTGTTATCTCTCGTGCGTGCTCAAAGAGTATCTGATTTTTATAAAATTTAGTACAAATATTCTTTGTATCAAAGGTTTTTTTTAAATATGATAAGTATCCTGTTTACAGAGTTGGGCAAACGTTAGCGCGCGCTAATATCTAATACCTTCCCGCTAATTTAGCGGAACTGATAAGAGCCTGCGCTAACGGTTAGCGCATAGCGACGGCAGTGCGCTAATCGCTAATTCACCTATAATTTTTAAATATCTTTGTAGCTCGTCGTATTTGGAAGTATATAGAAGGTGGTATTAGGAAGGATATACAAGGTGGTATTAGGAAGGATATAGAAGGTCGTTTTAGGAAGGATATACAAGGTGGCATTAGGAAGGATATAGAAGGTGGCATTAGGAAGGATGTAGAAGGTGGTATTAGGAAGGATATTAAAGGTGGTATTAGGAAGGATATAGAAGGTGGTATTAGGAAGGGTATTGGAGGTGGTATTAGGAAGGATATACAAGGTGGCATTAGGAAGGATATAGACGGTGGTATTAGGAAGGATATTAAAGGCGGTATTAGGAAGGATATTAATGGCGGTATTTGGAAGGATATTGGAGGTGGTATTAGGAAGAATATTAACGACGGTATTAGGAAGGATATTCAAGGGGGTATTAGGAAGGAAATAGAAGGCGGTATTAGGGAGTATACAGAAGGTGGCAATAGGAAGGATATTGAAGGTCGTAATAGGAAGGATATAGAAGGTGATATTAAGAAGGATAATGAAGGTGGTATTAGGAAGGGTATAGAAGATGTTATTTGGAAGTATATAGAAGGTGGAATTAGGAAGGATATACAAGGTGGTATTAGGAAGGATATACAAGGTCGTTTTAGGAAGGATATACAAGGTGGCATTAGGAAGGATATAGAAGGTGGCATTAGGAAGGGTATTGGAGGTGGTATTAGGAAGGATATACAAGGTGGCATTAGGAAGGATATAGAAGGTGGTATTAGGAAGGATATTAAAGGCGGTATTTGGAAGGATATTGGAGGTGGTATTAGGAAGAATATTAACGACGGTATTATGAAGGATATTCAAGGGGGTATTAGGAAGGAAATAGAAGGCGGTATTAGGGAGTATACAGAAGGTGGCAATAGGAAGGATATTGAAGGTCGTAATAGGAAGGATATAGAAGGTGATATTAAGAAGGATAATGAAGGTCGTATTAGGAAGGTTATAGAAGGTGGTATTAGGAAGGGTATAGAAGATGTTATTTGGAAGGGTATAGAAGGTGGTATTAGGAAGGATATTAAAGGCGGTATTAGGAAGGGAATAGAAGGCGGTATTATGGAGTATTTAGAAGGCGGCATTAGGAAGCATATTGAAGGTCGTAATGGGAAGGATATAGAAGGTGGTATTAGGAAGGATATTGAAGGTCGTATTAGCAAGGATATAGAAGGTGGTATTAGGAAGGATATTAATGGCGGTATTAGAGAGGATATTGGAGGTGGTATTAGGAAGGATATAGAAGGTGATATTAGGAAGGTTATTGGAGGTGGTATTAGGAAGGATATTGGAGATGGTATCAGGAAGGATATAGAAGGTGGTATTAGGAAGCATATTAAATGCGGTATTAGGAAGGATATTGGAGGTGGTATTAGGAAGGATATTGCAGTTGGTATTAGGAAGGGTATTGGAGGTTGAATTAGGAAGGATATTAAAGGCGGTATTAGAGAGGATATAGGAGGATATTGGAGTCTGAATAACTGTGTAGCACATAATAAAGGATTGCCCTAAATACCGGCACCAATTTGCTGCGGAAGGTATCAACAGAAAACTTGCAGTGTGCCTTGGAAACAATACCTCAGAAATTGACAGACTGTTAAATACCTTCCTAATACTTTCTTGAATATCCATCCCTATACCACCTTCAATATCCCTCCTAATGCCCCATAAACATTCTTCCTAATGCCACCTCCAATATACTTCCTAATCCCAAATTCAATATCCTTCCCTATACCACCTTCTTTATCCTTCCTAATGCCACCTTCTATAACCTTCCTAATACCACCTCCTATATACCTCCAAATACCACCTTCTATATCCTCCCTATTACGACCTTCAATATCCTTCCTAATACCACCTTTCATATCCTGCCTAATATCAGCTTTTATATTCTTCCTAATACTACTTCCAATATCCGTCCTTATGCCACCTTCTATATCCTTCCTAATTCGACCTTCGATATCCTTCCTAATACCGTCGTTAATATTCTTCCTAATACCACCTCCAATATCCTTCCAAATACCGCCTTTAATATCCTTCCTAATACCACCTTCAATATCCTTCCTAATGCCACCTTGTATATCCTTCCTAATACCACCTCCAATACCCTTCCCAATACCACCTTCTATATCCTTCCTAATACCACCTTTAATATCCTTCCTAATACCACCTCCAATACCCTTCCTAATACCACCTTCTATATACTTCCAAATACGACCTTCTATTTACTTCCAAATACGACCTTCATTATCCTTTGTAATAACACTTCCAATATCCTTTTTTTATTCCACCTTCAATATTCCTCCTAGTTAGCAACAAAGATATTTAAAAATTATAGGTGAATTAGCGATTAGCGCACTGCCGTCGCTATGCGCTAATCGTTAGCGCAGGCTCTTATCATTTCCGCTAAATTAGCGGGAAGGTATTAGATATTAGCGCGCGCTAACGTTTGCCCAACTCTGCCTGTTTATAATAATATATGTAGATTTTAGCGCGGAAACCCCTTATGAGGTCGACCTCATGACGCAACCCTGAAGTGCCGACTAGAAACTTTTACGTTTCTGGAACCCTTAGAGAAAGAAAATAACGGTGTTTGTATATATATATGTATATATATATATATATATATATATATATATATATATATATATGTATATATATATATATATATATATGTATATATATATATATATGTATATATATATATATATATATATATATGTATATATATCTGTTGGCTCTCTCTATGGCTCAAAAATGGTCCGATTTTGATGTAATTTGGTACAAAAATCTTTCGTCTAATTTTAAAGGTCAAGTTTGTTAACCAGCAGAATCCGTCCACCGGAACATGGTTTTTGGAGTGAAATCAGCGCAAAAATAAGTCGTTACGCTTACTTCATATGCTTACAAGTACTCGTTTTATAGGTTTCTTGGCCTAGGAAAAGAAATAAAACCAGTTTTAAGACGATAGCATTATCCGTTTTTGGCTCAAAAAATGGAAAAATAGTTGTTGAATAAAGTTTTTGGTTTTTGGTACTTAGAACTATCGGATTAAGTTAAAATATTTTCTGCTTGTTCAATATTCATATAAAAAAAGGTGTTTAAATTTTGGTTACGTTTGGAGTTAAGGAAGGATTAGAATAAAATATTTTATTAATAGACACGAAAAGTTTTGGGAACTTCGAATATTTTCCTTAATATCTCGAAAACGGTTGAGCGGAAGGTTACCATTCGAAAGCTTACTAAATGTTCTACAAAAAAGGTTCTGAAGAAGGTTCTGAAGAAGGTTTTGATTGGGTTGGTTCTTATTGTCTGTTAGCACTTTCAAGGAAAGTAGCTATTGAGGTTGGACTCATGACGGAATTTTTGAAAAATTTCTTCTTCTTTATCGATCCTACCTAGTAGACACCGTGAGCCCCGTTAAAATTTATATATATATATATATATATATATATATATATATATATATATGCATATATATTTGTCTGTTAACACGATAGCGGCCAGAGTTTTTGTTTTTCGTCACGAAACTTGGTATATAGCATTCAATTAGCAAACGATTGAACGAGTTCGTTAACCACGAAAGTCGGTCCAGCGGAAGGGGGGGTTTACCCCGAACCCAAAACACTAATTTGACCATGTCAGCCGTAATATTTGTTATATTTCAACGAAACTTGACATTCGTAGTGGTAATATAAAGAGAAAAGTGAGATATAAAAATGAACTAAATCGGTTCATTAGGAGGGGGGGGGGGGGTTTACTCCGGACCCACAATACCAATTCGCCACTACCAGCCGTGATTTTTGGTATATTTCGATGAAACTCGGTATTCGTAGTGGTAATCCACAGGTAAATATATGTTGTTAAAATAAACTAAATCGGTTCATTAGGAGGGGGGGGGTTACTCCGGACCCACAATACCAATTGGCCACTACCAGCCGTGATTTTTGGTATATTTCGACGAAACTCGGTATTCGTAGTGGTAATCCACAGGTAAATATATGTTGTAAAAATAAACTAAATCGATTTATTAGGGGGGGGGGGGGGTTACTCCGGACCCACAATACCAATTCGGCACTACCAGCCGTGATTTTTGGTATATTTCGACGAAACTCGGTTTTCCTCCTATATGCCTCACTATTTAATTGGTTGTTTTATTGAAATGCATTGAACAGTTAAACTAATTCTCTAGCTATACGGTAAGGGCCAATCAACCTTTCTCTATTCTGTGTCTTGTAAGGTTCTACCTGGACGTTACCCTAAGGTCCGCTTCCACCCGTTAGTTGAGGATTCATGCCTAAAATATTGCTTTTATTCAAGACAGGCTTTTCACGAAATATCAAAACAACCGCTTCAAATTCTTCTATTCCTTTAGAATGACGCAGTTCCTGCGAGTCGGACTTTTTTTTTGTAATACATGTTTCCTTTAGAATAAATAAAAACATCAGCAAAACAAGACAGATCGCTGTTTGTGTTGAACAGCAAAGCAGTACATGCTTATTGTATCCGATACCAAGAATGTGTTTTTTCCCAGCTACTGCGTGTTGGAATTTTATGTATTTGTTGTGCGTCAGATTCATATTCGTTTTATAAATAAAAAATACAATAAACCATATTCGTTTTATAAATAAAAAATACAATAAAACATATTCGTTTTATAAATAAAAAATACAATAAAACATATTCGTTTTATAAATAAAAAATACAATAAACCATATTCGTTTTATAAATAAAAAATACAATAAAACATATTCGTTTTATAAATAAAAAATACAATAAAACATATTCGTTTTATAAATAAAAAATACAATAAAACATATTCGTTTTATAAATAAAAAATACAATAAAACATCACTCAGCAAATTTTGTCGAGTCGAGTACCTCTTGTAGATCTGTTGTACCCAAAAAGGAGTGGTTGACATCGGAAGACGACAAATAAGAAAAAAATTTGAGATCAATAAAAACTACATTGACTCCATAAGTCGGGACGAAGTATAATTCCCGGAGAATGAGCGAGGGGAGGATCCGACAAAGAACTCCATGTAGGGGAATTGCTTTTCCCTTGTAGTCAAGGGATGAGTCAGGAGGGATTAATAGATGGGGATAGTGGTGAGAGGGAGAAGGAGGGAGAGAGATGGTTTGACGGCGAGGGAGGGAGAGAGAGTGAGTGAGAGAGAGAAAGGGTTTTCTCTCTTTCTCTATAGGAAGGAAACCAACTTATAAGGTAGACCTCCAGAATTTTTACGAGGAACTTTTTAGGAAGAAAGTCCGAGAGGAATGAGTGACGGATCTCGAAACTAGGGATGGGCGATAGTCGATAGTTCAGCACTATCGATAGGCCGATACTATCGGTTAAAAAATATCGATACTATCGATAGTTAGGAAAAAGTCCTCGCTGCACCCTGGATGTCGGCGCTAATGACCTAGATGTAGATGCGCCGTAAAAAAAAAAAAAAAAAAAAAAAAAAAAAAAAAAAAAAAAAAAAAAAAAAAAAAAAAAAAAACTATCGATAGTTATTCGATAATGTCTTCCCCTATTCCATACATACCTGTCCAATGCAGAATTTAATGTTATTGAGTTGAATTATCTATTACTCACAGGATTAGGTATATTTATAAGATTACACTAAGTTTTAAAACGAAAAACGAATTTATTTAAATTTATAAAAAGTCCGTCACGCAGGAGCTGCATAACTAAGCACTTTCCTCAGAATTTGGGTAGTGTAGATTGCTTTCCAGAACAATTTGCTTAAAATATCCTACATAATTAAAATAAAAACATGACTAGTTCTCTTTTAAATTTGTAATGAGTAACTGATCAATTAATAATTTGCTTCCAGAGTTATGTTTACACACGGTACCTATTACACTACGTAATAAATACAAAAAACCTCATATTATCGTATTTTGATGTAACGCAGGAACAGGATACAGTCACTCTAGTGGTAGAAAGCGCTCCTTGCGGCGGCTTTGTGAACCTACGTCTGACGGGCTTTTCTATTGAAATATATTACAAATTAAACCCCCGCTTTCCGATTGACCGATTCAGCTCATTTTTACAACACTTCTTTCTCATGAGTTACCCACGACGTATACCGCGTTTCGTTACAATACAGCAGAAATTACGACCGGTATGAGTATATTAAGAATTTGGGTCAGGAGTAAACCCCCCCCTTCTAATGAACCGATTTAGTTTATTTTTACAACACATATTTACCTGTAGATTACCACTACGAATGCCGAGTTTCGTCGAAATATACCAAAAATCACTGCTGGTAGTGGCGAATTGGTATTGTGGGTCCGGAGTAAACCCCCCCTCCTAATGAACCGATTTAGTTTATTTTTACAACAGTTATTTACCTGTGGATTACCACTACGAATACCGAGTTCCGTTGAAATATACCAAAAATCACGGCTGGTAGTGGCGAATTGGTATTGTGGGTCCGGAGTAAACCCCCCCCCCTTCTAATGAACCGATTTAGTTCATTTTTATATCTCACTTTTCTCTCTATATTACCACTACGAATACCAAGTTTCGTTGAAATATAACAAATATTACGGCTGACATAGTCAAATTAGTGTTTTGGGTTCGGGGTAAACCCCCCCCTTCCGGTGGACCGACTTTGGTGGTTAACGAACTCGTTCAATCGTTTGCTAATTGAATGCTATATACCAAGTTTCGTGACGAAAAAAAAAAACTCTGGCCGCTATCGTGTTAACAGACATATATATATATATATATATATATATATATATATATATATATATATATATATATAGATATATATAAATTTTAACGGGGGTCATTTTCGGTGTCTACTAGGTAGGATCGATAAAGATTTGAAGAAATTTTTCAAAAATTCCGTCATGAGTCCAACCTCAATAGCTACTTTCCTTCGGAGGAAAGTGCTAAAAGCATTTCCAAGGAATAAAATATCAAGAGATGCGCGAAAAAGTGCAATTATTTCAAACTGTTTTAAATGTGCTCCTTGAGCCACATATTTCCAGAAAGTAAAACCAACATTTCCGCTTTTCTTTGGCTAAGTCTGGTCCGCTGCTTAGAAATGATTTTTTCCAGCGGATGAAAATACACGTTCTGAGGCTACAGACGAGCCTGGAACACAAAGGTATTTTCTGGCTACATTATGTAGTTGGTTGTATTCACCAGACGGTTATTTTTCAGTATTTAATTCAAGAGAGAGGTGTGAGCATTTAATACCACAGCCCTCCAGATGTTGAGAACTTCAATTCTAGAAACAAAAATCGATCGATAGATTATGGCTATCGATAGTCATGAACTATCGATATATCGATAGTAATTATCGACTATCGCCCATCCCTACTCGAAACTCGCCGGAGCTAGACCTCGGAGCTCGAGGTTTCCTAGAAAACCTTCCCTTCCTAGCTAGCCAAGTGTTTGTTTCGCTGTTTTAGAGTAAGGAACATGCGTTTCTACCAAGAAAATACATGATTTCCACTTGCGGCTGAAACGCATGATATACACCAACAAGGAATTACATATTTTGAATTTATTTCGTAATTCGGTACCTAAATTTCACTTAAAAATGCAATATTAAAAATAGTAAGTATTACTATATCCTCAAATAATAGTAGACCCCAAGTGCAACAAAAACGTTCATATCAAGTATTGCTCAATTTCCAACAGAAAAAGGCCGTCACGCAGGAGCTGCATAACTAAGCACTTTCCTCAGAATTTGGGAGTGTAGACTGCTTTACAGAACAATTTGCTTAAAATATCCTACATAAATAAAATAAAAACATGACTAGATCTCTTTTAATTTTGTAATGAGTAACTGTTCAATTATTAATTTGCTTCCAGAGTTATGTTTACACATTGTACCAACTACACTACGTAATAAATACAAAAAACCTCATATTATCTTATTTTGATCTAACGCAGGAACAGGATACAGTCCCTCTAGTGGTAGAAAGCGCTCCTTGCGGCGGCTTTGTGAACCTACGTCTGGCGGGTTTTTCTATTGAAATATATTACAAAGTAAACCCCCCCCCCTCCTAATGAACCGATTTAGTTTATTTTTACAACACATATTTACCTGTGGATTACCACTACCAATACCGAGTTTCGTCGAAATATACCAAAAATCACGGCTGGTAGTGGCGAATTGGTATTGTGGGTCCGGAGTAAACCCCCCTTCTAATGAACCGATTTAGTTCATTTTTATATCTCACTTTTCTCTCTATATTACCACTACGAATATCAAGTTTCGTTGAAATATAACAAATATTACGGCTGACATGGTCAAATTAGTGTTTTGGGTTCGGGGTAAACCCCCCCTTCCGGTGGACCGACTTTGGTGGTTAACGAACTCGTTCAATCGTTTGCTAATTGAATGCTATATACCAAGTTTCGTGACGAAAAAACAAAAACTCTGGCCGCTATCGTGTTAACAGACATATATATATATATATATATATATATATATATATATATATATAAATTTTAACGGGGGTCATTTTCGGTGTCTACTAGGTAGGATCGATAAAGATTTGAATAAATTTTTCAATAATTCCGTCATGATCCGTCATCAGTCCAACCTCAATAGCTTCCAAGCTCCTTCGGAGGAAAGTGCTAAAAGAGTAAATTCAAATTTCGTATTCCTTATAACGATTATGGTTTATTATTAATAAGTAGTGATACTGGAAAATTGTTTCTAGTAAATAAAATCCAATCAAACCGTCGTAAAGTCGATTAATTTCCTTTCAGAAACTATGGTTTATAATGTTCCTATTTTCATTTTAAAGGGGTTCTGAAGCAGTCCATAAACCAAATTCAGGTTATTCATAAAATATTTGTTTTTCGGGAATTTTTTACACTGTCTCCGGAAGGTTTCAAACTTCTCCACTTTCAGGAAAACATGTCCGTTTAATTACGTAATAAGGAAGTTTACGGTTGCTTCATTATTAAGGTATGAAATTCTTGATAATTAATAAAATTTAAAGAAAATTCCTTTTTCTTATTTGAAAGGTCAATTTCGATAACCAGCAGAATCCGACCATCGGATAATGGTTTTACAAACGAAATTGACGTGACATAATCGTAGTGCTTGCGTTTTTGCTTAATTATTTTGTAATGGAAGGTAGATTTTTCGGTTTGGGTATTTTGAAACGATTGATTAAGTTAAAAATTTTGCGTTTGACATTCATCCTAGACTATGACGTATAAATTTTGGTTTCGTTTGGAGATGGTGTGGAAACAGAACTGACTGTAAGCTAGGGACACAAAAAAGACAGATAACTCGCAGTTACGAAGAGCAAGAAAAAGCGCGCGCCCACGAGAGAGTGTGTGTGTGTGTGTGTGTGTGTGTGTGTGTGTGAGAGAGAGAGAGAGAGAGAGAGAGAGAGAGAGAGAGAAGGATAAGACCGGATCGATATGTTGTAGTGAGTCAGGAAGGAAGTTGATATAGACGTCAGATGGAAATCGACTCCACGATCTGGAGAAGAAGGGGACGAGGGTGAAGGAAGGAAGGTGGTAGGGTGGGGAGAGAGGAAGGCAAGGAGTGGGGGAAGGCCAGAACTTAGAACTTGAAGAATCTATCTGGCCTACGTATGGACTTGGCCAGAGCAGAGGGAGACTTTAGAAAACTTTAGTCCAACTCAGAAACCACATAAATAAAGATGATTTCTATCTTTCTCTAACTTTAATTTTTTTTTGGGATTCCAATATTTTGTGGAGGTCGATCGGGGCCTTAGCACAGCAGCCAAATCATATACTGAGAGGCCTAGCACATTATAAATCAAGGTGACAACAATGAATGTATCCACATAAAATTGTGACTCAATTTATTTATTTTCACAATTATTTTAAAATAATCCAGAAAGAACTTGAAGCTTCCAGTAGTTTATTGGCACCCTGCACATAAGTTTGTTAATATGTAAAACCAGGTTCGTTGCAACAAATATTGTTACTGGTTGGGGCCGATATATATATATATATATATATATATATATATATATATATATATATATATATGAAAACTATAGCAGAGATAGACTATTTATCATGACGATAAATATTAGTAGACCAAGCACTGATCCTTACGGAACTCCATAATCTTCTCATTATCTCACTGATATTGTTCCTCTGAAAATATGTTTAGTCGAGGCCTAAGGTAATGCTGTGGTTTTCATGCAATATTTAGGGTTTACTGAAGAAACTGGGTCAGTTATAAAACTAAGTACATTTGAGCCTCCATACATTTTTGGTGACTTTCTTTGACCCTCCAGAAGGGCACCTTTTGAACAAGAAAATGTCATAAGTCTGGGTGTCTCCAAATTTGCGTCACGTGACACGCAGTACTGTACTTGATGTGACGTAAATAAATAAATGTCACGAAAATAAATAATACTTTTAATTTTTAATAATACATAAAATATTACATAGCAGTAGGCGTTAACACCTTTTCTTCATTTTTTTCATAATTTCCCCTTTCATATTCCCAACCCCATCCCGGCTTGGTGCCTATGGAAAATCTTTTTTTCTAATTTTCATCATGGTCACCTAACTAGTATCTGTGGCCTTCCTTCATGTCCTTGGCATTCATTGGTACTTAGTATTTTATTTATTATTAAAAAATGATGATATTATTGTGTCTCTGTTTATCTGAAATTATGTCATTTTACTTCTTTAGTTTGATATTTTTCTTTATTCTTAACTAAGTTCCATGAAAACCCATTGTTTATTTTCCTTTATATACTAATATTTTGCGACTTATTAGCAGGGCCTCCGAGTAGAATTACGGGCCCCTGTCCAAAAAACTTCACGGGCCCCTTAACCCCCCCCCCGCACTTCTCCATTAACATTACCAAAAAGGTAAGTGGAATTATTTAAAACTTACATTTCTCTGAAAACATAATTAAATACATTTGTAAATAAAGGGAGTGGAAAATGTACGTATTGTCTATGCTACATTGGCATTTCCTGGGCCTACAAATTTTTGGACTGACAATTTTAAAAGCTATTTTATATGTTAGAAATAGAGAATATCAAAAATTATTCATTGTTTGTTCGCAATAATTATTATGTAAGCTATACTTCAGCATATAATTTTGGTATTTCAAATTATATCCAGGGCCGGGGTCTCCCGTGGTCTAGTGGCTAGCGCCTTAGATTCATAAGCGGGAGATGGTGGGTTGGATCCCCACTGGCGACAGGAATTTTCTCATCTCAGGGCTCGCTGAGAAAATTCCTGGCTGCACCCTGGATGTCGGCGCTAATGGCCGAGATTTGTCGATGCGCCGTTAAAAAAAAAATAAAAATAAAAATATAATATACCCAGGGCCCCCCTGTGACCGCGGACGTCCGACCACTTGTGATTATTAGGCACACAACAAATCGTTTATAACCGATCTGTCTGAAATCATTTATTGTTTTCAGGTAATTCTTAGTATTTTTTTTTTCTTTCAGACGAAGAAGGCTGGTAATGTACATGCAAAAGTAAAGTTTTACAGAAATCTGCTTGTTGTTTTTTGCTGAATCCCTACTATTCTCCCTATATATATATATATATATATATATATATATATATATATATATATATATATATATATATATATATAAGATACTACATACCAATGGAAATGCCGGGAGGCAGAGGAAGACCAAGGTTGACAGTTAAGTAACCATTGTGGAAGTGTCTAAGATAGAAGGAATCTACTGGGGGAATATGAAACTGAAAACAAAGCAGGTGGTGGGAGGAGGTGGTCGGTAAGGGATCAAAGGCCTGTTTATGACATTTTATGACAGGAAAGGAGAAAAAGGTGTTAATGGAAGGATACACAAGGGGCATGGGAAAATACTAGGTGGGAGGTCGGGAGAGTTATATATATATATATATATATATATATATATATATATATATATATATATAGAACAAGAGTAAGCAATGTTGTAAATAATAAAATATAGGTTTTGCTAGTAACTAAGGGTTTGGGATGGTTCCTGAGGGAATGGTATCCCTCGTCTAGTAGGTAGTGTTTTAGTATTCCTGACGTGTAGTCTAGTTCCTATCCTAGACTATCTAGACTAGTCTTAATTCCGAATTCCACCTACAACACATCCAGGATCGTATCTATTTGCATTCTCTATGCTCTCGGATCGGGCGTGTTCTACTAGTTCGGGATGGATAGAGAGGATTCGTTTGAAGGAACATGTTACTTAGCTCTCAAGCATGCCAAGTACTTTCATTAACACGACTTGTTTCTCTGCGAGTAATCAGAAAATGGAAGGACCACTGTCTAGGGAATTGTGCTTCTTTTTTTTTTTTTAATTTTTTTTTAATGTGTTGTCAACCACTTTGAGGTCATTAAACACAGGATTATATGTGTATATTTGTATAAAATAATTTTATCGGCGTCGCGCGAAGTTAAGTAGAAGATGTGGGGGGGAAAGGATTTAATAATTTTATTTTGAAAGTTTTTATTCATTTATTTTCTTTTTTGTTATTTATTTATTTTTTTCTAAACGATATTTGGTGATTTGATTTAAATATTTATTCCATGATATTTACTAAGGCTTTCATTATTTAGAGTTTTATATATGCAAACATTTACGTAGTCACACACACACACATACACATACACACATATATCTAATTTATTTATATATTTTTAGATATTATTTATTAATTCAGTTGATGTTAAAAATTGGAACATCTTATCAATCTGGTTGGGACGATCCGCTAATATTTCGTGAATTATATCTGATAGCTGGGCTTCTCTTCTTTGTTTATCATAGATTTTGCAATTTATTAACAGGTGGTGAACGGTGGTTATTTGATAACATTTTGGAAGGGCGCCTCGGGACATTAGATATGAATGGGTTAATCTTGTATGGCCGATCCTAAGGCGAGTCAGGCCAAGGCGTTAATTGCTTTTTTATGATTCGTAATTTCCTCTCAGTTACAGTGTCCCAGGTTTGTTGCCATTTTTCTATAATTTTATGCTTAACTTAGCTTAGAACGTCACCTTGAGGTATTCTCTGGTATTCAGTTCCTTCTACAATTCCCTTTTTAGCCAACTCGTCAGCTGCTTCATTGCCTCGTATGCCGCAATGACAGGGAAACCAAACAAATATTACATTTTGATTTTGACGCATTAGCTGCTCACGTGCACGAATAGAGCTGAATATATACATTCGTGTTTGAAGCCAAGTACTTATAATTAATGACAAAATAATTATTTGAAGCTAATGTGGACTAATAACCCCCCAAGAAAGCAGCCCTAATGAAGCAGAGTACCTCTTAATATCCCCTCACTCCGGGTTTGATATATATACCTCAGGGGGGTTTTGGATGGAGAATAGGACACGGAATACCAATGGGATTGGAGGAGGTTAATTCCAAACCCCCCCCCCCCATTGGATGGAATACAGAAACAGCTGATTATGATAACGGACTCGAGTAGATCTTCCTAAAACCGTTAACTCCAATTCCATGCCGTTTATCGGCTCCTGGCAGCTAAATAGGCAGATAGTACCTGCTCTACTCGCTAGGGGAGGGTGTCCCCCCAAATAGGAACGGATAAACCCTCCAATCACAATTATAGGCCGGGGACAAAGTCATTTTATTTAACGAATTACAAAGAGATTTAGTTATTGGACTTGCATTTATTTAAGACCCCCCGTATTTTTCGGACTCCAAACAATGCAAGATTATATATATATATATATATATATATATATATATATATATATATATGTAAGTATACACACTCATACACATCTACTAAGAAAGGTTTCTTCGATTTTCAAATTTTTATGTATTTTTAGAGTGGTTTAAATATTTAGTTGGTTTTAAAGAGAGAATGCTCACTCATGTGTTGCTAGGACGATAACATTTCAACTATGATAGCAGACCTTGAATTACTAGAAACAAACTGTGATTTTGTACCTCATAGAGTTTAAGCTATACCTTGTGATGGTCCATCCGAGGTAATAATATCCCGAACCCTTGCACAGCCTCCTCACCCATCGGCATCCCCAGTCAGAACACTTCTTGGTAATGCTCGTAAATATAATGGGTGTTTCCAATTGACATCTTGGAAACTTAAATTTTATCATCAAGTTATTATTGACTACGAATTTTAACCTGTACTGGTTAAACTCCTGGTAACCTATAGATTAAGGGATATCTATAGGTTATCTGTTTGTTGACACTAGTCCGGAGCGCCCCAGAGTCAACAAACAGTTTACCTTGATTACTTATCAATTGATAAAAATAGCATATAGTTTGACGGGAACCGTGCTATAGTAAATACTGCATAATTATACAGTAGCGTTAATTTTGATGATACATTATTTAACGCAATAAAATAACTACTTATCTGCCTAGTTTCTGGTTAGAAAAACTATTTTCGATGCAATGATCTATGCAGCCTTCTTAAGCTAAGAAATAAATATAAAAAATTAACGAAGTGAATTGTCAAAACAGTAAATAACATAAAAGATCATGAAAATCAGATATAAAACATTGTTTTAAAGGCATATAAAGTAACAACCTTTTTTTTTAATGAACAATAGTTTTTACACCGAACATAGGACATATTAACAAATTATCGGAGGCCCACGTTAACTGGCGCAGATAATATTGTTAGATATTGCTATGAATGTAGGTTTACAGATTTAGTTCTAAATTTTAAATCCCAAAACTGACCCAAAATCGTTATATAGCAAAATACGGAGAAATGAAAAGATTTCATAAATTTAAGTTAACAAATTTAACTCTTTGCAATTATCCACGAATTGGACATAAAAAAAAAAAAAACAAACGAATCACGTTGTCAAAAGATTATGATAGCGCTATCTTCAGGGTCATGTCTATAACCGTTTCGGAAAGAACTAGGAAAAATAGAATTTCCTAGAATATTCGTTTATGTAACTTCAAAAAGGCGGATTCAGTTGACAATTTTTCGGGGTTTTTAAAGTTCAGTCAAGCAACTATTAAAAAATAGTTTGAGTTACGTTTGGAGTTGAGAATTGTCTTAAATATCTCCAAAAATTTAGGGAAACGCGTTTGTTAAGCAGACCATTCACGTTCCGATTTGCAGTACGACTTAGTAGGACTACTAGTTGGATAGTCGACTCCACTCACGCTCCGACTTAGTAGGATTACTAGTTGGATAGTCGACTCTACTCACGCTCCGACTTAGTAGGATTACTAGTTGGATAGTCGACTCTACTCATTCTCCGACTTAGTTGGATTACTAGTTGGATAGTCGACTCTACTCACGCTCCGACTTAGTAGGATTACTAGTTGGATAGTCGACTCTACTCACGCTCCGACTTAGTAGGACTACTAGTTGGATAGTCGACTCCACTCATGCTCCGACTTAGTAGGACTACTAGTTGGATAGTCGACTCTACTCACGCTCCGACTTAGTAGGACTACTAGTAGGATAGTCGACTCTACCCACGCTCCGACTTAGTAGGATTACTAGTTGGATAGTCGACTCTACTCACGCTCCGACTTAGTAGGACTACTAGTAGGATAGTCGAATCTACTCACTCTCCGACTTAGTAGGATTACTAGTTGGATAGTCGACTCTACTCACGCTCCGACTTAGTTGGACTACTAGTAGGATAGTCGACTCTACTCACGCTCCGATTTAGTAGGACTACTAGTTGGATAGTCGACTCTACTCACGCACCGACTTTCTATCCAACTTTAGTTTTTCACGTCTGTGTATATCACTCACGAGCCGAAAAATGTATCGAGTCTAGAACGAAGTTGGACTACTTTGATCCGACTCCCCCACTCACGTTCTAACTCCGTCGCCAGTCGGACCTTCGTGTCGTCCCTCTAAATGTTCCGACTCATCCAACTAGACTCCCATCAAGCCAGATAGACTTGCAGACACGATCCGACTTGTGGTCCAACTTCTGAAGTCGGACCACAAGTCGTACTGCAAATTGGAACGTAATTTGCCTGCTTAAGGCAACCATTCAAGAGCGTAATAAGTTTTTATAAAAAGGATTCTTTTGCAATGTATTGATAGAGCAATCTCAATTAAAGAAATCGTTATTTAAGTGTCAGTTTCGTTATTTTGAATTGTTTTTTTGTGTCTGTTTGCGGCACTTTTTTATTGTTTCTTTTTTTAACTCATTCGATGCGACACCCGAGAATACTCGCCGGAGAAAGATGTTCCTCAGAGGCTACGCCCGAGTACTCTTGCCACAGCTGTATCTCTTGATCGCGAGCCCTCTTTAGCCTTGAGAGTGTACAGAGTTCTCTAGCAGGATTGGGGGATATTTTCTGGTTTAAAAACCGGAAATGTTACCTTAACTGGTAACATACAAATTTTGAACGTTATAAGTAACATGCGTCTGTGAGGCGTGTGGACGGTAAAAATGTTCTTAGGGCATTTTTTTAGTGAAACTGTACATAATAAAGGAGTCTTGTAATAATAAATAAAAACACATTTTCATTGTTACATTTAAAATTCACTTCTAAAAACAAGCAGTAGTTTCGGAATGAAATAGAAAGAGAAATATAGGAAAGAAAAGTAAGTAAACTTTGTTTTTAATGGTTATTGTAGGTTTCTGTGTACCTAAATTGTTTTTTATATAAAATCCAAAACAGAAGCCACTACTCATAAGAAACATGCAACATCACACTGACAGAGACACACTACACACACCCACATACACAAACACACCGTTAACATTCCCTCCTTGGAGCGTAAAAAACTACAAAATTGACTTAACACTAGCACAATTTAAAAAAAATCATCCACTATCCAACAAAATTTACAAAACCTTATTTACCTCACTTTTGGCAGATAAACTTAACCATATCCACATCTACACAGACGGATCGAAAACACCATCTGGAACTGCAGCAGCAGCCATTAACCAAAACCAAACACATTCAATCGAATTACATGACAACACAAGTATCTACACAGCCGAATTACACGCCATACACTTAGCCCTTACAGAACTACATAACACTGAAAACACAAACATCCTCCTATGTACAGACTCACTCAGTTCTTTACGCTCCCTCGATAATATTTATACTAACCACCCAATAATTAAACAGATATACGAACAATTACACAGACTCAGCAATCACACACTTACACTATTATGGATACCCGGACACGAGGATATCGGACTAAGTACATCAGTAGACAAACATGCAAAAGACGCAACTAATAAACAGATCGTAGACATTGAAAACATTACGTTAGATGATTTAGTTCACACATTACGCACACATACATTAAACGACTGGTTGCATCACTGGCTACAAACAAACAACAAATTATCACAAATTAAGAACTCAGTAAAAGCATGGAGTAACGAACAACATACCTTGACAAGAAGAGACCAAGTAGTACTGACCAGACTTCGCATTGGACACTCGTTGCTCACACATAATTACCTCATGGAGAAAAAAGACAAACCAATATGCAGAGTTTGTAACATAACATTGACCATTAAACATATACTCACTGAATGTAAAAGACGTGACAAACTGAACATCCCACACGACCTACAAGAACTTCTTACAGAGGGTAGTCCATACATACACTCTATACTCCAATATTTAAAACACACAAACTTGTATCACAGAATCTGAAGAAACAAAAGAATTTTTTTTTTCTATAGTGTAATTATTATTATTATTTTTATTTTCTATTATGTAATTATTACTCAATTTTACTTGGTCATTAATGGAAAACCACAACATGTAGACCCCATCATGACCTAATAAAAAATTGTTGTTAGTTTTAGTTATAAGTTATGTAAATATATTAACTACATTTCAAAAAGCAAGGCTCTAAATAATGTTTAGCACATAATTCTCAACACAAACCTCCTAACTTTTGCCGTACGCTCTTTTCAAACTTTTGTTGTATTTAGTACTATAAGTTACTGATAATTGTGAACATATAAATTTGTATTTTTTACTGTATCTTAAAAAAAAAAGAGCAAGTCGCCGTCGTTGCGAAGCTCGTAAAATAAATAAATATAAATAAAAAACATCCTGTATATAAATACATCTGGTAATATGATGAATGATACAATATGAAGGTTCTGTGCTCAAGGCCTTCCAACTTCATCCTCGATTAACGCCAGAAAGACGCTCAGATGACGTTGAGAGGTGCCTACACAAGCTCCCTTCTGCTCCGACCAGTGGCTGGAGTCGAAGAGAGATCGGAGAGCCACAGAAAATTGTCGCACTTCAATAAAGAGAAAGCCTTTGCTTACACTTCACTTGGTCACTGCAGCAGATCTCTAGGCCAATGTCTTTTGAGTCGCCTTTGTGGAGAGAGTGGGTGGGTGGCACTTAATAGGGAGAGGACTTCAGGATTTTGATGAGTGGTAAGTTTAGGATGGAAACGTTGGAATCTTGATAATACAACATCATTAACGAGTGGGATATTGAGGTCTTTATGGAGGTTGAGGTTGGAAGCATAAAAAGGAGCATCGACTATTGTTTTTAGGACCTTGGATTGGAATGTTTGAATGCGTCTGATGTTCGATGTTTTCGCAGTTCCCCATAGTTCTGAACCGTATGTCCAAATGGGCTGCAGTAGTGATTTGTAAATGATCAGTTTGTTTTCAGTACTGAAAACCTAAATTGTAGTAAATAAATCGTTGCAAGTTATACACGTCGTCGTTCACGTAAGATAAATATGAAAATAATGATTAGTAACGCGCGTCTAAGTAAAAAAAAAAAAAAAAAAAAAAAAAAAAAAAAAAAAAAAAAAAAAAAAAAAAAAAAAAAAAAAAAATACGGGTGCGTACGGCCTCCCTAGGAGAGGGAGTTTGGTCCGCCTGTGGAGGGATTACTCCGCCTGTGGGGCAGCTAGCCCACGTCGCATCGAAAAGGTTAATTACAGTTATTAGTGAAAAGATTGTTTCATTAAATGGGAAAAAATCAATTTTGATGTATAGGAGGAATATGAGAATCTAAAATATCGAAATGTTATAACCGAACAAAGCAAATGCTGAAAATAGCAGGATCGCCATATTTTTATTAGTAGGCTCAAAAGGGTTGGAGGTGGAACGCAAGCAGTATTTATAGGAGAAATCCAATATTGGATAAATATTTATAGGCGTAAATCTGCCTTTATTCTCTATAGACACTTAAATTTATATTTGTAGGGCACTTTATGTAATCCGAAGATATCGTCAGAAATACCATAAGTACCATGAAGTAGGATGAATGTACAAGGTCAGACTAAACATATTCACACATTTTAGTCTTTATGTTCATATCTGAAATGTATGTTTGAATGTAAACAAGGATAAAATCTAATATGTATTTCTTTTTTGAATAATTACTGGTACATCTTTCGCTATTCGATTTGGAGATTGTGGTTTACCCTTACTTTTAATGAACCGACTGTCTTGATTTACTAACTCGTCGTTTCTTTTGGCTTTTTCGAAAGTAATTTAGTCATTAAGGTTGCACTTATTAATTACTTAGAAGTATCTGATTCTAGAGCATATGGCACACTAGGGATAAAGTGGTCAGTACTATGCTCCAGCCGCCTGATTTTCCCCTTTGCAGGTGCCCACTAATAAATTAATTAAAGGCTTGGATTGGACCAGGGACTGTCTTGAGCCAAGCATCCAACCCACGAACGAAGACACTAGGAGATAAAATCTTTAGTGCGCTCGACTTTTGAACAAAGGCCCTCCAGCATATTAGTCAGGTGCTCTAACTCGCTCCTATATAAATGATTGAGTGCGAATGTGAAGAATTAAGTGACTACAGTTTTTGTTTGCTATAACAAACGATTAGACGAGTTCGTTAACCTGATCGGTCCAACTGAAGAGGGTAGGGGGTTTAATCCAGACCAAAATTATTAATTTGTCTCAATCGACGGTAATTTTTGTTATATTGCAACGACACTCTGTATGCGTCGTGGATATCTATCTAATGAGAAACATGTGTTGTAAAAATTAACTAAATCGGTTTTAATTTTAATTAAGGTACTTAAATTAGGTTGCAATCGTCAATCACCTGTCTCTCTGTATGTTTGTTCCTTATACAAATCCACACGGAGATTTTGACCAACGAGATCTTGACGGGGGAGTGTCATAGGCTAGGTTAAAATCGTCTTGAACTCACGGATTCGAAACTGTGAACCCAAACAGTTATTAGATTTTGATATTACTTATTCGGTTTCTAATTTATTTTTATTTTTCAAGAAGCAGAAAGTAGGTGTAGCATGGCATGCCGAGTAACAGCTAGTTAATATTAGAACTTTCTAAAACTATACTTGATTATTCTATTCACTGGCAACTTTTCTGAGGAAAGTGCTTAGTTATGCAGCTCCTGCGTGAAGGACTTCTGTAGAATCACTACCACTATCCAGTTCCCCCTGCTATAGTTGTTGTTTAGTGGGTATAGTTTACTCTCACACACACACACACACACACAAACACACACGAGTATCCGCCCCTATCTTAGTCAGCAGCTGCTGAATGGGGTGTTTGTCGAAGATGTTTTTGTAGCCAGACCCTTCCTGGAACAAATCTACCACCACTTCATCCTCTTATCTGGGAAAGCATAAATACAGGGCCTTCTGGGTGTCTTGTCTTGACTTTAGGAGCATTCCAAGTCATAGATCAATAGAATTGCAATATTAGCCCAATCAAACTGTGCTCAAATAGAAGTCAAGTGGGCTAAATTGTTTTTATTGGCTTATTCTATGTTTTTTGGGGTGCTGAACAAGAAACTGAAGTTGTCCATCAAAATGCTGGTGTGCAAATATGAGAAATCATTAAAACATCACTAAAAATAACGTTTTTTAATTGTTTTCAACTTATAACTTGCAAAGCATGCTATTTACGCATATAGTGATTCTGCAGTTAAATAAAGAAGATAAAATTACCTAAAATTTATGTTTCAAAACAATTTTTCATACATCGCACGGTTTCCACGCAAATGAATGTTGAAATATGGGCGAAATCAGTAAATTTTGAAAAACCTTTTTTTTTTATCATTTTCATTTTTATGGGCTTAAATGCTTCCTTAACTAATTAAAAGTGATATCCAGGAGTCTTAATGTGCCCGAACAGTTTACACAGTTTTTAAACGTGTGTAAATAGCTTGCTTGCTTGAAAACACCTAAAAAACTTTATTTTTAGTGATTTTTTGATGATTCCCCATATTTGCAAACCAGATTATTGGTGGAAACTTCAGATCCAGGTTCACCACCCAAAAAAAAACTCGAAAAAGCCAATCAAAACAATTAAACCAAAACTTTCCACTTGAAACCAAATTCGTTGCTGACACATCGCCATTTAATGACAAGGAGACAGGACGGACCAATTTCTTGCACGAAAATGATTGCAAAGAACGAGACACATTAAACCCACCAAGCGACATGAACGAACTACTGACGCCACAAAAACACAAAAATCCACCTCCTCAAAGATTAAAATATTTACAATGAGCACACATGCATCATAAATTCTATAAAAACATTTATTACTTAAGGGGTAATACATACTACTTTGTAACTTTTTATTTTTTATTTTTCCTTCATCTCTAAATCAGATGAGTGTGACAGCAGCAGCTGTAATAGAAGACCAAATCATAAACAAGAAAATTAACGATAAGTCTAGTATCTTTACAGCTGAACTCTATGGCATCCTCATCGGTCTGAACAACATGCCAGAAACTGACTACAGAGACATAGTACTATTTACTGACTCTTTAAGCCCACTGAAAGCACTTACAGACAGCATGGGCGTATATAGAAAATAATTTCGGAGGGGGCTGGGAAAATTTCCGGGGGGGGGCTGAGACCATTTCCGGTGTATGGAATACTAACAATTTAGATCTTGGAAGAGTTTTAGCCAACTTAAACGTCATTACACCCAAAATTGAATATGCTTTATGAACTAAATGATCTTATTTAATTTATTTTTAAGGATTTTATAACATTTTTACCGATCAAATAAAAATTTCGGGAGGGGCTGCTGCCCCTCAGCCCCCCCTTATATACGCCCATGACAGACAGATATACAACCCATCCACTACTGACAGAAATTTTGAATAAGACACAAACCCTAAACAGAAACACATGAAGAACTCGGAACAAGTTCAGTTGCTGATTATGAGGCAAAAAATGCTGTAAGACTTGCGACTTAAGACCTACATCTAAAATATTACATAACCACACACACATCCAACACCTATGACCATGCTGATTTCCTGTTAGTTCAGGGGATACTGATCTTTGTGTTATCGCCATTGAAGCGGGACACAATAAATACATATTTTTTTTTAATATTTTCTTTTTTAACTAAAGTACCGGTAAATTTCAAAATTAAAAACAATTTTTTTTATCTTTATTATAAAAAAAAGTCCGACTCGCAGGAACTGAAGCATCTTAGCGCGGTTCCGTTCATGTCCCTAGAGCCATTTGATAAGCTTAGAAAAGAAATAAACTTATTTTTTTTATATATCTCGTGAAAATGGTCAAAATCCTCTCGAACATCGCGAATAAAAGTGATATTAAGGCGTCAGGGACATCGACAGTAGCTAACTTTTACACAGAAGCGGAAATTACAGAATCTGGCTCTCATTCTAAAGCAAAGCTCTATAAATCAATACAAAATATGCCTAATAAAGCCTTTCTAGTGGACACAGAAGCATGGGCGTATATGAAGGGGTGGGGCTGAGGGGGCTGCAGCCCATGATTCTAAGTACCCAAACCAAAAACGGCATTCAAAAATTATTTTTTCAGTTTTCTCGAAAACGGTTAAAGCTATCGCCTTGAAAATGGTTCCATTCGTTTTCCTAGCCCAAGAAGCCTATAAAAAGAGTACTTACAAGCTTATGAACTTAAAAACGTAAGCGTTACGATTTTTTTTTTTGCCCCAAACGCCATCTTCCAGTGGGCGGATTTTGCTGGTTAACGAACTTGACCTTTCAAATTGGACGACGGATTTTTGACCCAATTTCATCAAAATCGGACCATCAGGGAAGCCAGAAATGAGCGAACAGACAAATATATATATATAAATATATATATATAAATATATATATATATAAATATATATATATATATATAAATATATATATACATATATATATATATATATATAAATATATATATATATATAAATATATATATATATATATATAAATAAATATATACATATATATATATATATATATATATATATATATATATATATATATACAAATTTGAACCACCGTTATTTTCGGTCTCTAGGGGTTCTGAAACGCGAAATTTTCTTGTAGGCACTTCCGGATTGTTTCATTGTATCAACCTATGGGGAGGGAGGAACCGCGCTAAAAGTTATATTCAAAATTAAAAAGAAAAATTGAACTTTTCGGTTCATTAAGCTTTTCACATTTAAATTTTTCAGAACTATGTTTTTCAAATCATGCGATACTAGCGCTTTCAATTTTTACCCGATCAACTTCAAATTTGAACACTAGGTTCCTTATGATATTTGCCTGTATAATACGTAGAGATTTTTCCATCCATTAAATTATAACAATTATATGACCGATTTTCGACGTACTTTTTATTAATAGAAAATGAAGAATAATTGTTCAAAATTTTCGAAAAAATTAATATTTCTGAAAATTCTACGTAATTTACTAGATTTAATCTTCTTCTTTCAAAATAATTTTAGTTTTTCGGTGTAGATTAAAAATTGTCGCCTACAAACTTCGCCCGTGAGAAACGCCACTTGGTTTTTGGTTACTCCAACATCCCATATAAAATTTATGACATAAAGAATTGAAAAATATTGATTTATTTATAAATTGAAGAAAATGACTTTATTTTGACCGCACAAGATAGTATTACCCTTTTTTGTAATTGTAAATTACAAATGTACAATAAATTTAAAAGATATATAATTTAATGGCATGTATACAGCTAGTGTAAAAAGTATTGGAACACCCATGAATATTTTACTTTTTAGCACTTTCCTCCGAAGGAAAGTAGCTATTGAGGTTGGACTCATGACGGAATTTTTGAACAATTTCTTCAAATCTTTATCGATCCTACCTAGTAGACACTGAAAATGACCCCGTTAAATATATATATATATATATATATATATATATATATATATATATATATATATATATAGCGGCCAGAGTTTTTGTTTTTTTGTCACGAAACTTGGTATGTAGCATGCAATTAGCAAACGATTGAACGAGATCGTTAACCACCAAAGTCGGTCCACCGGAAGGGGGGGTTTACCCCGAACCCAAAACACTTCGAAACTTGGTATTCGTTGTGGTAATATAGAGAGAAAAGTGAGATATAAAAATGAACTAAATCGGTTCATTAGGAGGGGGGGGGTACTCCGGACCCACACTACCAATTCGCCACCAGCCGTGATTTTTGGTATACTTCGACGAAACTCGGTATTCGTAGTGGTAATCCACAGGTAAATATGTGTTGTAAAAATAAACTAAATCGGTTCATAAGAAGGGGGGGTTTACTCCGGACCCACAATACCAATTCGCCACTACCAGCCGTGATTTTTGGTATATTCCGACGAAACTCGGTATTCGTAGTGGTAATCTACAGGTAAATATGTGTTGTAAAAATAAACTAAATCGGTTCATTAGAAGGGGGGGGGGGGGTGGGTTTACTCCGGACCCGAATTCCTAATATACTCATACCGGTCGTAATTTCTGCTGTATTGAAACGAAACGCGGTATACGTCGTGGGTAACTCATGAGAAAGAAGTGTTGTAAAAATGAGCTGAATCGGTCAATCGGAAAGCGGGGGTTTACTTTGTAATATATTTCAATAGAAAAGCCCGCCAGACGTAGGTTCACAAAGCCGCCGCAAGGAGCGCTTTGTATCTAGAGGGACTGTATCCTGTTCCTGCGTTAGATCAAAATACGATAATATGAGGTTTTTTGTATTTATTACGTAGTGTAGTAGGTACCATGTGTAAACATAACTCTGGAAGCAAATTAATAATTGATCAGTTTCTCATTACAAATTTAAGAGAGAACTATTCATGTTTTTATTTTATTTATGTAGGATATTTTAAGCAAATTGTTCTGGAAAGCAGTCTACACTACCCAAATTCTGAGGAAAGTGCTTAGTTATGCAGCTCCAGCGTGACGGACTTTTTAACATTTGCGACTAAAATAATGGTGCTTTAGGTAAATAGAATGCATCAATAACACGGTGATTAGCTATATTTTAAATATTCTCTGAAAATCAACATAAAAAAATGGTATTTGTGTTATTTATTAACATTTTAACAATAAAATGCAATATTCTATGAGCAAAATGTATTGGAACAACCGATTTCTTTAGTATTGCAGCTGGGCTTTGGTCGGGATTAATTCCATTTGGTCGTTGAACTTTGTCCTTGTAGGGTGAATTGGTGAATTATGTGTTAGAATCAGGTTGTATTAGTACAATTTTTTGACATGGGCCTGAGAGGAAGACAAGTCTCTGATGGAATGCAAAAAATTATAATTACGCTTCATAATGAGTGCAAATGCTTGCGAGAAATTTGAAAAATTGTAAACCTCAGCCATGTTTTCCGTATCAAATATTTAAAATCGGTATATTACAGCCAACTCGGGGTCTCCCGTGGTCTAATGGCTAGCGCCTTGGATTCATAAGCGGGAGATGGTGGGTTCGATTCCCAACCTCCGGCAGGAATTTTATCATCCCACGGCTCGCTGGTAAAATTCCTCGCTACACCCTGGATGTCGGCGCTAATGACCTAGATGTAGATGTGCCGTAAAAAAAAAAAAAAAAAAAAAAAATTACTGCTAAAAAATTAGCAGCAAAACATCGCATCAGGAGTCCAACGAGTCTCATTGTTTGTGATGAAAGATCAATTTTAAGGAAAGAACAGGGAAAACTACGGCTGATTGGACCAAAACATGTGACTTAAATCTCGAGGATCATCTGGCGGGATATAAGTAGCAGTACAGTAAGAAATGATCTCAGGAAAAATTAATTACGCGGGCGAACAGTACCGAAGAACTTTTGTGCAAGTAAAGTTAAGAAATAGAAAGTACTTTGATATGCAAAATAAAGTGTTAACCATCTTGCTGAGTACTGGCAGTGGATTGAAAGTGTTCTTGAGTACAAAATAGAACTTTTTAGCCAAAGAAGTTGACAAAACGTGTGGAGGGGAGCGAATGAAGAGCTCAAATCTCGGGGCTTGGTGTCTACAGTCAAATATGAGTAAGGGTTTGGGGCTGTTCGCCCGCGTAATCTCGAGGCTTGGTGTCTACAGTCAAATATGAGTAAGGGTTTGGGGCTGTTCGCCCGCGTAATCTCGAGGCTTGTTGTCTACAGTCAATTATGAGTAAGGGTTTGGGGCTGTTCGCCCGCGTAATCTCGAGGCTTGGTGTCTACAGTCGAATATGAGTAAGGGTTTGGGGCTGTTCGCCCGCGTAATCTCGAGGCTTGGTGTCTACAGTCAAATATGAGTAAGGGTTTGGGGCTGTTCGCCCGCGTAATCTCGAGGCTTGGTGTCTACAGTCAAATATGAGTAAGGGTTTGGGGCTGTTCGCCCGCGTAATCTCGAGGCTTGGTGTCTACAGTCTAATATGAGTAAGGGTTTGGGGCTGTTCGCCCGCGTAATCTCGAGGCTTGGTGTCTACAGTCAAATATGAGTAAGGGTTTGGGGCTGTTCGCCCGCGTAATCTCGAGGCTTGTTGTCTACAGTCAATTATGAGTAAGGGTTTGGGGCTGTTCGCCCGCGTAATCTCGAGGCTTGGTGTCTACAGTCAAATATGAGTAAGGGTTTGGGGCTGTTCGCCCGCGTAATCTCGAGGCTTGGTGTCTACAGTCAAATATGAGTAAGGGTTTGGGGCTGTTCGCCCGCGTAATCTCGAGGCTTGGTGTCTACAGTCAAATATGAGTAAGGGTTTGGGGCTGTTCGCCCGCGTAATCTCGAGGCTTGGTGTCTACAGTCAAATAAGAGTAAGGGTTTGGGGATGTTCGCCCGCGTAATCTCGAGGCTTGGTGTCTACAGTCAAATATGAGTAAGGGTTTGGGGCTGTTGGCCCGCGTAATCTCGGGACTTGGTGTCTACAGTCAAATAAGAGTAAGGGTTTGGGGATGTTCGCCCGCGTAATCTCGGGGCTTGGTGTCTACAGTCAAATATGTGTAAGGGTTTGGGGCTGTTCGCCCGCGTAATCTCGGGGCTTGGTGTCTACAGTCAAATATGAGTAAGGGTTTGGGGCTGTTCGCCCGCGTAATCTCGAGGCTTGGTGTCTACAGTCAAATATGAGTAAGGGTTTGGGGCTGTTCGCCCGCGTTATCTCGAGGCTTGGTGTCTACAGTCAAATAAGAGTAAGGGTTTGGGGATGTTCGCCCGCGTAATCTCGAGGCTTGGTGTCTACAGTCAAATAAGAGTAAGGGTTTGGGGATGTTCGCCCGCGTAATCTCGAGGCTTGGTGTCTACAGTCAAATATGAGTAAGGGTTTGGGGCTGTTGGCCCGCGTAATCTCGGGACTTGGTGTCTACAGTCAAATAAGAGTAAGGGTTTGGGGATGTTCGCCCGCGTAATCTCGGGGCTTGGTGTCTACAGTCAAATATGTGTAAGGGTTTGGGGCTGTTCGCCCGCGTAATCTCGGGGCTTGGTGTCTACAGTCAAATATGAGTAAGGGTTTGGGGCTGTTGGCCCGCGTAATCTCGGGACTTGGTGTCTACAGTCAAATAAGAGTAAGGGTTTGGGGATGTTCGCCCGCGTAATCTCGGGGCTTGGTGTCTACAGTCAAATATGTGTAAGGGTTTGGGGCTGTTCGCCCGCGTAATCTCGGGGCTTGGTGTCTACAGTCAAATATGAGTAAGGGTTTGGGGCTGTTCGCCCGCGTAATCTCGAGGCTTGGTGTCTACAGTCAAATATGAGTAAGGGTTTGGGGCTGTTCGCCCGCGTTATCTCGAGGCTTGGTGTCTACAGTCAAATAAGAGTAAGGGTTTGGGGATGTTCGCCCGCGTAATCTCGAGGCTTGGTGTCTACAGTCAAATAAGAGTAAGGGTTTTGGGCTGTTCGCCCGCGTAATCTCGAGGCTTGGTGTCTACAGTCAAATATGAGTAAGGGTTTGGGGCTGTTCGCCCGCGTAATCTCGAGGCTTGGTGTCTACAGTCAAATATGAGTAAGGGTTTGGGGCTGTTCGCCCGCGTAATCTCGAGGCTTGGTGTCTACAGTCAAATATGAGTAAGGGTTTGGGGCTGTTCGCCCGCGTAATCTCGAGGCTTGGTGTCTACAGTCAATTATGAGTAAGGGTTTGGGGCTGTTCGCCCGCGTAATCCATTTTCCTGAGACCATTTCTTACTGTACTCCTACTTATGTCCCATCAGATGATCCTCGAGATTTCAGTCACAAGTTTTGGCACAATCAGCCATCGTTTTCCCTGTGCTTTTCTTAAAATTGATCATTCACCACACGCATTGAGACTCTTCGGTCCCCAGTTATGATGTTTTGCTGCCTAAGAGTTGGTTGTACTATACCGATTCTAAATATTTGATAAGGAGACATAGCTAAGGTTTAGAATTTCGCCAATTTCTCGCAAACATTTGCGCTCATTATGAATCGCAATGATAAGTTTTTGCATTTTAACAGAGGTTTATTTTCCTCTATGGCCAATTTAACAAAAATTGAACTAAAACAATCTGACTCTAACACATAATTCACCAATTCACCCTACAAGGACAAAGTTCAACGACCAAATGGAATGAATCCCGACCAAAGTCCAGCTGCAATACTAAAGAAATCGGGTGTTCCAATATTTTTTGCGCATAGACTATTACATTTTATTGTTAAAATGTTAATAAATAACACAAATACCATTTTTTTTATGTTGATTTTCAGGTAATATTTGAGATCTTGGCGCACGGTTGTGCGCCAGGCCAAGTTCCGGCCTAAGCATACTGTGTGTATATTACAGGCGGTCTTAGAGCCGATTTTTACCCTCTCATAACTTTCAACCAAGTAAAGATAAAGTTATGAAATTTTACACAGGTATTATACTACTAGATGTGAGTAAAACTGGAAATTTTCATAATTCTACATCGAATAGTTTCTGAGATATAAGCGATCGAAAATCGGGTTTATAGGACTCACTCACTCACTGACTCATCAAAATTATTAGGCACTTCCCATGATGCTAGAGACTTGAAATTTTGCATGAAGATAGATATGAAGACGTTATTAAAGGGAAAAATCGAAAAATCGCGAAAAGTTGTGTTTGACTCCGCTTCCGGGGCGGGGGCGTGCCAGTTTTGTACTTCCTTTGGAAACCCCCGAAATCCATGATGTGGGGTATCAAATGAATTGTCTCGGTATGAAGAACCTATATTTGATGTTTGAAGAAACAATTACACGCATATATGCTCGTTAAAAATCGTATTCCAGCTGTCTGTCTGTATGTTTGTTCCTTATAAAAATTCCGTTTGGCATATTTTGACCAAACTTGGCACGCAGGTAGGTCTTGATACGGGAGTGTCATATTACCTATGACGTTTTCTACTTTTTGTTCCATCGAAATGCCATCATTCCTTCTGAAACCCATCATGTGGGGTATCAAATGAATCGTCTTGGTAAGGAGAACCTATATTTGATGTTTTAAAAAACATTTCGACATATCTTAACAAAAACAGTTGTGACTTCTTTCTTAAATGTAGTTAATAAAGTCGTAGGGGTTCACTGCATAATATACTTCAAAGCAGATACTAAGTTTTTCAAAGTCGAGCCATCTAAATTACAAAGTTTAGGATCACAAACCCAAAATGTATCGTCTTTGTTCATATATTTTTCTTGAAGGCCTTCTGCACATTCCCTATTGTGATCTTTATCTTCGGGATAAGGTTCCTGAGTTTTACAGTGTAATAGTTTAGTTAAGAGAGCAATCAATTTGTCCTCTAGAGTAATGTCATCTGGAAGAGCTTCTAACTTTTCTAGTCTAGTGAATGGATGTATGTAGGTTGATTATTGGTATCAAATATCAAGCAGTAAGGAGAACCTTTTGCAGAATCCAAAGACCCTGGTTTTATATGAAGTACAAAAGCCAGTAGGTATGCGGCAACTAAATTCTAATTAATACTTAGATAAAAGTAATGAGGTCCCCCAAAAAAAAACATAAATGTGAAATAGAGGCCAAGTCCCTGCCCCACAAAGAAACACTCCCTTCCTCAAAAATATCCCCTCCTAAAACCCCCCAAAAACGCCTTATCATTCTACACTCCAAAAAAGTAGTACGAGTTGGTGTATTAATTCAACCAATAATATTTGCCAATACAAGAGATGATACAAGAAAGAAATGTCCAAGTTTATTACTTGGAAGACCTCATAGTTACTTACTAAGAACAGTAAAGACACTTCAACTGACCTTTAAAAACAATAAAAGCACTTATATCCAGTTACAAAAATATCACTTTCCTCAACCAGGTATATTCTCAAACTTGGCAATGTTTTTTTGTGCCGAAATTATCTTTAGATAAAAACTAAACATTGCCAAGTTAATTAATGAATTAATACACCAACTCGTACTACTTTTTTGGAGTGTAGAATGATAAGGCGTTTTTGGGGGGTTTTAGGAGGGGGTATTTTTGAGGAAGGGAGTGTTTCTTTTTGGGGGCAGGAACTCGGCCTCTATTTCACATTTATGTTTTTTTGGGGATATAGCTTATCACCGTGTTATTGATGCATTCTATTTACCTTAAGCACCATTATTTTAGTCGCAAATGTTAAAAAAGTAAAATATTCATGGGTGTTCCAATACTTTTTACACTAGCTGTAACTGTTTTCACAGTCAGGGTTTGTTTGAAATAATCCGTCCCATTAATATTTAACAAGTTGCAAACATTTCTGAATTTTACGCCGAATTAATGAAAATGTTGTGAGTGGGGGCTAAAATCTGTTAACGATTCTACATATAATATAATGGTTATTCCATTTCGATGTGTTATAAACCAATTAACATTAAAATTAATTAATGAATAAATGACCTTGCATAATTTGCAATTCTGGTCAAAGTGCAGGAAATTATTTGCAGAGGTTGTCGTATTATTAATGCATGCATTGGTGGATATTAGTTGGAGCATTGCTGTTTATTGGTGGACATTACCGGATATTACATAACATTTTGTTTTATGTTAATGAACGTTAGTGGATGTTGTTGAACGCTAATGGGTCCTTTCTTATGTACAACTAGCTAAAGTGGAACATGGATAATTCGAACTTCGATAATTCGAAATCGTCTTTAATTCGAATATTTCTCTCGGTCCCTAGAATTTAGGGTATAAACAATGTAAAAAAATCTTGGTTAATTCGAATAAAATTTTGGATAATTCGAATTTTTGACGAGTGTGTACCTCGAATAGGAAGTGGACAGAGAGGCGGTCGATCAGGAAAAGCGGATAATAAGATACGGATGTAGGGGTTCCGGGACAAGAATAGCGGTGGTCTCATAGTCTAGTTCTTGGACTCTAGGAGTTCTGCAAAGTGGTGGGTCGCGCTTCCTCCCTTCCGAGGTTTGTTTATCCTAGAATTCCCTCCCAAGATCCCTCCAATCTTCATTTCTTATTCAGTTAAAAATCAGTCAGCGCGTTGATCTTTTGTATTTTGTTGTTGTTGTTTGTGCCTTGAATTTCTGGTGTACAGTGCAGTTCTGTGAGTTGTTGATTTAAGTTGTAGAAGCCTAGAAGTTATAAAACTTTAACGTTATCAGAGAAAATAGCTGCGATTAAAGAAGTTGAAACAGGATTTCAAAAAAATCTGAAATAGCCAAGGACTTTGGAATTCCTCCTAACACTTTATCAACTTACCTGAAAAATAAAGAAAAAATTCTTTCCTATGAAAATGACTTTTTTTCTAAACAATAGATATTTATTTTTATTTTTTTGATAAATTATTTATTACTTATGTACGTAATCATCAAATCATGCAATGTTTGTTGTTCTTTAAATAAAACGTATTTTTTTTTTAAATTAAAAAATGTGAAATATGAAGTTCGATTTTTTCCCCTTTATTTTCGAAAACTTTTGTAATTCGAATTTTGGATAGTTCGAACTTTTTTATCGGTCCCTAGGGGTTCGAATTATCCACGTTCTACTGTACCCGTGCTTCGTCACGGTAGATAAGTAGTTATTTTATTACGTTAAATAATATATCATCAAAATTAACGGAACTCTTTATTTGTGTGTAGTTTATTATTGCATGGTTCCCGTCATACTATTTGTTATTCATCAATTGATAAGTATAATCAAAGTATAATGTTTCTTGACACTGGGGCGCTCCGGACCAGTGTCAACAAACAGATAACCTAGAGATACCCCGTTATCTATAGGTTAACAGCATTAGAAGATTAACCCGTACCTGTAGAAATTCGTTTTCAATAATAAATGGACGCTAAAATTTATGTTTCCAAGATGTCATTTGAAAACACACATAGGTGAGGAGGCTGTGCAAGGGTTCGGGATATTATTACCTCAGATGGACCAGCACCAAGTTTAGCGTAAACTCTATGAGGGATAAAATCACAATCCATTTCTAGTTATTCATGGTCTAGTCCTACGCAAAATAGTTAATGCCCCTTTCTACGTTTCTAATAAAACCCTCCATCATGACCTGAATATCCCCTTCATCCATGAACTGGCTAAATCCCGATTCCTAACCTTCTACTCTAAACTATCTGCTCATCCCAATCCCAGAGCTCAATCCCTCTCCTCTCAATCCCACCCCGAAAACCCTCCTAGGAGGCTAAAGAGATCTTGGCCTCGTGATCAACTCTGTAATTAAAGCGGTCAACTAGGAAGTGTCAATAATGATTGGCTCCTTCCAAACTTCTAATTTATCTTTTGATTTATTATTATTACTTTTATTTTATTTTCCTTTTAGCTATGATTTATTTATTTATGTACTTATTTATTTTTATTATTTGCTTTTTGTTTCTGTAATTCAATTTAGTATGTACTATTTTTTTCTGTATTCTCATTATGTGAAATCATAAAAATGGCTTTACTTATCAAAATTAACCAATGTGCTATATAATTTGTGCAGATGTTAATAAACGCTTTATTATTAAAAAAAAAAATGTTATTCATGGTCTGCCATCATAGTTGAAAATAACCGCAATTAAAAATAATACTATGAAATAGATACAGTACAATAACAGCTGTTCTGTTATCGTCCTAGCAACGAATGCTGCCTAGGCTTGCCTCCTCTAACCAACTAAAACTTCAAACCCCTCTAAAAATACCAAAAATCCTTTCTTAGCGAGTGTCTAGGTTTTATAACGAGTGTCCATGCAAAATTTCAAATTTTTCTATTAAGTGGTTTGGGCTGGGCGATGATAGGTCAGTGAGTGAGTGGTGTTTGACAAATATATAGTAGATTATAGAATGTTACTTCGATAACTCCAACCCAAAATAAAATGTAGTCAATTTCAGGCCAAACTCTTGGAAAATTGTGCAAATAAGTCGAACTGAAAATATGAACATTGGGAAGGGACTTCTAGGACTTCCACCTCTATATGTCGACTTAGAAGTCATCACTTCTATAACTCAAACTCCAATTGACAACTTCACCGATTCTCCAATCACTTGTACTGATTAAGACATCGAAACAATGGCTTCATCTGTAAACATAGACTTCTGTAGAAGTTGACTGTGACGTTCTTGTATTTTACACTCCTTCTGATGAGATTATGTTAGCCGAACTGCAGCCAATACTGGACAACAACGAATTCGAATGTGAAGTGGAACCCGAGTAATGATGTGATCACAACAGGATCCCCTACAATTCGATTTTTTTGAAATTTATGTTTATATAAATTTGCACAACTTATTTATTTAAATTTTTTTTACGTCCATTATTATTAAGAATTTTGGGACGGGTTTTCTACAGGTTACCACCCTTTTCTAGCCAGAATAGGGCTGATGCCTTTTCTTTTTTCTAAAGGAACTACCTCATAGTGGGAATCGGAGTGTTAAGTGCTTACGCCTTAACACTCACGGCCTCCCAATGTATAATGAGTACAATAATTAATTGTGCTCGCTTAAGTACTATATGACAATTACAATATTTGGAAGGAGTCAATCATTATTGACACATCCTAAGCAATGTTGACATTTTATCTCACTGTTTAACAGCTGTTAGGGTAGCTGGTCACGGTGCCAAAGTCTCTTAAGCCTCCTGGGAAGGTCTTTAGGATGGGTCCGAGAGGAAAGGGACCTCTAGGATTAGGGTGGGATGACAATTTGGAATGAAATGTTAGGAATCGGGATTTGGCGGGATCTTTTACGAAAGGAATATTTAGGTCGTTATGCAGGGTTTAGGTTGGAGACATAAAAGGGAGCATTGACTGTTCTACGAAGGGATTTTGATGGGAATCCTTGTATTCGTTGTATGTTTGAGTGCTTCGCTGTTCCCCATAAACGTTTTGGGAACTTCGTATATTTTCCTTAATATCTCGAAAACGGTCAGGAAATCGTGGTAATTGGAAGGTAATCATTCGAAAGCTTACTATATTTTCTACAAAAAAGGTTCTGAAGAAATTTTCGATAAGGCGATTACAATCCGAGATATAAGTGCTTAAAACTTCAAATGTGTTTGTTTTGTTCTTTTGAACGGGTTTTTGTAGTTGTTTAGCTCACTTTTTAAGTGATTGTTTTTAGTTTTTATTTCATTTAATGGTAGAATTAGTATTATAGTAGAAGAACACAAGAAAATGTGAAACTTTTTAATATTTTTCAATGCATTGAACTGTGAAATAAGTATATCTGGAAGTGGATGGTGGGAGCTGTCCGACCCTGCCAGGGAAGATATAACACCTTGTCACTCTGTGGCCGTAAAAGCATTTCCCGAAAGGTAGAACCAAACTACTAACTGTTTCCATTTCAATCTTTCCAATTGACACTAGGGATAAGAAGGGAACCGCGCTAAGATGACGCAGCTCCTGCGATTAGGACTTTTTCTCGAAGACACTTGTAGATTATCTGCCCTGATTTCATCCCATCAATCCTCTTATAGTCCAATTTACTTATAAGTTTTAAAAAGTTGACAATAAATTCCATAAAAAGCTAAACCATTAGGAAATATTTGGGGTTCAACAAAGTTTTTTCTTTTTTGCCTGACATTATTCATGGTTTGCCATTCTCGCAAAAAGGAGTTCCATACTTGAGGAATATTTGATGTTGTAATGACAGATCGGAAGCAAACTTTTACATCCAACTCGTCAATTATTAAAATAGCCTTTCAGCTTATCGATTTATTATCGAGTTTCAAACTTATAAACTTTTTATACATTTTACAGTCATAAAATATTTGTGGGGAGTACATCGTATTTATCAATTAGATATTTGTAAATTATTGTTTTTATTAAGTTAATTTGTCACTAATTAGAATTGTTTTATTAATATAAACTTTTCAAACAGTTATTGCAGTTTGAAAAAGACGCTTTGATCAAAAAGAAAATTTGATGCTGATAACGTTAAAAATAATCGTACAAGCAGAGAAAATCGGTGGTTTTCTACAAAAAACACGTTTTTTTTAAAATAATTTTTATGACGCCATATTCCTGGAAAAAAAACACACAGAAACTTGCGGTTGATTGTTGCTAGTTTCTCCACCTTGAGTAGTATAGGGGGTCATTATCTTATTTTTGTTATTGGTATTTCAAAAAGTGCGATTTATTACGCAAGAACAAAAAATTGTAACCGCTATATATCATAAACAATCAGACATACATATATATTACCATTTTCTTGAACTAGTAAGTACGATTGAGGATGATTAAAAGAAATTCCTTAAGGAGTGCAACCAAAATAAAACTCAATTGGAACGCACAAATTTGCACCCCCGCAGTAAAAAGAACGGAATTTCTAACACAATAGCTACACACATTCAGAATCGCACTCACAACTTTTATAATTGCTAACAAAAAACCAAAATAAGTTCAGAATTTCAATCATAATACGTACATAAATATATTCAAAATCCCGAACACAACAACAGCTATCAGGCTGTGCCGTATGAAATGTCAGTTTTGTTTGCGATTTAATCCTTTCCCTTTTTTATTTCATTATTTACAAACATCATTGTTATTCATATAGAATTAAAGCTCTTTTATTCCTATTATTTAATCAGTAACTTGCGTACTGTGTTGTGAGAACGATCCTCTGAGAAAAAAATAAAACTTAAATTATGACTTCAACGGAAATCCGTATTATTTTCGTTATGAATTTAAGCTCGGTCATAGCGCTGCTGAGGCGTGTATGAACATTAACACGGCGTTCGGGGAGGGAACGGCGAATGAACGAACTGTTTACCGGTGGTTTTCCAGGTTTCGAAGTGGACTTTTTTGATCTCGACAACGAGGAGCGAGGAAGGCCAGAAACCAAGCTTGACAATGACCACCTGAAAGAAAGGGTTGAAGCTTGTCCCTCAAAAAGCAATAGGGAATATGCCAAGGAACTCGGAGTAGGAGCCACGACAGTTTCAAGACGTTTGAAGGAAATTGGGAAGCCCAAAACTAACATTTCATACGGTACAGCCTGATACATTTGTTCAGAATTGCAAACCAAATACATACATAAATTGAAAATTGCAATTAAAATACCTACATATGTTCTGTATCGGAAGCGCAGGAATAAAATACATTTAGAATTGCATCTGCGGCAGGAACAATCTTTTAAAATACCTGCTCAAAATCGCAAATACAATACAATAACTAAGTAAGTTCAAAATCGCAAACACATTACTTACACATGCTTAGAGTTGCTACTTAGGTCTGAATACTCTAAAAAACTAAACAAGACATTATGATCAAGTTTCTTCCGCACACTTTCGGTGGTATAATTGTCGGCTTGGAGTTTCGTGCATCTGCATTTCGACGTACACGCACGTCATTTGATCCTTACTGCATAATGACCCCAAGACACGCACCCATGCACACATGTGTGACGGCTCTAATAACACAAGGACCATGTGCAGATAATGTTATGCACCGATGGTGGCCAATGGGACGCGTTGAGTTATTAGTCGGATGTGCATTAATGCCACGCGATAAACATAGTCATCATATATATATATATATATATATATATATACATATATATATATATATATATATATATATATATATATATAATGATGGATAATTCGAACCCCTAGGGGCCGATAAAAAAGTTCGAATTATCCAAAATTCGAATTACAAAAGTTTTTGAAAATAAAGGGGTAAAAAATCGAATTTCATATTTTCACATTTTTTAATTAATAAAAATACATATATTTTATTTAAACAATAACAAACATTTCATAAATTGATGATTACGTACATAAGTAATAAATAATTTATCAAAAAAGTAAAAATGAAAGTCTATTGATTTGAAAAGTCATTTTCATGGGCAAGAATGTTTTCTTTATTTTTCAGGTAAGTTGATAAAGTGTTAGGAGGAATTCCTTCGTAATTTCAGATTTTTTTTTCTTTCTTTTTCAACTTCTTTAATCGCAGCCATTTTCTCTGACAACGTAAAAGTTTTATAACTTCTAGGATTCGACATCTTAAATCAACAACTCACAGAACTGCACTGTTCACTAGAAATTCAAGGCACTAACAAAACAACAGATCTAGGCGCTGACTGACTTATGACTGAACAAGAAATGAAGATGGGAGGGAATTCTAGGATAACACGACAGGATGTAACTACAACCCCTGGAAGGGAGGAAGCGCGACCCTCCACTTTGCAGAACTCCTAGACTCCAAGAACTAGACTATGGGTCATTCCATGTCAAATCAACACACTTTTTTTACCTCTCATAGATGGAACCGCCGCGCTTCTTGCCCCGGAACCCCTACATCCGTATCTTACTATCCTTCTTACCCGAGGGGAGAATACTTACACAAGATTTAAGATCGAACACTTCCCATTGGAGGTAAAGACTCGTGAAAAATTCGAATCATCCAAAATTTTATTCCAATTAACCACGATTATTTTACATTGTTTATGCCCTAAATTCTAGGGACCGAGAGAAATATTCGAATTAACCACGATTATTTCACATTGTTTATGCCCTAAATTCTAGGGACCGAAAGAAATATTCCAATTAACCACGATTATTTTACATTGTTTATGCCCTAAATTCTAGGGACCGAGAGAAATATTCGAATTAACCACGATTATTTTACATTGTTTATGCCCTAAATTCTAGGGACCGAGAGAAATATTTCAATTAACCACGATTATTTTACATTGTTTATGCCCTAAATTCTAGGGACCTAGAGAAATATTTCAATTAACCACGATTATTTTACATTGTTTATGCCCTAAATTCTAGGGACCTAGAGAAATATTTCAATTAACCACGATTATTTCACATTGTTTATGCCCTAAATTCTAGGGACCGAGAGAAATATTCGAATTAACCACGATTATTTTACATTGTTTATGCCCTAAATTCTAGGGACCGAGAGAAATATTCGAATTAACCACGATTATTTTACATTGTTTATGCCCTAAATTCTAGGGACCTAGAGAAATATTCGAATTAACCACGATTTCGAATTATCCATGTTCCACTGGATATATATATATATATATATATGTGTTTGTGTGTGTGTGTGTGTGTGTGTGTGTGTGTGTGTGTGTGTGTGTGTGTGTGTGTGTGTGAAGCATTCATTCTATAATTAAATAATACAATTGAGGAGGTGCGGTGCAAAACTCGTTCGTTCCGTTTTTTAAAACATTCACATGGCATTAGATTCTAAAAGATATTTTAATGCTACTTCAACATATCGCACTAGTATTTCTAAATTGACACAGCTCAAAATAAAACTCAACTGAAAATGTGTCACTCTTGCCTATGTAGGGGGCATAGCATTAAGACAGGAAGAGTGTCACAAGTGCCCTCTGGTGTACAAGCTCTGAAGCTAGGGGCATACAGTTTTGATGGCTGATGTATGGTAGAGATATTTACCATGTCATAACTATGACGGTGTGAATAAAACCGATTTTCAGTTGTGTCACTTCTTTATTATTGATATGTTGAAATATAACATAAATATGTAAACATAAAGATGTACCTTTCGAAGGCAAAAAAAAAAAAAAAAATGTTTTATCTGGCCACACTACAAGAAGTGGTTTCGATTTTTTTGAGCTTTCTGAAAAATATGTTCCTGCGGAACGAAGGAGTTATGCATCTCACCTACTCAATTGTTCTAATACGGCTTACATTTTCACGTCTCTCTCTCTGTAAAGTATTGTTTTCATTTTTTTTATTTTTAAATATGTATATAAATGAGAATAATATCCCTAGGAATTTCTAAACTAAAATTTTTAAACCATTAACTGCATTGACAATTTTTGAGTATTTCATAAATTAATGCACTTGGATATTTCCTAATTACCTTACAGAATTTTGGTATAAAATTATAGGTTTAGAAATTGTTCTCTTTTATATAAATTGATTGCGAATAAAAAAGTCCGTCACGCAGGAGCTGCATAACTAAGCACTTTCCTCAGAATTTGGGTAGTGTAGACTGCTTTCCAGAACAATTTGCTTAAAATATCCTACATAAATAAACTAAAAACGTGAATAGTTCTCATTTTGTAATGAGTAACTGATCAATTATTAATTTGCATCCAGAGTTATGTTTACACATGGTACCTACTACACTACGTAATAAATACAAAAATCCTCATATTATCGTATTTTGATCTAACGCAGGAACAGGATACAGTCACTCTAGTGGTAGAAAGCGCTCCTTGCGGCGGCTTTGTGAACCTACGTCTGCCGGCTTTTCTATTCAAATATATTACAAATTAAACCCCCGCTTTCCGATTGACCGATTCAGCTCATTTTTACAACACTTCTTTCTCATGAGTTACCCATGACGTATACAGCGTTTCGTTACAATACAGCAGAAATTACGACCGGTATGAGTATATTAGGAATTTGGGTCCGGAGTAAACCCCCCCTTCTAATGAACCGATTTAGTTTCTTTTTACAACACATATTTACCTGTAGATTACCACTACGAATACCGAGTTTCGTCGAAATATACCAAAAATCACGGCTGGTAGTGGCGAATTGGTATTGTGGGTCCGGGGTAAACCCCCCCCCTTCTAATGAACCGATTTCGTTTATTTTTACAACACATATTTACCTGTGGATTAGCACTACGAATACCGAGTTTCGTCGAAATATACCAAAAATCACAGCTGGTAGTGGCGAATTGGTATTGTGGGTCCGGAGTAAACCCCCCCTTCTAATGAACCGATTTAGTTCATTTTTATATCTCACTTTTCTCTCTATATTAACACTACGAATACCAAGTTTCGTTGAAATATAACAAATATTACGGCTGACATAGTCAAATAAGTGTTTTGGGTTCGGGGTAAACCCCCCCTTCCGGTGGACCGACTTTGGTGGTTAACGAACTCGTTCAATCGTTTGCTAATTGAATGCTATATACCAAGTTTCGAGACGAAAAAACAAAAACTCTGGCCGCTATCGTGTTAACAGACATATATATATATATATATATATATATATATATATATATATATATATATATATATATATATGCATATATATATATATAAATTTTAACGGGGGTCATTTTCGGTGTCTACTAGGTAGGATCGATAAAGATTTGAAGAAATTTTTCAAAAATTCCGTCATGAGTCCAACCTCAATAGCTACTTTCCTTCGGAGGAAAGTGCTAAAAAGGCCGTCACGCAGGAGCTGCATAACTAAGCACTTTCCTCAGAATTGGGTAGTGTCGAGTGCATTCCTGAATAATTTGCTTAAAATAACCTATATAGATAAATAAAATAAAAACATAAATAACACCTGTTTCAATTCAATTCAAACATAGTACAAAGTAAATCCCCCCCTTCCGATAGACCGATTTAGTTCATTTTTACAACACTTCTTCCTTATTAGATACCCAGGACGTATACCGCGTTTCGTTACAATACAGCAGAAATTACGACCGGCATGAGCAAATTAGTAATTTGGGCCCGGAGTAAACCCCCCTCCTAATGAACCGATTTAGTTTATGTTTACAATACATTTTTCTCTTTAGTTGACCAGAACGAATACCGAGTTTCGTTGAAATACAACACAAATTATGGCTGGTATTGGCAAATAACTACTTTGGCTCCGGAGTAAACCCCCCCTCCAGATGGACCGATTTTGTTGGTTAACGAACTCGTTCAATCGTTTGATTGGGGAATACTACATACCATGTTTCGTGGGGAAGAAACAAAAACTCTGGCCAGTATCGTGTTAACGGACACATATATAACTATATATAAATTTCAACTAGGGTCATTTTCGGTGTCCACTAGGTAGGATCGATAAAGATTCGAAGAAATTTTTCAAAAATTCCGTCATGAGTGCAACCTCAATAGCTACTTTCCTTCGGAGGAAAGTGCTAAAAATTGAACTACCTTTCTGAATAATCTGCTTAGTTTACTCAACTCCTGTGAGATCGACTTCTAATAGTATGAGAGCTTTATTAAGGTTTAAATTAAAACTAAAGTTGTCATTACTAAAATGTATCAATCATTTTACCCTTCTTGAAGTTTAATAAAGGACTTAAAAAAAGAAAAAAAAGCCCAAAGATTTTCAAGAAAATATTCTTATTGGATCCTTTGAGTGGAAATTGACGGTCTACTAAGCGATATTTTATTTCGTTGAATAGATTCTTTGAGAAAAACGAGTCTAATATTTTTCAATAATATCTGCACTTCTCAAGCACATTGAAACATTTCTTTTAATACTTATATAGTAGATTTGTGCACGTTAAGGCGAATAGGATTTTTCCAAAATTCAAAGAAATTCAAAATAAACGTAAATAGTTTTTCCCTTTTAGCACTTTTATTTATTTATTTATTTTTTTTTTTTTAACATTTGAACAAATTATTATTAATGCTTTCCGAAGCAAGGTGTACTTGGGAGCCCAAGCTATCTTTAGGATGTAATCATTAAATATTAGAAATATAAAAATTTCTCTGATTAAAATGTTTTTGGGAAATAAATGTAGATGTTTACACCCTCTATTTGCTGTCCTTGCCAAGGTGTCTACATGCTCGTTTTGAATTATCCCACAATCTTTGGAGATGGACACCTTATTTACAATCTTTGGAGATGGACACCTTATTTAAAATCTTTGGAGATGGACACCTTATTTACAATCTTTGGAGATGGACACCTTATTTACAACCTTTGGAGATGGACACCTTATTTACAACCTTTGGAGATGGACACCTTATTTACAACCTTTGGAGATGGACACCTTATTTACCATCTTTGGAGATGGACACCTTATTTACAATCTTTGGAGATGGACACCTTATTTACAATCTTTGGAGATGGACACCTTATTTACAATCTTTGGAGATGGACACCTTATTTACCTTATTTACGTAAACTAATAAAATATTAGATCATTCCAAAAGTAATGTCAGTTCATGTCGGACTGTAGAATGTGTCGATCCAAGTATTTCTGCTAGCTCTTCAACTGTTACGACAGGATTTTCTTCTACAGTAGCCTGCAGGAGTTGGTCGACCTGTACGAGGCTCGTCTTCAAGCTTGCGGTTTCCTGCTCGAAATCGTTCAAACCACCGCTGCACTTGTCAGTCACTAATGCCACTTTCACCTTATATTCCTTGTTTTCCTTATGTTGAAGCAGCGTTTTTCCTTTATCTAATTTACAAAGAATAACATAACGTCAGTGGTGCCTTAGGAGATCCATTTCAAATGAAATTTCAGGACAGAATAAATACTTTTCACAAACCACAACATGATAAATAGAAGTGTATTTCATGCTATCACAAACAAAAATAAATTGGTGACCTAAATAGAGAGAATATTAAAAATCCTAAATATTAAATTTAAATAGAAAAATATTAAAAAAATATATATATATATATATATATATATATATATATATATATATATATATATATATATATATATATATATATATATTAAAAATCTACATCAATTTTGGATGACCAGATATTTCAAGCACAGCACGAATTTATACGGGCGTGGCCCTGAGAGAAAGTACTTCCTTACCTTTATTTAAATCCCGTCTCTTTGCTTTTCTCCGATCCTCCCAGGAAGACTCTTCTTAAGATATTACCACCAAGCAAGACCAGATTGGTTATGTATATTTTGTTTCTGTTGTTTTTGCCGTTTAATTAAATCCACACTTGTTTTACTTGTTAATTGTATAAGTCATTTTTTCCAAACTATTTTCTTTTGGGATATTTCTTTCTTCTTTCGTTTATGAATTTATAATTTTTTTATTTATTTCCTTTCTTAGCCCCCATTTTTTTAATATGTATTTCTTTATATTTATCAATTTAATTATATTCTTATCCCGCTCTGAATATTGTTTCATCATTGCTTCAACCTCTCTCCAGTATTCCACAATCCCCCCGTAATCACTGTCTTCTTTTAGCACGGTTACTATGAGGTTGACCTCATGACGCAATCCGGAAGTGCCGACTAGAAACTTTCACGTTTCAGACCCTATAGATCACGAAAATATAGGTGGCTAAAATTTGTATATATATATGTATATATTTATATATATGCTTGTCTGTTCGCTCTCTAGCAAGCTCAAAAATGGTCCGATTTTGACTAAATTTGGTACAAAAATCTGTCGTCTAATTTGAAAGGTCAAGTTCGTTAACCAGCAGAATCCGCCCACTAGAAGATAGTGTTTGGGGCGAAATTCGCGCAAAAAAAATCGTAACGCTTACGCTTTTGAGTTCATATGCTTGCAGGTACTTGTTCTATAGGTTTATTGGGCTAGAAAACGAATGCAACCATTTTCAAGGCGATAGCTTTAACCGTTTCTGAGAAAAGTGGAATCAATGTTTTTGTAAGTCATTATTTTTTTGTGAGTACTTAGAATCGCGGGATTCAATTGAAATATTTTCTACATCTTGGAAATTAGTCCCAACTAAGATGTTTAAATTTTGGTTATATTTGGATATAAGGAAGTATGCGAAAAAAATTATTTTATGAATAGACATGAAAAGTTTTCGGATCTCCATACATTTTTCGTAAATATCTCGAAAACGGTTGGTAAATCGTAATAAGTGGAAAGTGGCCATTCGAATGCTTACTAAATTCTCTACAAAAAAGGTTCTGAAGCAATATTCGATGTGGCAACGTCAATGAGAGATATAAGCGCTTAAATCTTAAAAAGTGTTTGTTTTGTTGTTTTAAAATGGTTTTTCTCTTTCTTTATCTCACTTTTTAATTGGTTGTTTCTACTTTTAAATGGCATTTATCAGTAAAATTAGTATTGTAGTAAAATAAGCTAAGAAACGGTCTAAGGTATTCATAATAAGTTTGGAGTGGCTGTGGGTAATCATGATGGCAGTGGCTAATCATGATGACGTAGGTTGTTTTGAATTCTCCATCTATATAACCTTCCTCATAGCTTCAAACTGAAGTTACCGTTATTTCTTATTTTATAGAAATATTTAACCCACGACAGAATGGAATTTAATTCGCCATGAAGCACATATTTACAGTTGATTATAACAGTAAAACGAATTTGCTAGTAAAACAAGACTTAAAATACTTAAAATGACAAGGATTTGTTGGTTGTTTAGAATAGAGCCTTCTCAGCAGTAGTCAAAGAGTAAGTACGTTTTCAGTACATAATTGTATTGATTTATACAGATTAAGAATTATCCGCTTCTGTGTAAGTTGGCTACTGTCAGTTTCCTGTGATGTGTAATGCTAATCTATTCCATTTCTTCGAGATGTAACCGCGCTAAGATGACGCAGTTCCTGCGAGTCGGACTTTTTATTATTATTTATGTATATATTAACTTATGTTTTTTTTTTTATTATTTATGGTTTTTTTAAACAATATTTGAATTAGTTTTTCTTTCTGTTTTTGGTTTCTTCTTTACGTATAATTTATATTTTGATATTAAAGTTTATTTATTTCAAACATATGTATCTATTTGTTATTCTGATGGGAGGAAGTATTTTTTCATTCATACTTCGGATACGAATTTTTACGACAGTGGCCCTGAGTGAAAGTATGTCGGGCGTTTAAATAACCCGTGGCCTTGAAGACTGTTTAAGACGCTTATAAATACGGGCGTGTTACTTTGAGAAATATTATGGGTAATTTTAAGCCAAAATTCGGGTTAAATTAGCTTTAAATACCTATACAAAAACATCAAAAGGCTCCTCAATTGGCGCCATAATTAATAACAAATACCTCCTTTAACCACTCACCAATCCAACAATTGGTTATTTTGCCAATTTTAAGGGGTAATGTAACCCATTGCCGTGACAAGACTATTTACCGAAGTGCCTCGGGGCAACCAATCAACGGCGTCCGTCCACCGCCGACGGCATGTGTGGGGGGGGGGGCCCACTAATGAAATCACCCATTGGTGGAGACAATGTTTAAAAGGCCAATCAGAAAGCGGGACACGTACGGCGGGGGGAAATTTTATCATTTTGCTTTTATTGAAAAAGCCTCGCCCGTCCCATCAGCTAACAGGTGATTACAATCAAAGCACCCATCGAACGAAAGGCAGACACTCTCGCAGAATTCATAATCCTCTCGACTCGCAGGCATTTACCATTTACAATTTAACTCTCATTTTGTTCACAGTCCTTTATTGTTATAGCACTTTCCGAAGCACCTATGACGGAAAGTTTCAATCATAAATTAATTTTAGAAAAATCTCCTACTAAGTAGACACCAGTGGTTGGGCAAAAAATCATTTAGAATAATGAATAACGAATAAATATGTTTTTTTTCATTCTGAATAATGAATAATTTTTCATTCATTATTCCGTCAATTCAATGAATAACGAAACTTTACATTTTTATTTATTATTTAATAACAATAATTTATTGAATGAAGTTATGTAATTCGAACGAAACAGTTTTTTTGAATAAACTTCGATAAATACAAGTGATTTCAATTTTAACAATCTTTTCTAAGAAAAATGATTAACCTCCTTAAATTTTTTTTTTTACTTTTAATGAAAAATTATTTATTTAAGTGATACATGTTTACTGAACTTAAAGAATCTGAGTTTGTTGTTTCATGAACCACATTATTTCAAATACATAAAAATAATGAATGAAGAATGAAAAATAATGAATTATTCATTAAATAAAAAAAAAGTCAGTGAATAACTGAATAAATGAATAAATTCTTATGTAATAAAAAATATTGAATAACGGGCCAACCCTTTTATCCATTGAATAAAAAATAAATCAGTGGAATGAATAATTTATTCAATGAATGAATAAATTCTTATTCAATAAAGAAATATAGATAATAATGAGCCAACCCTGTTTATCCATTGATAAAAATATAAATCAGTGAATGAATAATTTATTCAATGAATAAATTCTTATTCAATATAAAGAAATATTGAATAATTGAGCCAACCCTGTTATCCATTGAATAAAAATATAAATCAGTGAATGAATAATTTATTCAATGAATAAATTCTTATTCAATAAAAACGTATTTGAATGATTATTGAATAAAAAAATGTATATATATATATATATATATATATATATATATATATATATATATATATAATGTATTATATATATATACTATCACGTGTTATCGACGAGCGAACTAGTAGAACAATAGAAAAACAAGAAGAAGTCCCTAGGTTGCGTGAGAATTATGTTTTTAAGAGAAAAACTTACTGCCTTGTAGTCCAGCCCGCACCTGTGCGGGGAGCAGCGTGGGTAGAGCGTCTTTGTGTTGCCCGCACCAGTGCGGGTAGTAGCGGTGATGAAGATACAGACCATTGAAGCGTTATTTGACCCATGTTCTCATTTATTCAGAAAAAAAAAAAAAGTTACATTAGATCAAAATATTAAAGAAAATATTATTTTGTTTCAGGTATGTTCTGGGAGAAAAGTCAGTTTGCTCTCAATGCTATAAGTAAGTACATGAATTATTGTGGATCCGAGAAAGTAGACCAACTAGAACACAGTAGACACACACACACACACACATATATATATATATATATATATATATATATATATATATATATATATATTTACACACACATACATATAGGGGTCAGAGCACAACTGCACCAAGTCCATGATATACAGTTTTCAGAAAACGAGTATTATGTGTTTTAATTGCAGAGGCGTTATATAAATAAATCCTATTGACCAGTATAAGACATAAAAAGATTTAAACTTAAACACTGACATTATTTATGTATAGCCTTGATCATAAAATAGTGAACTTGGACTTGGCATACTTGTGCTCTGAAAAAAAAAAATAAGAATGACATCCAGATGTGTATCAAGAACTGCTACAAGTGGGAAAATAATGAAGTTAGGACTTAGTCTCCTGTAGCTCTGAAAAGAGCTATTTTAGTAATACTCTACAATCCCATTACAACATAATAAGTCAAAAATGGAATTGGTCTATTTGTGCTCTGAACCCTCCATATTTATGTGGGTTTTGAAAATCCAGAAATCGTTTGACGAGCAAGATGGCTGATATAAAATTCTCTATGCGGGGGGCTTTTGAAACTCTAATTAAATACACGAGTCAAATTAGGTTTTTAATTAACTCAAATATAACGAGGAAAATTTGCGGGTTGAATTTCATTACAATTATACTCCTTCGCCTATTTTGGTTTCCTATTGAGTTTTAAATTATACCTTGTTGAAACATTATACTATTTTAATTATTACTTCAGAAACATTTCATTTTAGTTGCAATCATAAATGGTGTCCCAAGATCTCAACAATGTTTCATGTGTAGGCGGAAGGTCAATTATTATAAAATTCCAAATGAGTGCAAATTTCACTTTAATTAATATAGCTCTACATGTTTCGCATTTTTGGATACCTCTTCAGAAGCCTAAAAACTATATTCAGCCTAATCAAAAGTAGGCTGATCCTCTGCTAGAGTGGCCCGGTGATTACTGGAGATATTCTAAATAGCAACAATTCGCTGTAATCAGCTGTTTAAATATCGATAAAGTCCAAACATAACATGTGATGGCCTTGAAGCAGGCTACACACGGTCAGGTAGGCCTGACAGGTGTGCGCGCGCCAGAGAGTGGAAACGGAAAGAGGCCCGTACTTAGCGTTATGAGCCCTCACTGAACCTCTCCCTTAACACACAATCCTTACTAACGCTCACTGAGGTGAGGGCTTCCCTGCGATCCCCCATGGGGTCTTTCGCTGTCCATGGGAGATCGCAAGACGGCCCTCGGGAAGGGCCGCCTACTATTGTTGCTTCCGCCCTCTGCAGAGCGCATGAGTCTCGCTCAATTCAGAACACCTCCAAATTCTGGCTACTCTGCAGCAGAGCATCCAACCATATGACCACTACGCACGACAGGCAACCACAACGTGATTCCTGCCACCAACCCAACCGTAGTACCATTTTGGGAACTCATGACCGTGCCATGAGCCCCTTAGCACCAGAATGGTCACTGGCCCGGAAGTGTTAAAAGCACCCCCTACGGTTTCCTTCCAGGAGAGATACAGGGGGGGACTTATCCCGATCTCTCAGGGAGGGCAGGACCCGTGCCTGTAATTGCCAAGCTGTCCGGGAAGGCATAAAGCCCCTAGGCTACATATCTGTAGCCCGTGCCACTATCCGCAACCTCGTGGACCCGCTCGGTAGCGCATGGCGACGCCTCTCAGTACCGAGGAGGAGTACTGGTTTACCCAGTCCCCCCAAGGACGAGACCGAGAGGTAGGCCTGACAGTTAGACCTGAACAGTCCGCCTAAAAGCCGGTCGCCTCAACGTGTATATATTCCGGCCGCCTGAACGGTTTTAACTGACAGACCTGCCGGAATATAACACGGTCAGGCGACCGGCCTTCAGGCGGACTGTTCAGGTCTAACTGACAGGCCTGCCTGGCCGTGTGTAGTTTGCTTTAGGAAGATTAGTCACTGAACTAAAAAAAAAAAAAAACAACAAAAAAAACAGTCCTATTTTTAATTATTATAGATAAAAAAATTTTTATTCATTGTCCAATGAATTAAAAAATATATAATTTAAATATTTTATTTCGGTTTCCTTTTTCGCGATTTTTTTGTATGTGTGTTTTATTTTATAATATTTTAAGTTACTTCAAGTTTCGTTCTTTGTATTTACTCTTTAAATTTGCGAAGCCAAACATATCGTCCCTACCATGTCAAACTATCGAATATGCAAAAACTCGTTATTCAGTTTCGAGACTTTGCTCTTATATTGTGAAAGACACGGCTTGTCGTAAATTGTTAGAACTCTAACCCCTTTTAGAATAGCCTTTAATGCCTTAAATAAAGTATCGAATAGGACCATTTTTCAATATATTACTTCTTCAATGGATAGAATATGTCCGTTCTCTAGTTTGCTCCGATTTGCATATTCGATAGTTTGACATGGTAGGGATGATATCGTCGATACAAAAGCAAACTAACGAATATGAAAATCACCACTTTTCAGAGTGGAAAAGTATTTATTTATAACTTATTTTTGGACAGTCAAATTCCCTTCAATAGAGTGAAGTCAGATTGAAGAATTTGCCGTATATAAGTCCTGCAGAAATTATTAAAGATGGACAATGAAATATGCATTTTTTCATATTCGTTAGTTTGCTTTTGTATCGACGATATGTTTCATTTGTATACCACGGTTAGCAATAACCGTTTGATTATTTTGTTCGACATTCTTACCGTGTTGCTTATTTTTTTTTTTAAGCAATGTAGAGCCTACATAATAACTGAGAGGTGTTTATTTGGAATTTAATTCTTTGACAAAGACAACAAACTCAGAGAAATCAAAACAACAAACTCAGAGAAATCAAAACCACAGACTCAGAGAAATCAAAAATACTATATACTAATGGAGCTCTAGTAGCCGAAGAGGTTATACTAATGTAGTCTATATAATAGACGAGACGAGGTTATACTATGTAGACTACGCATAGGACACACTTTACTAACTCACTCTTATTTAATGACAAATAAAGAACAACCCATTTGCAGACAGTATAACGTTCCAATGACAATAAAACACTTACTAACGGAATGCAGAATACTAGAACAACTAAAACTACCTTACAACTTACAGGAACTACTGACAGAGGGTAGCCCCTTCATTAACGATATATTTACATTTTTAAAACAACACAACCTACACACAAAAATTTGATTCCAGGAAAAAATTTAGATAATATTTCGAGGGTATAATAATAATCTGATTTCAATTATTTTTTTTTTTTTTTTTTGAACCATTAATTAATGTTAGTAGTTTTAGTCATATGTATGTATATATAAGTCATATGTATGTAAATATAATATCTATATTGTAATAAGCAATATTGTAAATAATGTTAGCTCCTATTTCTTATTCTTAACACTTTTGTAATATTTAGTTCCATAAATTTCTACTTTTGTATATTGTATATATTGTTTTGTAATTTAAAATGAGCAAGTCACCTTCGTTGCGAAGCTCTTAAAATAAATAATTAAAAAATTCTTTGACTGTCGCATATAATTTTTTATTCTATTTTAATTTAGTTATTTATATATGTATATTTAATTAATATATTATGATATAATATATGAAGTAAACATATATTATATATATATATATATATATATATATATATATATATATATATATATATAAATCCGAATTATATTATATATAATTCGGATTTTTTAAGGAAAAAAATTATCTTGCTTTCTATAAGTAACGCAAAGCTGATAAGGGCTTTTCAATTCATCTAATTCCTGTAGTTGTGCCAGTGGACTAAAATGTGTTTTGTAGAAAAAGATTCCACGCATCTTGGACATTTTGGTGTTGTTTTTTTTTTTGACGTAAGGAATCCATACAAAAGTTTTGTGTGTCGAATTCTCATACGGGCTACCTCCTCTCTCTCCTGCTAGTCCTCCATGAGGAATCCCAGCATTCTACTTAGAATTTTATCCCCCTTAATTTATTATCCACCACTTCCTGCCACTTTTCGACTTATTTTCTCTCATTACTTTTATGTTGTTGGTATTCGGTCGTTTAGCTAATAAAACTTCATTTTTTTTTTAGATAATAAATGCTTTTAGGGGTCTCCCGTGGTCTAGTGGCTAGCGCCTTGGATTCATAAGCGGTAAATGGTGGGTTCGATCCCCACCGGCGGCAGGAATTTTCTCATCCCACGGCTCGTTGGGAAAATTCCTCGCTGCACCCTGGATGTCGACGCAACGGCCTAATTTTCGAAGTGCCGTAAAATAGTAAAAATACACTAAATAATTCTAACAATAAATGATTCAAGCTTTCATGAGGCCTGTAAACAAGGATGGAGAATTTTCTTACCGGTAGACAGTAAATATGTGTTAAAACTATTGATAATATTAAAGATAGCTGTATACTGGTTTAAAAAGTTATATAGCTAAATAGTTTTGTGTACAGAGGTACAAGCAATCCTCGAATGAGGTTAATGTTTTGTATTATCCAAACCCCTAGAGAGTTAATATCCCAGCTGGTAATATTGCTGGAATTAACGCTAACAGAGCTGAGAGTGTTAATACTACATTAGCTCGCTGTGCACAATATACTCCTGCACAGCGTGAACTGTGTAGCTACCTCTTGCTGAGTACATAACTCTGATTAAAGCTCCTTCTATATATTCCTGTAATAATACAGCTGCTAGGACTTTTAGATATTGGAGAATATCTGGATACAACATTTGCAGTTGACAATTATTAATATTATTTCTGCTCGGTTATAGAATAGTAATTGTCATATTACTATTAAAAAAAACAATTAAACTAAAGCAAGAACGTTAATTTATAGTAGTATTTTTACTTTTAACCTTTCCATTGCCAAAATAGGATAGCTGGTGGAATAAAAGTGGAGAAAATGTACTACATATTAAAATTCATAAAAACTTAAAAATATAATTTATTTTCTAATATTATTTACACACATACAGTACTTGTTGTTCTCTGTACAGGTTGTAAATTTCAATAAAGATAAAAAAAAAAAAAAAAAATATACACACAATATATACATATATATACAGGGTGTCCCCAAAATAAATGGTTAAACTTCGAGAATCGATGCAGGATGAAAGAAAAACGCAAAAATATACACACAATATATATATATACACACACACAGGGTGTCCCCAAAATAAACGGTTAAACTTCGAGAATTGATGCAGGATGAAAGAAAAACGCAAAAAAACTAAAATACAATTCTGAATAGTGTTTTCTGAACAGTTTTCTAAATAGTTTGGAAGAAAAATCAAGAGTACATCGTTTTGATAATTTTAGTGTTTACTTTGTTTTATCTATGAAATTAAGAAAGTTTTGCATTTACGTATAACTTGTTTTCTGACAAAAAATAGTTATAATGATAACTTAAGATGGCCGTAAAAAAAAACTATGACCCAGAAAATGTTTTTACTGCAGGTTTGAACTCACCTAGTATAGGGGAATAACTGGTAAAAAAAATAGGAAAACCAAAAATGTCGAGCGACAAATTTTTTGCAATTTGGGTGATTACTAATGGATTGACCGTTTATGGAAAAGGTTTTGTATCGCATTACTAGTATATTTTTAAACATTTCGGGAAGGCGTCTAATACAACTTATCTGCAAATTTTTAGAATTACAGCACAGAAGGCAACCGAAATAGCCACTGATTGCATAATCAATGTTTGTTGATTCAGGGTGAAATTTGCTGGATAAATTCGACAAAAGATTCGTTAATTATCGAAATTGACTCATGAAAGTGTGTTATTTCCTGAAACCGTATAGAATCAATGGGTCAATGTGGCTGCACAACCACAACAATCATGTCTAATGACATGGCCATGTTAACAAAGCAATACAAATCCCGTCATTGGTAGTAATTTTCTTCAATTAGACAAACAGATTAAATTAAACGCTTACTAATAATATGGATGTTCTGAGGAAATTAGCTAAATCGGTTCGTTAGTAATGAAGTGTTTTGACCGCAATCAAATTAAATAAAAGAAACTGCGTCATATTCGCTGATTTATCTAACTTATTTATCATTAATCATCCTTCCTCTCCACCAAGACGCCTTAACAGGAAGTGGCCCCGAGACTTACTTAGGCAGTGAAGTGTCGTGGAGTGAACAAAAACAACTATCCGTGGAGTGATCAAAGAAATTATAATTGTATAAATTGAGAGTGATATCTGTGGATATGTTCTCTCCTCATGATATCACAGCCCACGTCTCCTTCGCCTTCAATCATCCCTGCTAGTCGCAGGCTGTGGTTGGATGGCGTAAGGTGACTCCAGGTCATCCTAGAATCCTTCCAAGGAAGGACAACTGGTATTCGGTTGACAACTGGAGACACCTGAGGCGTGAGCAAGTAACATGTTTCTAATTACATAATACAATTGAATTGTAGATTGTGATATTTTCTAAAAAAAAATAAATTAATTATTTCTAAAATAATTATTATTTATCATTAGTGTCATTTTCAAAGCTTTGATAGAAACATTTTGTGAACAACATACAAACACCTTAGCCTATGAAATTCTTGATGAAAGTGATATTATAGACGCAACAATACACAGATAACTTACCTTACCGGAAATTACTCACTCCATCTGAGAAAGCTGTACATTCACTCCCCCAAATGATAGTTGTGTTATTAATATCACCAAAGATAAGAAAAACTGTTATCGGTGCCTCCAATGATAACATCTCTTATGAGTAATTACTGTCACAAGGAATATCAGCCTGATGCTTATTATCACTACCTTCAACGATAACAGTTTCCACGTCTTATCATTGCCGATATTGGTTACGATATTATCACTCCTTACTTAAAGAATAACATCTTTATCCACGATAGAAACGTTTGAAGCACATCCTTCGTTGAGAAAATTGTTATCTCTGCCTCCATTGATAAAAAAAATCACATCCTTCAACTATAACAGTTGCCAGGTCTTATCATTGCCGCTATTGGTTACGGTATTATCAATCCTTACTTAGAAAATAACATCTTTATCACTGCTAGAAACGTTTGAAGCACATCCTATGTTGAGAAAATTGTTATCTCTGCCTCCATTGATAAAAAAAATCACATCCTTCAACTATAACAGTTGCCAGGTCTTATCATTGCCGCTATTGGTTACGGTATTATCAATCCTTACTTAGAAAATAACATCTTTATCACTGCTAGAAACGTTTGAAGCACATCCTATGTTGAGAAAATTGTTATCTCTGCCTCCATTGATAAAAAAGACACTGCCTCACAAATATTATACTTTATCTATGTGTAAATTCAGTCCGTTGAGTTGAATTTCACATTTTTATGCATACTACCAAACGTCTTTCCATATAATTTCCGCCTAAACGGAAACCATTGTCATAAAAAAAAAAATGTCATTTGGAATGTAAATAACATAATAATTGACTTGACAGAACAATATTCAAACATTGTGCCATATACAACACCATGTAAAACAAAATATTATGTAAGTGTTTTCAAATTAATATTTAAACCCATCATTTTTTTTATAATTTTTTAATAATGATGACAAATGATTCGGAGTTTATACATAATAAATAAATTATAAAATGGATTAATTCTATTTAAAACAGTTATTTTGTCATCCAAAACCCTCTCACTCTCCATTTTGTGTCCGCCATTTTATCTACATATATCAATTTATTTAAATTTTAACGTCCATTTATTATTAACTACGAATTTTAGGACGGGTTATCTATAGGTTACCACCCTTTTCTAGACAGGATAGGGATGATGCCTTTTCTTTATTCTAAAGAAAAGCCACCACCTTTATTGGGAATCGAGCCTATGATCTTAGCCAGGGAGTGAATAAGCCTTAGCATCCACGGCTTTTACATATATATATATATATATATATATATATATATATATATATATATATATATATATATATATATATATATATATATATATATAAATCACTTGTCTGTCCGTTTGTTCCTTATACAAAACCCACACCGCTTGACCGATTTTGACCAAACTTGGAACACTAGATGGTCTTGATCGGGAAAGTCTCTTAGGCCAGGTGAAAAACGTCTACCAGCTGTCTGTCTGTATGTTTGTTCCTTAACCAAATCTACACCTTTCGTCCGATTTTTACCAAACTTGGCACAAAGGTAGTAGTTCTTGAGCCGGGAGGAGTCAAAGGATAGGTTAAAATCGCCGAAACTATGAACCCATATAGTTACAGATTTGCGTTATTAGATTTTAATATTACTCTTTTTGTTTGTAATTTATTTTTCTTTTCTACATGCAGAAAGTAATTGTAGCATGGCACGCTGTGTAACAGCTAGTCTTTATAATTGTAGCATGGCACGCTGTGTAACAGCTAGTCTTTATAATTGTAGCATGCCACACTGTGTAACAGCTAGTCTTTATAATCGTAGCATGGCACGCTGTGTAACAGCTAGTCTTTATAATTGTAGCATGGCACGCTGTGTAACAGCTAGTCTTTATAATTGTAGCATGGCACGCTGTGTAACAGCTAGTCTTTATAATTGTAGCATGGCACGCTGTGTAACAGCTAGTCTTTATAATTGTAGCATGGCACGCTGTGTAACAGCTAGTCTTTATAATTGTAGCATGGCACGCTGTGTAACAGCTAGTCTTTATAATTGTAGCATGGCACGCTGTGTAACAGCTAGTCTTTATAATTGTAGCATGGCACGCTGTGTAACAGCTAGTCTTTATAATTGTAGCATGGCACGCTGTGTAACAGCTAGTCTTTATAATTGTAGCATGGCACGCTGTGTAACAGCTAGTCTTTATAATTGTAGCATGGCACGCTGTGTAACAGCTAGTCTTTATAATTGATTATATTATGAATAATTGAGGCGTCTAGAATCAAAACAAGAAACATCACTGAAACCAAATTGTTCAGAAAACACCAAAAACAGAACCAGTCTTAGGGTTAATTTTTGACAAGTGTAAAAATTTACACAAAATGTTCTTAAAAGTTGTATCACAGACGATTGTTTTTGATGAATTTGAGAAGTTTATCTGTTATATTATCTATTTTGAAGTCATTTTTATTTTTGAAGTGTCTTACTTAGTTTTAAACTTCACTTATGTGTTATTTTGGAACCACCTTACCACTTCAACATTAAAAAACATCATGATCTATTTTGTTTTGAAAATCGTTTTCTTTACCAGTATATAGAGGACATTTTGAACTTGTAAAATCAACTGTTATCTCAAAATTGTACAAAATAGTGATGTGTCTTCTTTTTATTCTAGACGCCTCAATTATTGATAAGAAATATCAAGAGAATGTTAAGAATTCCCTACGCAATAAAATAACGGCACCTGTTGAACTTCATATACACGGTTTATAGTACAGTTTTAATGATTTATAGTAATGTACATGATAATTTATGTCCTGCTGTAGGTATAAGGAAGGTCTTTAATATATTAAGAGCTGATAACAGTGATAAGAGAAGGAAATGCTGAGTACATCATAAACCTCACAGGTTAAACCTTTAAATTCCTCTGGAGACCTTAAAGCTTGTAATGAATGCAGGATTAAGGGCGCAGGCAAACCTAAGACCCGATGCAAGGGATGGTTAGTTTCTCTCACCATAACTACCACCATTCAGCCGATGTGATGTATGGTGTGGACTACCTATCACCATAACTCACCGGCCTATAGCCATAGCTACTCATCATCCTGACGTATGCGACTCCTTTATACATAATTATGCCCGTCCTATGCCGAGATCTAATTCACTTACCCCAGCCCTGTTTACCCAGCTAGGATCCCTTACACAGCTTACCCTCGGGGTTTACACAGCGGATACTCAAGCCTAACAAGACAAAAGCAATTTCTCCTCACGGGTAACGGCGGTAACAAAATTTCTATGAGCGACGTAAAAACCTGTGAGGTATACCATGGAAATTACTTCGGTTGGGTGTTTTAGACTTATTAATCCAGAGTTCATCACGTAGGGTGGTGAATTGCTATTGAAATTTTTACAAAAATATAGGCGTAAGGCTGAGAATTTCCTCTCCGAATGGGCACAAAAAAGCTCTCTCTTTATATATATATATATATATATATATATATATATATATATATATATATATATATATATATATATGAGAAGGAAACTATCAACTATACACGTGTAATGGTGTATTATAAAAATTAAAACATTAACCACTGGAAGAGAATTTTCATATAACTTTTTATATTTATAAATGAGCTCGTTATAGGAAATATTTATAATTATTGTACCCTTCTGAGATATGTGGTGAGCTCAAATATTAACGTCACAAGGACTGTGCTCGGGATGCACTGAGTTTCGAATGTACTTTGAACAAGTAAAGTTGGATGTACACATCTCTTCGGAAAGTGCGGAAATTCATGAAATAATAACAACTGCCGATTGGTTCAGAACGAAATTAATTCTGGATTTGTGATGTCCTTGGCTGTATATATGTTTACATACATACATTTACATGCGTTTATAGATATATACACACCGACACCATTGTAACAACGCTCTCTGCCACTATATAAAAATTATTTGCGAAATCCTTGCTAAAAACCAGGTGCCAACGTTGCCTTATCTTCCTTATAGTCCTTACACGCCTCGGCGGACTTATTTATGTTCCCTCCGATTAAATCATCCCAGCAAGAAATCCGCTTTTCTTTCTTAATAAATTTCCAATCAGTAATGACGAAGACCTTGTGACAGATCCAAGAAAACATCTTGTGAGTATCGGCGATGGCAGGGTCGCTGGGAGAAAATTTTAAAGCCCCAAGTACAGTACTTTGAATAGTTTTAAATGCTTGTGCAAATCTGTTAAGTTAATTACTTTTAAAACAAATAATTGAAGAAACGCACCCTTTTATATATATATATATACACATATATATATACACACACATATATATATATATATATATATATATATATATATAGGGGGAGGTTAGCTCAGTGGTAGAGTGCTGGACAAATAAGTTGGAGGAACTGAGTTCAAATCCCGAGCAAGCACTGAAGATTGTCTTCGTTCGTGAGTTGGATTCGGCCTCCCTGACTGTTCGTAGGCCAACCCAGCCTTTAATTACTTTAATAATGGCTACCTTGGTGCTAATGACTCTAGCAGTGGAAGCAGCCAAGGGGAAAATCAGGCGCCGGAGCATAGTACTGACCGTATAGTATCTGCCCCTCAGATATATATATGTATATATATATATATATATATATATATATATATATATATATATATATATATATATATATAATCATCTGTTAATGAAGGTTTTGTAAGCATCACGTTGATACTAAATATTAGTGACCCTAGCATTGTTCCTTGTGGTATCAAGGACAGGCTTAAATACCGTGGTTGGTTTTTGTAATGCACTTTCATGCATACACACACACATATATATATATATATATATATATATATATATATATATATATATATATTTATATATACACACACTTCTATTGAGGAATGGTGTTGGCTAGTTAGTTTGTATATACCTCCAGAAGAGAGTGTTGGTAGCTACTTCGGATTCCACGTGCATAAGCCAGCTGCTTGGTATTCCCAGAGAGTAACCTCTGCATTACTGCTTCCTCCTTATTCTTTTACCCCCTGGAACACCCTTCATCTTGTACCCTACCCTGGGGGAGCAGAATCTTTTACCTCTGAGGGGATTTGTCTATCAGCCTATTTGCTTCAGGTGTTCTCATATCCCCGATAACCTGTTTTTTTTTGTTCTTATCGGTCCTATTGTTTGAGCGGTCTATCGATGAATGGACTTCATCAATAATTACCGTCTCTAAAAATAGTTAGATTTTAATTAACACATTGTCTGCGAAATTAAAATTTAGCATTTTACGTTAACTGTGTTACTTCGCACAATGGGGCCGTATGGCCAAATAGCGGAATTCGCCCCTTCCTATCCTAAAGAACATTCAGAACTTTGAAATCGATTTCCCAAAATCCGGAATTTGGGATTCGCCCTTTATCTTTCAAGTTCCTGATATTGTTCATGAAAAACCTTGTTTATCCCACCTTAACGCAATCCTATTGCTTCGAATCAAATTTCTTGAAAAATAACTATCACTGAGTGATTAGTGCCAGTAAAATAAAATATAAGAACCGCAAGAAGTTATGCATGAACCTAATATCTTAGAATTAAAAAAAACGTGTTAGATAAGTGAATAATAGTACCTACCACAATTATTTAACGTTCGAACTTTTCAGTTAAATTATCATAAATACATTTGTATATTTGTTTTCGATATTTTCTTCACACAGAAAAATCATATTTAATACTTAATAATAAAATACGGCTAATCTACTTAAATGTTGGCTGTTAAAGTAAGTAAATAAAGGCTGTAGATGTAGTTAAATAGTTAAATGTAGACTGTAAATGTAGTTAAATACAGGTAGTTGATGTAGTAAAATATAGGCTGTTGATTTAGTTAAATCTAGGCTGTTCATGTAGTTAAATATAGGCTGTTGATTTAGTTAAATATAGGCTGTTGAATTAGTTAATTGTAGGCTGTTGATTTAGATAAATATAGGCTGTTGATGTAGTTAAATGTACGCTGTTGATTTAGTTAAATGTAGGCTGTTGATGTAGTTAAATATAGGCTGTTGATTTAGTTAAATGTAGGCTGTTCATGTAGTGAAATATAGGCTGTTGATTTAGTTAAATATAGGCTGTTGAATTAGTTAAATGTAGGCTGTTGATTTAGTTAAATGTAGGCTGTTCACGTAGTTAAATATAGGCTGTTGTTTTAGTTAAATATAGGCTGTTCACGTAGTTAAATATAGGCTGTTGATTTAGTTAAATATAGGCTGTTGAATTAGTTAAATGTAGGCTGTTGATTTAGTTAAATATAGGCTGTTGATGTAGTTAAATATAGGCTGTTGATTTAGTTAAATATAGGCTGTTCATGTAGTTAAATATAGGCTGTTAATGTAGTTAAATATAGGCTGTTAATGTAGTTAAATATAGGCTGTTAATGTAGTTAAATACGGGCTGTTGATGTACTTAAATATAGGCTGTTAATGTAGTTAAATATAGGCTGTTAATGTAGTTAAATATAGGCTATTAATGTAGTTAAATACTGCTATATATAAGTTGTGCTAATTATGTCTTCTTAAATGGGGATGGATTGAAGCTTCCCCCTCTCCTCCTTTATCTGTCACCCCCACTCTCTCCTTGTCACCCTCTCCCTCTCACACCCTCTCCCTCTCTCTCCTTGTCTCCCTCTCCCTCTCCCCGCTCTAGAGTCTTGACGGCGAATATCTTAGTGATTCCGCTCCGCTGTGTGTGAGTTATTGCTTTTCTTGATTTATTGCTCAGCGGAGGGGGAGGAATGGGGCGACAAGGAAGAAAAATCCATTTTCTTCTCACTTTTTTTTTTTTCATGGGAGAACATTTAACAAACTTTCTTTCAATTAAACCGACATTATCAATGAAGAAAATTGAGGAAAACTTTTTTTTTAACTCTTGAAGATGATTAAAACCAAGAATCAAGTTGTAAAAATGAATTAGAAATTGATTAAAACCAGCTAACATAAAACTTTCCAATCCAAAGTCCTAAGAACAGTGGCTCATTACCGGACCACCAGGTCCTATCCAACGCCATGGATAGTTAGTGTCCCTGGGGTCCCCCGTGGTCTAATGGCTAGCGCCTTGGATTCATAAGCGGGAGATGGTGGGTTCGATTCCCAACCTCCGGCAGGAATTTTATCATCCCACGGCTCGCTGGTAAAATTCCTCGCCGCACCCTGGATGTCGGCGCTAATGACCTACATGTAGATGCGCCGTAAAAAAAAAAAAAAAAAAAAAAAAAAAAAGTTAGTGTCCAACCAATTTCGGACGGCCCTCCCGTAGTGGGCTGGCCAACCATAGACTTGGAACCAGCTTCCCTATCTCTGTGCAAAAAGGACTTCCTCCTAGAACAACGACAGTTTATTATCGAGGAATCCGTGGAAAGACTGCGTTAAGTCCAGGGGTAAAAAATGGAGTCCTATAATTGCATTATTCCACAAAAAATCTGAGGCCTACTCATCCTATATTATTGGGGTGGGGAATAGAGTGAGGGATAAAACATATAGTTTTAACGATTTTTATATATCTATATGTATAAAAATCACGCGTCTGTCTGTTTGTCTGTTTTTTTCTTATACAAATCTACACCGTATGACCGTTTTTGACCAAACTTTGCAGACAGGCAGGTCTTGATACGGGAAATCTCCTAGGCTAGGTCAAAATAACCAAATTTCAAAATTTGGTCAAAAGGTCAAAAGTTTTGTTGAAGAAAAATTGGCTACACTGAACCATTCAGATTCTGACGGCCATTTTGAATCGACAGCCATTTTGAATAATGCCTCAAATTTATTTGTTGATGTTCTTGATAATTAGAATAACTCTAACTCATTGATGAATTTACATCATTATATAATCATGTAATGCAGTTTATTTCAATTTTATACCAACAGTTACTGTCTAACCAAAAAGCGCTGGCCTTTCTTTGATAAGAGCTCTCTACTCATAGGCTATGGTGTTGCACTTTGTCGGCTGTTTTATGAATTGCTGTGGTGCTGGCCTCTGCCGGCTGCACAATGAATTACTTGACAGATATATAAAAATTCACACCGTTTGACCGATTTTGACGTAACTGTGTATAAAAGTTGATCTTAAGATTGGGAGAGTCATAGGCAGAAAGTAGGTGTAGCATGGCACGCCGGGGAACAGCTAGTGTCTTATGAAAGACTGCCTTTTCAGAATTACTTTTAGTATTTAGCGTTTTTCTCGGAAACGAAAGAAAAACGAGATATATTCCAATGGACTTTTTTCCATCTTGCATCGATTCCCAAAGTTGTGGTGATTATTTGGGACATTGGGGGTATATAGGTATACAATTTTTATTTTATTTTATTATAGTTTTACATCATAATGTTGATCCAACTTATGCAATAATATGATATTACATTATTAGATTAGTTCTCTGTAGATAATGTAGTCATGTTGTCTTTGATATAATTATTTGTATGTTCTTTGTTATTTGTCAGGTCAATGATGCCGAATCAACATCACAAAGTGGCTTTGATTATAGGTATATAATAAATACGTATATAAAGGGTGTGTGTATATATATCATATATGTACACACATATAAAGAGTGGTTATATTTAGACATTTGACACTCTGTCGTCCTGAAATGAAATAAGCATTAACCGGACAGAAATCGAACCCCTGAAATTCCATTATGCAGATGATCGGCAGAAGCTTTAATTACCCATGAAATGGAGGTCGAAATGCAGATAATTAATGCACTTATTCCATCTCATTGCTCTCCATTGCATTTAGCGGTCATCCGTCATTGTCATTGGAGAAGCCGAAATCCTGCTTCGCTGGGATCAGTTTCAGAACAACAGTGCACATTAGGACGGTTCTCAACACTATTTGCGGGTGAATAATTCACAATTTGTGTGAAAATAGTGAAATATTGCATATTTGAGAAGTGCATTTGCAGTTTTCGCAAGAGATTGAAATTTTGTCCGTCTTGTTAACTTTTTGTCAGGATGTCCGAGCTCTTTTGGCCGTAATTCTACATTAATTGCTAAGATTCTTCTCCTGTTAACTAATCACTAGGGAACGGATGTTATTGCATTTACATATTTTTTTCTGAATCTTAAATCGTAATAGTTGATAAAATTCCGCACGTTTTAAGTGATTTTAAATCATTTAAACAGGTTTTTATTTTACATATTTAGTAAAAAATCCATATTTTTACATATTCTGCCATAAATGCATATTTTGATATTCTTTTTATCCTTTAATTAAAAATGAATGGGAAACCGAGGAAGAAAATAATGCCTAACCCATTGTGTCTTTTCTAGTTGCAAGAAGCAAAGCCATGCTTCCCCTGCTGGGTCCAAATCCAAAGAGGCTAAGTTGGTGCTGCTACACTCTCCAATGCCACAAAGAATATGTCCACCCTCAGCAATATGTGTAGCATCTTCACTGCCGAACTGTTGGCCATAACGAAGGCCTTAAATATAACAACTACTTCCAATTATATAGTAATTTTTACCGACTCTTTGTCTGTACTTCTTGCTCTGAGGAATCCATTCTCAAACCATCTACTGATCACAATCACTCATGAAACCATAGCAGAACATTACAGAAATAGGCAAACAGTTCTTTTCGTATGGGTCCCCGGCCACTCCGGAGTTAAAGGGAATGAAGAGGTCGATGCCTTAGCGAAAAGAGCTGTAAATGAAGGAATACTCTATCACAGGGTCTCAAAAAATGATATCATTAACTATATAAAGCAAATAGTCTGGCAAACTATTAAGAGAAATAAAATCGACCGTTAAAGCTTGGAGTACACCACTCAACATAAATAGAAAACAGGAAGTTGCCTTATGTCGATTACGCATTGGCCACACAAGATTGACACACTCATTCCTATTTTCTAAAGAACCTCCTCCTATCTTTGAATCATGTAACGTTCTCCTATCTGTGAATCATGTAACGTTCTCCTATCTGTGAATCATGTAACGTTCTCCTATCTGTGAATCATGTAACGTTCTCCTATCTGTGAATCATGTAACGTTCTCCTATCTGCGAATCATGTAACGTTCTCCTATCTGTGAATCATGTAACGTTCTCCTATCTGTGAATCATGTAACGTTCTCCTATCTGTGAATCATGTAACGTTCTCCTATCTGTGAATCATGTAAAGTTCTCCTATCTGTGAATCATGTAACGTTCTCCTATCTGTGAATCACGTAACGTTCTCCTATCTGTGAATCATGTAACGTTCTCCTATCTGTGAATCATGTAACGTTCTCCTATCTGTGAATCATGTAACGTTCTCCTATCTGTGAATCATGTAACGTTCTCCTATCTGTGAATCATGTAACGTTCTCCTATCTGTGAATCATGTAACGTTCTCCTATCTGTGAATCATGTAATGTTCAAATAACTGTGAAACATTTATTTACTGAATGCCGAATATATGAGTCAAGTAGAGAAGAGTCAAAGTTATCAGAGATTTTCGATGAAATCCTCGGAGATAGTGCTGATAACGTGAGAAAACTATTAACCTTCATAGAAAAAACAGAAGTTATAAATAAAATTTAGACATAAATCTGGGCGCTAATGGCCCAGATTTATGTCGATGCGCCGTAAAAAAAAAAAAAAAAAATTAAATAGTGAGTTTGATTGTGCTTGGTCAGAAGGCTGTTTTATGTCTGTGTGCGAACGAATGAGTAAGGTTGAATTGATGTGGGTTTTTGTATGTGAGTATGTATGTGCTAGAGGTGTACGTGTGTGTGTATGGACGTGTATATGTGCGCGCTTGGGTGTGTGTTTGTGTGTATGCATGTAAAAATTATATTGTGAGTTATTAATAAACTCCGCGCCTCTTTGGGCCTGACCCTGTTGTTTCTCTAAAATTTAAAAACTGTCTAAATAAATTAACAATATCAAACTAATTAGAAAAATAGACCTCCACAAAATATTATGAATAGTTCATTCAATGGCATTAATGACCCTAAGGTTGGCACGCCTTAGTCATGCTTCCCCGGCGCTAATGGCGTTAATGACCCTAAGGTTGGCACGCCTTAGTCGTGCTTCCCCGGCGCTAATGGCGTTAATGACCCTAAGGTTGGCACGCCTTAGCCATGCTTCCCCGGCGCTAATGGCGTTAATGACCCTAAGGTTGGCACGCCTTAGTCATGCTTCCCCGGCGCTAATGGCGTTAATGACCCTAAGGTTGGCACGCCTTAGCCATGCTTCCCCGGCGCTAATGGCGTTAATGACCCTAAGGTTGGCACGCCTTAGTCATGCTTCCCCGGCGCTAATGGCGTTAATGACCCTAAGGTTGGCACGCCTTAGTCATGCTTCCCCGGCGCTTATGGTCTAGGAGCAAATGCGTTATAAAAAATATACTATAACAAATTATTGTTGAATATTGGTATTATTCCTTTAATATAATCTCTAAAACAAATGAATTAGTGAAAGAATCTCGAGATGTAAAATAATGAATTTTCAATCTATTTTATTTGATTTCTTAGATCTTAAGGCGCATTGGACAAAATGCTCGGACAAGTTTCGACTATATTTCGTTGCAAAATCACTTTTTAAAAAATGGTCCTGATCGGTGACCACATCACTCTATACTACCCTTATCAGACCGGCGTCATTTCGCATTTGATAATTTAAAAATGCATTTTGTTGTAAACAATTTTCCAAAATAATGTTCATCTCTAGAAATTTTCATTGTCTTTTTTCCCCTTTTAAAATCGTTCCTCATTTTTATTTATGCTTTATTTTTCAATATTTTATAGAGTTATAGTCATTTTTTTCTTGTAATTTATAATAAAGTTCGTACTAATTATTTATGCTTTTCTTTTCAATATTTTAAGTATTTTTTTCTACATATATTCAATTTTAGCGCGGTTCCTCCCTCCCCCATAGGGAGGAACCCCGCTTATAAGGTTGATCTCATGACGCAATCCAGAAGTGCCGACTAGAATATTTTGCGTTTCAGAACCCCTAGAGACCGAAAATGATGGTGGTTCAAATTTGTATATATATACATATATATATATATATATATATATATATATATATATATATATATATATATATATATATATTTTATTGATGTTTTCCGGTAGCGGGGTTGCTTAATTCCAGAGGGTGAAACAAAATTCAGTCTTCCCACAAATTTTCTTTATTTTGCACTAGGCCTTTCAACACAAATGTGCCATCATCTGGTGCTCCGTGCAGTGATAGTTGTTACCAGGGCTGTAGAGTCATAGCCCGAACACAGCCCTGGTAACAACTATCACTGGACGGAGCACCTGATGATGGCACATTTGTGTTGAAAGGCCTAGTGCAAAATAAAGAAAATTTGTGGGAAGACTGAATTTTGTTTCACCCTCTGGGATATATATATATATATATATATAATATATATATATATATATATATATATATATATATATAAATATATATATTTGTCTGTTCGCTCTCTAGGTAGAAGACGAGTGGTCCGATTTTGATGAAATTTGGTACAAAAATCCGTCGTCCAATTTGAAAGGTCAAGTTCGTTAACCAGCAAAATCTGTCAAATGGAAGATGGCGTTTGGGGCGAAATTCGCGCAAGAAAAATCGTAACGCTTACGTTTTTGAGTTCATAAGCTTGTAAGCACTCGTTTTATAGGCTTCTTGGGCTAGGAAAACGAATGAAACCATTTTCAAGGCGATAGCTTTAACCGTTTTCGAGAAAATTGGAAAAATATTTTTTGAATACCGTTTTTGGTTTGGGTACTTAGAATCATGGGATTCAGTTGAAACATTTTTTGCATGTTCTACTTTCATCAAAACTAATATGTTGAAATTTTGGTTACGTTTGGAGTTAAGGAAGGTTTAGAATAAAATATTTTATTAACAGACATAAAAAGTTTTAGTAACTTTGTTTACTTTCCTTAACATCTCGAAAAAGGTTGAGAATCTTGGTAAACGGAAGAATACCATTAGAAAGCTTATTAAATGTTCTGAAAAAAAGGTTCTAATGAAAGTTTTGATTAGGCGATGTCAATCGGAGAAATAACAGCTTACAACATTAAAGTAATTGATTTCGCTTATTCGAACTGTTCTTTTTTTCTGTTTTTTATTCCTTGTTATTTTTTAATTGCTTATTGTTGGATAATGTATTTGAAAATAAAACAGGTTAAGACAAATAAGAAAAACAATTTAATGTTAGAGATATGGATTTCCAAGATATATAGCTTTTCAACTGCCTAGCGTCCTTCCTAGGGAGGGTTCTTTGTCTTTGATTTTGGTACTTGGAATTATGGGATACAGTTGAAACATTTTCTGTCAAATATGTTAAATTTGTGTTACGTTTGGAGTTAAGGAAGGGTTAGAATAAAATATTTGCGCGTGATAGGAATATACAGTGGAGTCTCACATATACGATACTCACTTATACGAAATATTCAGTTGTACGAAGAATTTTTGGTTCCCCGGCGGAACTCCATTTAATCCTTTGAAATGAATTATTCACTTATACGATATTCAGATATACGCAATATTCACTTATAAGAAAGCTTATTTGTTCCACTGGTGTACAAACTATTCAGTTATACAAATACCAGTGACTTACCACCACCAGTCTCTCTCTCACTCATCTCAGTTCTTCCTTGTGATACTAGTAATCCAGCCTTGTTCTATCCACTCTATCTTGCGTGATTTCCTTCCTTTCTGTACAAATAACACGGTACCAGTGATTCATCCTTCCTCCACACTCACGTTTTTCAGATCATTATACAGTAGTCGTTTTAGTTGCCGAGTTCTATTGTCCTTTCATTTTTTAAAATAAGTAAAAACCCAAGAACAAAGCTTCCGCTTGAAGACAAAATAAAAATACTGAAAGAACTTGATGACAACCCCAACGAAACAAAAATAGACATCGCTTAGTGAGAAGGGCAACCTACCAGCTGGTAGTCTCGTTATAACAGTGTATACAGCTTTCGTCGTGCCATAAGATAACAGTACGTTAGTAAACTGTGTCCTATGCAAAGTCCGCAGGGAGAGTAAGGGAGAATCACGAATTTCGGATGTTAGGAAATCTAAGTCAAAGTTCTATAAGTGCTTCAGGATAGCAAAGGCGAATGTTTACTCTATGGAATGCTGATTCATGAATCCGATTGAAAAAGTATGCAATTGAGTGATTTATGGTCAACAAAATGCTAGGAGGGACGTTTGGGACCTGGGATTCGCCCTTGAAATAGGACATAGAATTTTTCATAGGTTACCTATGTTGCTAATTACTTTAACTTGAAACTGTGAGAGAACTGAAGGCCAACCAGAGAAATAAGGCGAAGCGTCTTGTTACCTCATCATTCTTAATCAGAAAATAAAATAAAGTAAATTTTTCTGATTCGCCATTTCTCTTCCTGATATATGCTCAACTATACGTGCCCCGCCATTTCTCTTCCTGATATATGCTCAACTATACGTGCCCCGCCATTTCTCTTCCTGATATATGCTCAACTATACGTGCCCCGCCATTTCTCTTCCTGATATATGCTCAACTATACGTGCCCCGCCATTTATCTTCCTGATATATGCTCAACTATACGTGCCCCGCCATTTCTCTTCCTGATATATGCTCAACTATACGTGCCCCGCCATTTCTCTTCCTGATATATGCTCAACTATACGTGCCCCGCCATTTCTCTTCCTGATATATGCTCAACTATACGTGCCCGCCATAATTAAGTCGTATAAAGTTCTAATCGTACGTGCGTCTTTACCTGACGTCACGTCCCTGTATTTGATTAAAGTATTCACTTTCCCCCGCACACAAAGGAGCACGAGGCGAGTTTTCGAATCGAATGGAACTACTTTATAAGCAATAAAGGTCGGGGATTGGTAGAACGGGAGGAGGGAGGCCAGCCCGATCCGCCAACTTCTCTCATAACAACTTCACAGCTGACGGCGAATTTCTTCAATTAGTCCCGGCCCGAACTTCAAACCTATCAAAACTTCTTCCACCAAAGACATCCTTGTCGAGAATAGATAATCATCTCGACCAAACCCTTTCTTAAATATCGGTAGGCCTTCACAACTTCCTAATCACTGATAACACAAAGCCTGCTTAAAATCAGCAAATTAGGCGATAATTTGATTAGTTTTAACAAGTATATATATACATATATATATGTATATATATACAGTAGAAATTGGATAATTCGGACCCCTAGGGATCGATAAAAAAGTTCGAATCATCTAAAATTCGAATTACAAAAGTTTTTGAAATTAAAGGGCCAAAAAATCGAACTTCATATTTTCACATTTTGTAATTAAAACAAAAATACATACATTTTATTTAAGGAAAAACAAACATTTCATTAATTGATGATTACGTACATAAGTGATAAATAATTTATCAAAAAAGTAAAAATAAAAGTCTATTGTTTTGAAAAAAAAGTCATTTTTATGGGCAAGAAGTTTTTATTTTTTTTTATTTTTCAGGTAAGTTGGTAAAGTGTTAGGAGGAATTACAAAGTCCTTGGCAATTTCAGATTTTTTTCTTTATTCCTTTTTCAACTTCTTTAATCGCAGCTATTTTCTCTGACAACCTTAGAGTTTTATAACTTCTATGCTTCCACATCTTAAATCAACAAGTAATTAAACTGCTCTGTACACAAGAAATTCAAAACATAGACAATACAACAGATCTAGGCGCTGACTGACTTATAACTGAATAAGAAATGATGGTGGGAGGGAATTCTAGGATAAAACGACAGGATGGTGTATGTAACTGTAACCACTGGAAGGGAGGAAGCGCGACCCTCCACTTTGCAGAACTCCTAGAGTCCAAGAACTAGACTATGAGACCGCCGCAATTCTTGTCCCGAAACCCCTATCTTACTATCCTTCTTACCCGAGTGCAGAATATTTTCACAAGATTGACCGCCTCTCTGCCCACTTCCCATTGGAGGCACAGACTCGTAAAAAATTCGAATTATCAAAAGTATTATTCAAATTAATCACGATTTTTTTTTCATTGTTTATGCCCTAAATTCTAGGGACCGGGAGAAATTTTCGAATTATCCATGTTCCACTATGTATATATATATATATATATATATATATATATATATATATATACATACTTCAGGGAAATTAAGTGCAGTATACAGCCATATTCGTCAGGAGAAGTAAGCGACGAAGTAATACTAACGCGACTTAGAATCGGACAAACACGATTCACCCATTCGTACTTCATCACAAGACAAGACAAACCACTATGTGAGGCATGCAACGTACCTTTAACTTTAAAACACTTACTAACAGACTGCCTTAAAAGGGACAACTTACAGATTCCTCGAAGCCTCAGTGAACTGTTATCTGATAGGAGTCCCCACATTGATACCATACTGACATACTTAAAGACGACAAAGACATATAATAAAATATAGTTATACCACACATAACTCCCAAGTCATAGTTTCTTATTTCAGGATAATATACCTCAGATATCAAGTCCGAAAATATCATTATGATTACTATTTATTATTACCATTGAAATTATACGTTTAATTCTGTATTTATTGGGGCGAGGTTAGCTCAGTGGTAGAGTACTGGACTAATAAGTTGGAGGACCTGAGTTCAAATCCCGAGCAAGCACTAAATATTTTTTTCTTCTAGTGTCTTCGTTCATGGGTTGAATTCGGCCTCCCTGACCGACCCTAGGCCAACCCAGCCTTTAATGAATTTAATAATGGGTACCTTGGGTGCTAATGACTCTAACAGTCAAAACAGCCAAGGGGAAAATCAGGCGGCCGGAGCATAGTATTGACCACACTGTATCCCTAGTGTACCGTATGGTAATGAATCAGATACCTCTATAGTATCTGCCCCTCAGGGCCCTCGTGGCCTGTTAAGGGACTGATTTTTTTTTCCTGTATTTATTTATTTCATTAATTCCTTATATATTTCTGTATTATTATTCTTTTCTTTATTTTTCTTTTATTATTCCTTCTCCATTCCCTTTATTTTTTAACTTTGTTACAGATTCTTAGCTTATAATATATTATTTTTTTAAGTAAATTCTTTTAGGGCAGATCACCATTACTGTGCAGCTCTTAAAGCAAAATAAATCTAAACAGAGCTTTAATTGATACGAATACGGTTGTGGTAAAGGTAAATGGCCGTGAGTGTAATCCCTGGAGGTGAATATATGGAGCAGCAAGTCTGGAATTGGAGGAGTTTCTGAATAATCTACATAAAGGGGGGGGAGGGGTATAAAATTGCCTGAACCGGTAGGCAAAACTAGCTACAAACTGCTTTCTGTCCAGTGTAAGCAAGTTGTAGGTGACAATTGTTACCAGAAGCAGTAGAGAGTCCATACTTTCCTTGTCACTCATTAGAAAAGTCGAGCTCCATTGTCATTCAATGTTTAGTTCCCATATAATAATAATGTAATAATGCAAGGATAACTAATAACCAATTTATAAATATGAAAGCTTAATTTTCTTCTAGCGCGTGTCCTCCCTCTCTTAATGGGGAGAAAACAGCCCGTAAGCTCAATGACGCAATCCGAAAGTACTGACCAGAAAATTACATTTTTCAGAAATTAGATATCACGAAAATAACGGCGTTTCAAATTTGCATATATATATATATATATATATATATATATATATATATATATACATATATATATATATATATTACTCAGGTGTGTATTACAGAAAAACGACGAGTCTTTATAAGGCTTCATCATTTTCTATGAAACATCACCTATAAAACCAGTACATCATGAAGTGCTACAAGGATCAATACTTTGTCCATCACTATTCAATATCATGATAAATAGCTTATCTTGTCTACAGCAACATTTATAATTCTACTAGCTGAATGCCCGTGCTTCGTCATGGCAGATAATTAGTTTTTTTTTTTATTGCATTTAATTATGTATCGTCAAAATTAACGCCACTATGTTAATGTTTTGCAGTTTATTCATCAATTGATAAGTAAGTTGGAATGACCTCAATTAAAATGGTGATTTTTTTCTCGAATAGCCTAAACTCTATGAGGGAAAGTATATTTCTAGTAATTCAAGGATTGCCATCATAGTTGAAATTAACCGCAGTTAAAAATAATCTTCTCTATATTTGTCAAATACCTCTCACTCACTGACCTATCATCCCCCAGCCCGAGCCGCTCGACAGAAAATTTTGAAATTTTGCATGGACAGTCCCTATATAACGTAAGCACTTACTAAGAAAGGATTTTTTGATATTCGAATTTTTAAGTATTTTTAGAGGGGTTTAAAGTTTGAGTTGGTTAGAGCATGCAAGCCTAGGCAGCAAGCGTTGCTAGGACGATAACAGAACAGCTGTTACCGTACATTATCTATTTCATAGTATTATTTTTAATTGAGGTTAATTTCAACTATGATGGATATAGAGTTTACGCTATGAGGGACAAAAACACCATTTTAATTGCGGTTCATTTCAAATTGTCCACCATAGAGTTTTCGCTATACTTATGGATGGTCCATCCGAGGTAATAATATCCCGAACCCTTGCACAGCCTCCTCATCCATCAGCATCCCCAGTCAGAACACCTCTTGGTCATGCTCGCAAATATAATGGGTGTTTCCAAATGACACATGAGAAACATAAATTTTAACATACATTTATTATTGACAACGAAATTTAACCTGTATTGATTAGACTGTTGTTACTGGTAACCATGGGCGTATATCGGAAATAATTTCGAGGGGGCTGGGAAAATTTCGGGGGGGAGGGGCTGGTACCATTTCTGTGGTATAGAATACTAACAGTTTAGAACTTGGAATAGTTTTAGGCAACTAAAACGCTATTACACGTAAAATAATTTTTTTTTTATGAACTAAGTGATCTTATTTATTTTTAAGGGTTTTAAGACATATTTTTACCATCAAATCAATATGTCGGGGGGGGGGGGGCTGCAGACCCCTCAGCCCCCTCCTCCTTAAATAGGCCCATACTGGTAATATAGTATGACGGAACCGTGCTATAATAAACTGCACAGAATTGTATAGTAACGTAATTTTAATGAAACATTATTTAATGCAATAAAATAACTACTTATCTGCCGTGACGAAGCACGGGTATGCGGCTAGTAAGAAATAAGATGCAGTACGCTAACATCTGTTCTGTTGTCGTCCTAGCAACGCATGCTCCCTTCAAAACTAAAAATTCAAACTCCTCTAAAAACACTTAAAATTTGATAACCAAAAAAAAAAAAAAAAAAAAAAAACTTTCTTAGCGAGTGTTTACATCCTAAAGGGAGTGTCCATGCAAATTTAAAATTTTTCTGGGCAAAAATGCAGTTTCACGCCCTCCAAACCGATTTCTTTCAAATTTTGTACAATGACGTATTTTGATACACTAAACACGAATACGATAAAAAAAAAAACGTTGGATTTAACTAGGAAAGAAGTTACTAAGCACTAAAGTTCACTGTTATGCAGGTTATGAGAGCTATTAATTATAGCGAGTTGGATTGACTGGGGTTTTGTTATCTTCTTGAGCGAGCGTAGCGAGCGGAAACGCATAGCACGTATGCCCTTAAGCGACTGGTGAGGATGCCCTTAAAATTAACAATATTTTCGAATAATTGGTTTCTGAACATTTCAAATGAGAGTTCTCTGTTTCCCAATGTTACATATCTGCGCATGCGCGTGTTTACAAATACGCTGATGACGCCTAGTTTTATAACCTTCCTAACTTTAGTGCTTAATATTGAATTCTATTAATTTTAGCGAGTTGGATTGACTGGGGTTTTGTTATCTTCTTGAGCGAGCGGAAACGCATAGCATGTATGCCTTAAAGTCGTCATTTATGCCTTAAAGTCGTCACAAATTTAGTTGTTTACATTAGCTCTCATAACCTGCATAACAGTGAACTTTAGTGCTTTATAACTTCTTTCCTAGTTAAATCCGACGTTTTTTTTTATCGTATTCGTGTTTAGTGCATCAAAATACGTTATTGTGCAAAATTTGAAAGAAATCTGTTTGGAGGGCTGGAAACTGCATTTTTACCCCATTTTCGATAAAAGTGGATAAAACTAGTTTTCCTTACTAATTTTCCGTTTGAGTATTCAGAAACTATGGTTTCAGTTGGACGTTGATCCAAACGTTAAGATTAAATCCTAGGACTGATAAACGCTAATGTCAATCGACTCATATTTCAGAGGTTCATTTTCTCTGGAAGGTCTCTTGAGGTGTTAGACCATGGAAAGTCTATCTTAACCAGGTGAGACTTATAAAGGAATGTTGGAGGGCCATTTTCTCTGGAAGGTCTCTTGAGGTGCTAGACCACGGAAAGTATATCTTAACCAGGTGAGACTTATAAAGGAATGTTGGAGGGCCATTTTCTCTGGAAGGTCTCTCGAGGTGCTAGGCTATGGAAAGTCTATCTTAACCAGGTGAGACTTATAATGGAATATTGGAGGGCCATTTTCTCTGGAAGGTCTCTTGAGGTGCTAGACCACGGAAAGTATATCTTAACCAGGTGAGACTTATAAAGGAATGATGGAGGGCCATTTTCTCTGGAAGGTCTCTTGAGGTGCTAGACCATGGAAAGTCTATCTTAACCAGGTGAGACTTATAATGGAATATTGGAGGGCCATTTTCTCTGGAAGGTCTCTTGAGGTGCTAGACCACGGAAAGTATATCTTAACCAGGTGAGACTTATAAAGGAATGTTGGAGGGCCATTTTCTCTGGAAGGTCTCTTGAGGTGCTAGGCCATGGAAAGTCTATCTTAACCAGGTGAGACTTATAATGGAATATTGGAGGGCCATTTTCTCTGGGAGGTCTCTTGAGGTGCTAGACCACGGAAAGTATATCTTAACCAGGTGAGACTTATAAAGGAATGATGGAGGGCCATTTTCTCTGGAAGGTCTCTTGAGGTGCTAGACCATGGAAAGTCTATCTTAACCAGGTGAGACTTATAAAGGAATGTTGGAGGGCCATTTTCTCTGGAAGGTCTCTTGAGGTGCTAGGCCATGGAAAGTCTATCTTAACCAGGTGAGACTTATAATGGAATATTGGAGGGCCATTTTCTCTGGAAGGTCTCTTGAGGTGCTAGGCCATGAAAAGTCTATCTTAACCAGGTGAGACTTATAAAGGAATATTGGAGGACCATTGAAGGATATTTGTTGACTTAAAAAACTTGAAAGAGTTCAGGGGGAGGGGTAGTTCTCACCAGTCTTCGCATTGGACATCCTCAGAAATTTTCCAAGTCAAAATAGCCACCTCCGAAATACTCAAAATGTTGTCAAGGTACATTTTCTCTGAAAGGTCTCTTGAGATGGAAGACCATGGGAGGCCTATCCTAACCAGGATAAGGGATATTATCGCCATATTTGGTTCAAAACCGCGAGTAGGACATGGATGAGACTTAAGGATGATTTTTTTGACTACTTGTCGACTTAAAAACCATAAAGTATTCAATGGTAGGAGTATTCTTACCAGTCTTCTCATTGGACATCCTGACGATTTTTTTATGTTCGTAAAACGGAAGCATCAGTATTGCCCAAACTTTATCATGATCTATCTTCTAAATATAACACACTCATATGTCCGTTTGTTCCTTTTTTGACCAAACTAGGCACACGTAGGTCTTGATACGGGAAATCTCCTAGGCTAGGTCAAAATAGTCAAATTTCAAATTTAGGCCAAAAATTTTGTTCAAGAAAAATAGGCTACACTGAACCATTCAGATTCTGACGGCCATTTCGAATAATGTCTCAACTTTATTTGTAGATGTTCTTGATAATTGGAATAAATCGAACTGATTGATGACTTTACATAATTATATAATCATGTAATGCAGTTTATTTCAATTTTATATCAACAGTCACAGTCGAACTAAGGATCGCTGGCCTTTCTTTGATAAGAGCTGTCTACTCGCAGGCTGTGGTGCTAGCTCCTGTCCGCTGTTTTATGAATTGCTGCGGTGCTGGCCTCTGTTGGCTGTTTCACAAATATAAAGACAAATATAAACAAATTCACACCGTTTGACCGATGTTGACTTAACTGGGTGTACAGTTAGATCATGATACGGGGAGAGTCATAGGCAGAAAGTAGGTGTAGCATGGCACACTGGTTAACAGCTATATATATATATATATATATATATATATATATATATATTTAAATCTGTGCATACATATTTTCTTGAGGAATATAGTATGCAATGGTAGTTAGGAGTATTGTAATAGAACAGGAATATCTCTAACTCACGAATAGACCTCTACCCCCCCCTCCCCAGGAGAAATAGCTGATCGGCGAACTCCTTATAACGGATGTTACCCACGGGAATCGAACCCCCGACCCTGCCTAGGATTAATTAAACCCCAAGCATGATATATAACCGGAAGGTTACAGCTGGTCCCAATGCAGTGATTTAGAGTCGATATCTACATTATTCTGTTATCTGCTACTAGATAACCTATCATTGTTGGAAGTTCGTTATCTCCCGTATAGATGGCAGCAGTGATTTTTCGTGTGCTTTATCTAATCCATGAACCATCGGATTCTCCAAAGTACTTAAGTTTCCAAGGGAAGGATCTGTTTAAACACCTATTAAATATTAGCTTCTTATGTATAACTAGCTGAATACCCGTGCTTCGTCACGGCAGATAAGCAGTAATTTTATTGCGTTAAATAATGTGTCAGAAAACTTAACGCTACTAGTTAATTTTGTGCAGTTTATAATATCACGGTTCCCTTCATACTATAAGTTATTCATCAACTGTTAAGTAATCAAAGTATAATGTTTCTTGACACTGGGGCGCTCCGGACCAGTATCAACAAACAGATAACCTAGAGATACCCCTTTATCAATAGGTTACCAGTAATAGTGGTTTATCCAGTACCGCTTCGTTCAGTGAGGATGCTGTGCAAGGGTTCGGGATATTATTACCTCGGATGGACCATCACCAGCTAAAGCGTTAAGTCTATGAGGGACGAAATCACTGTCTATTTCTAGAAATTCACGGCCTCCCATCACAGTTGAAATGAACGGCAAATAAAAATAATATTACCAAATAGATTACTTATTATTTATATCGTTTTCTCATTTTTTGTTTTCTCCTAATCCTGATATTTTTTTTTAAATTTCCACATGATTTTTAAATTGTCGTTTTATTGTTATTTTCTAAGATTTATTATTATTCCATATTGAAAGGCACTAAGATGACGCAGTTATTTTAGAGGGGTATTGTTTATTTTTGAACAATTGTTATTATTAGAGCCCGGAAGATAGGCATTTATTTTTGGTTAAAATAGGCAGGCAAAAAGGCACTTGAAATACTGAAAATAGGCAGTATTGTAATTAAAATAGGCATTTATTAGGAGTGAAGGCAAAAAGGAATCTCACTCATTATTAATGAAGATATGTATTTTAAATACTCATTAATTTCTTTATTATCAATTTATCACAGAATTACTACTTACTCTTACTTTCCCTTCTTACAAGCAACAACAAGATGCTTTTTCAAAGTATCAACTCTCATAGACCTTCTCAGAAAAAATGTTTTTCATCATAGAAAAACTTCCTCCGCATTATCATATTATTTCGAACCCGTAATACCAGGTAATTACACCATTGTCACAGCAAAAGGGGTGTAAGGAAGGAGACGTACTTCTCTCATCCTCTCTCTTTCCTCCTATTCGTTATGCCTGTGCATGCCTTCTACCAAGGAAGGCTCTGTTATTTACGGAGGGTCAATCCACGGGTTGGGAAAACAAGCTTTCGAATTGATATTTGTGACGGCAAAATGTAATTTAATTTGTGAAACCTTTTTCGTTTTCGAAGAACTGAAATTCGAAATTCGTTATGTGCTTTTTAAAATGTTTAAATCGCAGAAAAAATTGCATAACGAGCAGAAAAGGCAAAAAAAAAAGGCTTTAAATCTTAAAAGAGCCAAAATAGGCAAAATAAAAATTGTCTCTACACTTCCTAAATGCACGGAAACATATTTATTTCTATCTGATTCTTCAATATATCCGTTCAAATAAAAAAGGCATTTTGCCTAACTTCCGGGCTCTAATTATTACATATTGAAAGATACTAAGATAATGCACTTATTTTAGAGGAGAATTGTTTATTTTTGAACAATTGTTATTATTTTTATTCACAAAATTGTATTGAGTAATTCAGTCAGCTATGCCATTAATTGTAGAATAGAGACTAGAATTGTGTAATGGCTGGTGTATTGGATTTCGAGCGGGAAATCTGCAGAGGTAACAGGGTTTTCCCTCCATAATTTATCCACAACTACCAGCTGACCATGGCTGCAGAGTTCAGCAGTTCCTCTGGCTTTATTGCTGGCTCCAGCGGTCGAGTAGGGTGAGGGAAGGGGGGTCCAATTTGTAAATGCAGCATATACTTACCCCCCCCCCCCTTCGACCCTTCGATAACCCCCTAAAATACATTATACATCAAAACGTCATGTTGTGCTGACCTTATCATTAATGCATTCTGTGAGGATAACAATTAATACACAAAGTCGTGTGCTCAGTAAAATTTTATGTTTAACGTACGTTTCAGTAGAATATGGATGTATATACCTCTACTATATATATATATATATATAAATATATTTATATATATAGTATGTATATACTTTGCTCTTTTATATACTTTCCAGATTTATAAAAACGTAAATATTTAAAAAAAATAATATGTTAAAATAAGTAATATTATCTAATTAAATAAATTTGTATTGCCATAGTCTGTAATATATATATATATATATATATATATATATATATATATATATATATATATATATATATATATATTACGACGCTTCGAAAACTAGGCCATAAGTGCCTACATCCAGGGTGCAGCGAGGAATTTCCCCAACGAGCCTTGGGATGAGAAAATTCCTCCCGCTTCCTAATCTCCTGCTTATGAATCTAAGGCGCTAGCCACTAGACCACGGGAGACCCCTATATAGTCTTCCTATTGAAAATTATACGCGTGTAATGATATCACAAACTTTAGTGTTTTATTTTAGTCATATATATATACATATATATATGTATATATACATATACATATATATATATATATATATATATATATATATATATATATATAATATATTAATATATTTTATCGACTGATTTGCCTGTGGAGATAATAATGATGAAATTTATTAGGTTCTATACTATAATCGAGAATTATTTTTACAAAATAATAATCTATCATTATATTAATTCTCAAATTATTTTTTCTTTCTTCCTTTGGGAATTTAATTTTTTTTTTTATTGCTTAATTTTAGCATAAATATGCTTTAGCGGTGACTAAATTTGAAAAAAAATTTTACACAAAAGTGTCACAACAAAGTGTCCGCCGGCGTTCGCGCTTGCGCAGTGGCGTTCGGGCATGCGCGGTGGCTATGCACGAAAAAGAGGACTGTGTGTTATACAGTACATTACATAGGTTTGTCGGGTGGACCTAAAGCATATTTACGTTCCTGAATTTGAGCAGAAGGCTCTAAACAAAACAATTTTTTTTTAATGTTTATATGTTTGTGTACTATTATTATTTTTTTAGAAATGTTTACTATGTTTACTCAACTATATTCTATAATATTTCATTAAATAACTTGGCCGTTTGAAGAAGAGGACGATTTTATCTATTTTTTTTTTTACGCGTTTTTTCTTAAAGAGTTCATAGTCAGTTTGTATATTATATTAATGGAGCAAATTTTTTTTTTTTTTTTTTTTTTTTTTTTTTTTTTTTTTTTTTTTTTTTTTTTTTTTTTTTTTTTTTTTTTTTACGGCGCATCAACAAGTCTTAGCTATTAGCGCCGACATCCAGGGTGCAGCCAGGAATTTTCTCAGCGAGCCCTGAGATGATGAGATGAGAAAATTTTTTGGCGCCGGTGGGGATGGAACCCACCATCTCCCGCTTATGAGCGTGGTCCCCCAGGTAACCGCTTATGAGCGGTTATCTCCCGTGGTCTAGCGCGCTAGCCACTAGACCACGGGAGACCCCGCAAATTTTTGTTGAAACGAATTTCTTTCAAAATGTGTTAAATCACATTTTAGCGTTATATTGGGAATATAAAAGGTAACATTATACCCCAGGATAGAATAATATTAATTGTTAAGGAAATAATCTATACTGACGCAACTCCTACGTGGCGTTTCCATAAGCTTAGTACTGCCAATGGAGCGCTGTCCATAAAGTCATGGCGCAACGTCATATTTGACGATACAGGGTCGAATTCCTCCAAATAAATTGCATACACAAGGTCATATGGCAGGGATGAGTTCGTTTTATGGCCATATTCGCTCAAAATTAAATTCCTCCGACACATGGAATAAAAACAAGTCTAGAGATAATATTGGGTTTATCCTAAAGATCAAATATGACTGCAACAAAAAGAGCTTTATTGAATTTTTAGACTGCTTATTTAAGATTTCCCATCGCTCAAACGCGCCAACATATGTATATTTAAAAAATCCATCTTGCCAATTTTTTTCGTTGCAAAAATCATCGTTTTAGTAAATTCGAGAGTAAAAACGCATTTTAGCACTTTCCGATGTAATGTGGCAAATTAGGTTGCACTCTAGAAATAATTATCGACAAAAATCTTCAAATCTTCTTCGATCCTAACCATATGATCTTCAAATCTTCATCGATCGCAACCATATGATCTTCAAATCTTCATCGATCCTAACCATATGATCTTCAAATCTTCATCGATCCTAACCATATGATCTTCAAATCTTCATCGATCCTAACCATATGATTTTCAAATCTTCATCGATCCTAACCATATGATCTTCAAATATTCATCGATCCTGACCATATGATCTTTAAATATTCATCGATCGCAACCATATGATCTTCAAATCTTCATCGATCACAACCATATGATCTTCAAATCTTCATCGATCCTAACCATATGATCTTCAAATCTTCATCGATCCTAACCATATGATCTTCAAATCTTCATCGATCCTAACCATATGATGTTCAAATCTTCATCGATCCTAACCATATGATCTTCAAATCTTCATCGATCCTAACCATATGATCTTCAAATCTTCATCGATCCTAACCATATGATCTTCAAATCTTCATCGATCCTAACCATATGATCTTCAAATCTTCATCGATCCTAACCATATGATCTTCAAATATTCATCGATCCTAACCATATGATCTTCAAATCTTCATCGATCCTAACCATATGATAAATGTGTCAAATTGACTGTTAACATTTACATAATTAATTTAAATCTTCGTTACGAAATATTGTATATGGGGGAATTTCATCCTATGTGCTTTCATGTCTCAGATATTTTAAAAATTTTATATTTTAAAAAACATGTCAAGAGGAGTAGAAACTTTGTTTTTCAAAAAGGTTCGGTTGCAAAAGTAAATTGGGTTGCTTAGTATACAACATGTTGATTATTTTTCTAGGGTATTCCAAAGGAATTAAAAATAAAAAATTGGCTATTGTACTTCTGTTATCAGTTTATAAAAACCTTCTTGTTTTTCAACCAATTCGGCTGGTCAAAAAAAGTAAAACTAATATCAGAAGTACAATAGACAAAATCGGGAAAAAAATAAAAAATGTCTATTAGGTCCCCAATTTCAATTTTGACCGGTCAGATAAATATATTTATCTATGATATGATGACGAGGGTAAATATTAAAATTTAACAAACGATAAATCGGTTCATCGTCGACTGTAAGCATAAGTCGTGTATATATATAAGTAGAAAGGAGTGTCCATAAATCAAACTAAATCCTTCAATTAAGGGTAAAACTACCTTTTTCGTCCAAGGTATTTATTTTAATGATGTCATATGACTTTATACTAAGGATTATATTAAAAACTAAAAAACAAAAACAAAAAAAAATGATATTAAAATTAAATATTAAAGTAAATATAATTTTGTTTCAGGTATGTTCTGGAAGAAAAGTCAGTTTGCTCACAATGCTGTAAGTACATTATTTATTTTGGATCCGAAAAATTAGGCCAACTGGACAAAAACTTGTTTTAGGTGAAGAATCCGAAGAAATTGTCCAGACAACCACTTCTGTGTATAAATAGAAGTGTTAAAATATAAATAATACAATTAAAAAGTCCGTCACGCAGGAGCAGCAAAACTAAGCACTTTCCTCAGAATTTGGGTAGTGTAAACTGCTTTCCAGAACAATTTGCTTAAAATATCCTACATAAATAAAATAAAAACATGAATAGTTCTCTTTTAAATTTGTAATGAGTAACTGATCAATTATTAATTTTCTTCCAGAGTTATGTTTACACATGCTACCTATTACACTACGTAATAAATACAAAAAACCTCATATTATCGTATTTTCATCTAACGCAGGAACAGGATACAGTCACTCTAGTGCTAGAAAGCTCTCCCTGCGGCGGCTTTGTGAACCTACGTCTGGCGGGCTTTTCTATTGAAATATATTACAAATTAAATCCCCGCTTTCCGATTGACCGATTCAGCTCATTTTTACAACACTTCTTTCTCATGAGTTACCCACGACGTATACCACGTTTCGTTACAATACAGCAGAAATTACGACCGGTATGAGTATATTAGGAATTTGGGTCCGGAGTAAACCCCCTCTTCTAATGAACCGATTTAGTTTATTTTTACAACACATATTTACCTGTGGATTACCACTATGAGTACCGAGTTTCGTCGAAATATACCAAAAATCACGGCTGGTAGTGGCGAATTGGTATTGTGGGTCCGGAGTAAACCCCCCCCCCCCCCTTCTAATGAACTGATTATGTTAATTTTTATATCTCACATTTCTCTCTATATTACCACTATGAATACCAAGTTTCGTTGAAATATAACAAATATTACGGCTGACATAGTCAAATTAGTGTTTTGAGTTCGGGGTAAACCCCCCCTTCCAGTGGACCGAGTTTGGTGGTTAACGAACTCGTTCAATCGTTTGCTAATTGAATGCTATATACCAAGTTTCGTGACGAAAAAACAAAAACTCTGGCCGCTATCATGTTAACAGACACATATATATATATATATATATATATATATATATATATATATATATATGTATATATATATATATATATATATATATATATATATATATATATATATATATTTTAACGGGGGTCATTTTCGGTGTCTACTAGGTAGGATCGATAAAGATTTGTAGAAATTTTTCAAAAATTCCGTCATGAGTCCAACCTCAAGAGCTACTTCCCTTCGGAGGAAATTGCTAAAACTATTTATCACAAAAAATGTCTTAAATCCGCTAATTGCACTTTAAAAACCCGTATACATATAACCGAGCAGGTACAATATTGAAAATTGTCAACTGCAAATGTTGTACCCCGATATTGTATGTATGTATGTATGTATGTATGTATGTGTGTGTGTGTGTGTGTGTGTGTGTGTGTGTGTGTGTGTGTGTGTGTGTGTGTGTGTGTGTGTGTGTGTGTGTGTGTGTGTGCGTGCGTGCGTGCGTGCGTGCGTGCGTGCGTGCGTGCGTGCGTGCGTGCGTGCGTGTTTGTGCGTGCGTGCGTGCGTGCGTGCGTGCGTGCGTGCGTGCGTGCGTGCGTGCGTGCGTGTGTGTGTGTATGAATTAGGTTTAAGGACGAAGAACGTCAAAGGTTACCATCGTCCTGTAAAGTGTTTTTCAATGAAAATTATTTTTGTACTATAAAGATATTACAGGAGTCAATTGCACTACATATATTGTCGGGAATGCTCTTAAATTGTAATGTTATATAATGTTCAAAAGGTTGTTAAAATTGGTTCTGAAACTGCTATGGCTAATATAATTTTTATACTTAGGTAATGCTGTAATAATAATTATTGTGATATGAGCTTGGTCCGTTACGGCATATTATTTAAATCTATATGTAATCAATGCATCTGAGTTCAAGGTATAGAATATATACAGAAATTTTTTTTTATTTATTTTTATTTTATTTTTTAATTTATTTTATTTTTTTTTATTTCATATATATATTTTTTATTTTTTTTCATTTATTATTATTATTATTTATTTTTTATTTATTTTTTTTTATTTTTTTTATATATTTATGTTTTGGCTATATTTCTGTAAATAATTTTGATTTTTTGAGAAAATTTAGTACTTTGTCCACCATGGAGGGGTTATCTGCAAGTGCTTCAGATATATCTTTTGGAATTTCGTTCTTTTCTAGGGCTTCTTCGTATAACCATCCAGGTATTCGCCAATATCTAAAAGCCCTAGCAGCTGTATTATTACAGGAATATGTAGAAGGAGCTTTAATCAGAGTTATGTACTCAGCAAGAGGTAGCTACACAGTTCACGCTGTGCAGGAGTATATTGTGCACAGCGAGGTAATGTAGTATTAACACTCTCAGCTCTGTTAGCGTTAATTCCAGCAATATTACCAGCTGGGATATTAACTCTCTAGGGGTTTGGATAATACAAAACATTAACCTCATTCAAGGATTGCTACAACTACTAACGTTGCTGTGCACCAAACTATTTCGATGTAGGTTTAATAAAACTTGCTGAATTAAAAAAACAAAAAAAAAAACGATAATAATATTTGTAAATAAAAAATTCAGCCCAAATTCAGGAACATAAATATGCTTTAGGTCCACCCGACAAACCTATGTAATGTACTCCATAACATACAGTCTTCATTTTGGCACATAGCCACTGCGCATGCACGAACGCCAGCAGACACTTTTTCGTGACACCTTTTTCGAACTCCTAGGTCCACCCGACAAACCTATTTATTGTACTGTATAAAAAACAGTCATATTTTTCGTACATGGCCACTGCGCATGCTCGAACGCCAGCGGACACTTTTTTGTGACACATACAGTATTTTTTTCGTACATGACCACTGACTCGTTTTTCCCCCAGTTTATTCAACGCTAAAGCATATTTATGCTAAAAGTCTATCATATAGGAGCTGCATAACTAAACACATTCCTCAGAAAGTTGGCTAGTTTACGTCACAATCCTTGAAAAATTTGCTCAAAGTAGCAAACATAAATAAAAAAAAATGTACACAACTAGCTCTTTTATATCTGTAAAAGACAGCTAATTATTATTAAGGCAATTATTAATTTTTTATATTAATTTATTTTGAAGTAAATTTACAATGAATTACTTATAAGGACCAAATTAGTATATTAGTACAACAGATCATAATTTATAGTTTTTTTTGTTTATTATAATTATTATTAAAGCCGGGCTATCTATAAGTTGCCACCCTTTTATAATGCCAACAGCACGTGGTCGGTCGCCTATTCAAGTACTGGCCACGCCCGACGTTGCTTAACTTCGATGATCAACGGGAACCGGTGCATTCAACGTGGCTACGGCCGTTGGCTCATAATCTATAGTTATTTATAGTTTCCACGGTCTTAGTACTGGTGAACGTTCTTTGAGAAACGATGGCCAAAAGTGCTAAGGCGAGGGCAATTCGTGCCTACGGTTGTAAGTTCGATTGCTTCTGCGGGGCAGTTGCTTCTTATTGAAAAAAAAAATGTTTTATGCCCTATTCTTGCTAGAAAAGGGCCCAGAGGGGCAAGCACCTAGGGAGATAGTGTGGTGAGTGCTACGCTCCGGCCGCCTGATGAACCCCTTTCGGGTAACCGTTAATAAATTAATTAAAGTCTGTGAGAGCCTAGGGAGGGTCTCGTCCCCGAATCCAATCCACGAACGAAGACACTATGTTACCGCGCTGATACTTCGGTGGGTGCGCCAACAAGGCATGTTCTGGGCTTCTGAGAGAAAGAATGTTTTTAGGGTTTAAGAGAAAGAAGAGAAGAGTCATTCCCCGTTCAGTATGCAGGTCTTGAGCCATCAGAATATACATCAGAGGAGCGGACCGTAAGGGAGACAGCCCATGGAGGGGGTAGTCAGTTGTAGTGACGTATATTTTTCTATATTTACGTTTTTTATTGTTGGCATGCTTTCAATTTGTTATTATTATTCATATTGTGAGTTAATTTTTTTACATACTATTCCTTGACTTTTTATCACCTCAACGATTAATTATCTTCTCCTCATTAACACTAATATTAAATGAAGTTTATTTTTTTCGGCTTAGTGAGGTTTTAATAAATTTATATGTCATTATTGCTACTAATTTAATGCAAAGTTTTTGTAAATTTTATAATATATTGGATGCATAAAATGGTGCATTGATATTGATGGAAACGTCAACCACAAAAGCAAAAAAAAAAAAAAAAAAAAAAAGAAGGAATGTATTTTTTATTGAATTATAAAATCTTTCCTAAATTTATCTTTTGCGGCTTTATAAATTCTAAATATAAAATGAATATTATAAAAGCTTTAAATAATAAATTAAAAATGAACCATAAATATAAAAATCCTGAAAGGTGATTCTGTGTTCTGTTGAGCACTAAATTCCCTTTTTCCCGCTGAAATAGCGTTCCATCCTGATAAGGAGAGGGGGGGAGGAGAAATACAGGAGGAAAATAGAGGGTGTTCCGCAGGGCTATTATTAATCCCCTTCATAAATCCTTTTACGTTTTATTCATCATTAAAAATTATTAAAATAATTCCATTAAAAGAATAATGAATATGACCGCAAGCTTTCACAATATTTATACTAAATAATTATATTAACCGCTTTATGATCACGCCCGAGATATCTCGGGTAAATATTTCGAAATGATTTTTCAATGAACTGATTAGCTCGGGCATTGAATATTTCTTTACTTGATTTTTACTTTTTCTAAGTGAACAATAATTAATATCTTCTTTTCTGTCTTGGGAAAAATGTTATTTGTTTTGCGTCTTACAAAGCTACATCCTTTGCGTTCTATTTGTAAATTAAAAATGGTACGATAAAAAAAAAACGGTTTCGTTTATTCGTGTTTTACAAAAAAACAAAACGGTTAACTAGCTAATGAACAGTAATTTAATTTTGCTACAGATTCACCATCACGGAATATACATGTGATTGCGTGATGTCCAAAAAGAATGAGTTTTCGAAAGTAATTTTGCGTCAATACAAATGATGGCCGAAACTATGAACAACTTTTTCACATTCTGCCTGCGTAATATAACGGGGGGGAAAACCAGTTATTTTATAAACTACGGTTTGCTTAGTAAACGTGCTTCTCATGCAGGCAATAACGGGAGATTCTTATCGCCGCTTATCGACGAGATTACGCAATTAAGAAATCTTGGGCAGAAAAGGTCTTATTTCAATATCAAGAAAATATCGGTGTTCATTTATTCATTTTTTTGTTATTTGTGTACGGCACGCTGACATGTGGGCCATTAGCGCCGACTTCCCTGATGCAGCGAGAAATTTTCTCATCGAGCCGTTAGATGAGAAAATTTCTACCGCCGGTGGGACTCGAACCCATGGGTACAAAAAGCCAGTAGCATGGGCGTATATAGAAAATAATTTCGGGAGGGGCTGGGAAAAGTTTGGGGGTGGGGGGGGGCTGATACCATTTCCGGTGTATGGAATACTAACAATTTAGAACTTGGAATAGTTTTAAACAACTAAAACGCTATTAAACCCAAAATAAAATACTTTTTATGAGTGAGTATAGTGATCTTATTTAATTTATTTGTAAGGGTTTATGGCAAATTTTTACCGATCAACTCAAAATTTCGGGGGGGGGGGGGGGCTGCATCCCCCCTTTATATACGCACATGGCCAGTAGACCACGGGGAGACCATATCGGTGATCATGTTCACGGTTTTGGTTTCATTGTTTTAAACAGTTTTTAATCGGTTGTTTTTTTTTTTTTAATTGTTTCAGAGTATAATGAGTAGTTTAGTAAAAATGTGTGTAATAATAGTGTTGTTTTTTTTAGAAAAACTTGAGAAGGCCCAATCTTCTCTTTGGGATATAATTTTATATGTTAAAACGTGTTTTTACCAATGATCAATACAAAATATCAGACGTTTCCATTAAGACATAAGGGATGACGCAGATCATGTGAGTCAAATTTATGTTTTAATTGGTCATTTAGTGACTGCTGTGAGTCATTTATTAGATTACTTCTTTATAAATCCCATTGAGTTAAAGGATAATGAGATTTCTTTTCTCCATGACTTGAAACGAATCCTGGAAAATCTTCCAGGAAAATGGGCTTTTCCAGGAGTCCTGGAACTTCACGACGAATAGCTAAGGAGATCGGTTGCAGCTTTCCGCTAAGTTTAACTCGGTACTTTCTCTCCGCTCTACTCCACTTTATTGTATTCTTCTAGAATATAAATATGTAAATTTTATATAGAGGATTTACAATATTGCGGATAAACTAAAATAGAGTTTGGGGTATTTTTTCGAAGACCACATCCAGTTACTTTTGAAGTAGCAGTAGTGATTTATAACAGTTACTCGTACTCGCTGATAAGCTTACTGATTAGCTTACAGGTTCTTTGCTGGTTATCTATTACTACTTGACTCGTTATCTACGGTTATAATCCATACTAGATATTGGCAAGCAATATTTATTAATAGAAAGGTTAATAAGCGAAAGAAGTTATTAAGCATTAAAGTTAACTGTTTTGCAGGTTATGAAGGACAAAATAAACAATGATATTTGTAAACACACATATTTTATTCCTTTTCTCTCTCTCTCTTACGCATTATAGGCATATGTGCTACGCGCTTCCGCTCGCTACGCTCGCTCAAGAAGATATAAAAACTCTAGTCAATCCAACTCCATAAAATTAATACAATTCTAGGGTCTTTTTGCGAAGACCACATCCAGTTACTTTTGAAGTATCAGTAGTGATTTATAACAGTTACTCGTACTCGCTGATAAGCTTACTGATTAGCTTATAGGTTCTTTGCTGGTTATCTACTACTTCTTGACTCGTTATCTACGGTTATAATTCATATTAGATAATGGCAAGCAATATTTATTAATAAAAAGGTTAATATGATCAAAATCAATTCTCTCAACTATGAAATAAGTTATTAAGCTTTAAAGTTGACTGTTTTGCAGGTTATGAAGGATAACAAACAACGTTATTTGTAAACAAACATATTTTATTCCTTTTCTCTCTCTCTTTTTTGGATATTTTACATTTATTAGGCATTACATGCTATGCGTTTCCGCTCGCTACGCTACGCTCCGCTCGCTCAAGAAAATATCAAAACCCTAGTCAATCCAACTCCCAATTAATAGAATTATATTAATTGTAGCGACTCTAGTCTATCCAACTCGCTAAAATTAATAGTATTCCATTAATTTTTCCCAGTAAGAAACCAATCCCTTTTACTTTGTCAGGAACATCGCGAACTAATTGTAAAAGACTCATTTTTCTCACAAACATAAGCAGAGCTTTTTCATAAACAAAAGCTAATTCACTGTTGAAGGTTACTTTACTCCCAGCAAGAACGAATGCAATTGGTCATCCAATCCTCCAATAGGAAGGCAAAGGAGTTATGCGCATGCGCTAAATCACTGATACAATCACTACTGCTACTTCAAAAGTAACTGGATGTGGTCTTCGCAAAAAGACCCCAATTCTATTAATTTTAGCGACTCTAGTCTATCCAACTAGCTAAAATTAATAGATTTCTATTAATTTTTCGCGAACTAATAGTAAAAGACTCATTTTTTCCCACTAACATAATCAGAGCTTTTTCATAAACAAAAGCTAATCACTGTTGAAGGTTACTTTACTCCCAGCAACAACCAATACAATTGGTCATCGGAATCCTCTAATAGGAAGTCAAAGGAGTTATGCGCATGCACTGAATCACTGATACAATCACTACTGCTACTTCAAAAGTAACTGGAGTCTTCGCAAAAAGACCCCAATTTCTATTGCTAGTTGCTCACAATTTTCTTAAAATCTTGCCAAAGCACATGAGAGCATAACGATCCATGTTTATATATTAAGTTTCTATAATCAAACAAACTCTACAACATTTGTACAAAAAGAGAAAAAAATCGTAATTTAAATTCATAGGAATTGAAGGTCACAGTAAAAAACATGCAATGTTTACTTCCGTTTAGAAAATATTTATTCTTCAATTTTTGGAGACATAAGTTTACTAATATTTTAATTCATTTCATTCTTTTAATAAAAACAAAAATAAACAATATGAATATAAGTAATCAGTGTTGTTCGAACATTTTCTTAAATTTGGTACGCATACAACTATTTCTGAACGAGAAATAGTGATTAAAAAATCCTGAAATCCTATTTCTGAACGAGAAATAGTGATTAAAAATCCTGAAATCCTATTTCTGAACGAGAAATAGTGATTAAAAATCCTGAAATCCTATTTCTGAACGAGAAATAGTGATTAAAAATCCTGAAATCCTATTTCTGAACGAGAAATAGTGATGAAATGAAATCCTATCCTAGTGAACATGAAATCCTATCGTTTTTTCTATTTTAAATAGGATTTATGCGACCATTCAACATGTTATTGAACGTTTTAAAAAAAAATAAAAAAGTCCGTCACGCATGACCTGCATAACTAAGCACTTTCCTTAGAATTTGGGTTGTGTAGACTGGTTTCCAGAACAATTTGCTTAAAATATACTACATAAATAAAATAAAAACATGAATAGTTCTCTTTTAATTTTGTAATGAGTAACTGTTCAATTGTTAATTTGCTTCCAGAGTTATGTTTACACATGGTACCTATTACACTACGTAATAAATACAAAAAACCTCATTTTATCGTATTTTCATCTAACGCAGGAACAGGATACAGTCACTCTAGTGGTAGAACGCTCTCCTTGCGGCGGCTTTGTGAACCTACGTCTGGCGGGCTTTTCTATTGAAATTTATTACAAATTAAACCCCCGCTTTCCGATTGACCGATTCAGCTCATTTTTACAACACTTCTTTCTCATGAGTTACCCACGACGTATACCGCGTTTCGTTACAATACAGCAGAAATTACGACCGGTATGAGTATATTAGGAATTTGGGTCCGGAGTAAACCCCCTCTTCTAATGAACCGATTTAGTTTATTTTTACAACACATATTTACCTGTAGATTACCACTACGAATGCCGAGTTTCGTCGAAATATACCAAAAATCACGGCTGGTAGTGGCGAATTGGTATTGTGGATCTGGAGTAACCCCCCCCCCCCTCCTAATGAACCGATTTAGTTTATTTTTACAACACATATTTACCTGTGGATTACCACTACGAGTACCGAGTTTCGTCGAAATATACCAAAAATCACGGCTGGTAGTGGCGAATTGGTATTGTGGATCTGGAGTAACCCCCCCCCCCCCCTCCTAATGAACCGATTTAGTTTATTTTTACAACACATATTTACCTGTGGATTACCACTACGAGTACCGAGTTTCGTCGAAATATACCAAAAATCACGGCTGGTAGTGGCGAATTGGTATTGTGGATCTGGAGTAACCCCCCCCCCCCTCCTAATGAACCGATTTAGTTTATTTTTACAACACATATTTACCTGTGGATTACCACTACGAGTACCGAGTTTCGTCGAAATATACCAAAAATCACGGCTGGTAGTGGCGAATTGGTATTGTGGGTCCGGAGTAAACCCCCTCCCCTTCTATTGAACCGATTTAGTTAATTTTTACATCTCACTTTTCTCTTTAGATTACCACTACGAATACCAAGTTTCGTTGAGATATAACCAATATTACGGCTGGCATGGTCAAATTAGTGTTTTGGGTTCGGAGTAAACCCCCCCCCCCCCCGTCCGGTGGACCGATTTTGGTGGTTAATGAACTCGTTCAACCGTTTGCTAATTGAACGCTATATACAACGTTTCGTGAAGAAAAAACAAAAACTCTGGCCGCTATCGTGTTAACAGACACACACACACACACATATATATATATATATATATATATATATATATATATATATATATATATATATATAGATAGATATATAAATTTTAACGGGGGTCATTTTCGGTGTTTACTAGGTAGGATCGATAAAGATTTGAAGAAATTTTTCAAAAATTCTGTCATGAGTGCAACCTCAATAGCTACTTTCCTTCGGAATAAAGTGCTAACAGAATGATTAGAAAGTCTAGTCTTGACTGACCAATCCTATTGGCTCGACTTAGGATTGGCCATTCAAGACTTACTCACCTTAGGACCTTATGACAAGACAAGAGAGACCATTATGTGAAATTTGTAATACTGAACTGACAATAAAGCATATTCTAACAGACTGCATTAGATGACAGGACTTAACCATACCATTCAACATGTGTGAACTTCTCGCTGACAGCGAGCCAGTACATAGACAGTATCTTGACATATTTACAAACTGAAGGATTATACCACCTCATATGAGGGTCCCGAAGACAGGTTGATCAACTACATTTTCATTCCATGAATAAGTTATTATTCATTATAGTTTAAAATTGAAATTTTTATTTTATTTATTTATTTTTTAATATTATTTTAATTATTAAATGATACAATTTTCACTTTCTCCCTGGTTTCTTGGAAGACTTACCTCAGTGTGCTTTTTGTCACGAAACGAAGCACTTAATAAATAAATAAATAGAAAAGATCTAGATTCATTACAAAAGTAACTTTTTACCGGCATTGACAAACGTTGGATTTTGTGCTAAATAAAAATAATTCACAATTAAGTGCTGCAAAGTTGGCAACATGGCAAGCCGTAGGTTCAAACATTCGGATTTCGTTATCGTTTAAAGCATACAAGCTAGCCAGGGCCGCCACACCTCAGAGCCGGGCCCGGGACCAGATCACGGGCCCCCACTTCTCAGAGCCAGAATGAAAATTATAGTACTTTTTTATAGGTCTTTGGACATTTTAAAATAATTTTCATCTTGAGTTTTGAGCAAAATGAGAATAAAAGCCGACAATCGGTGCTGCAAAGGTTACTTTCGGTACTTTTTTCCAATTAGCGAGGAGCAACGCCCCACGGTGACCGGGTCCGGGACAACTGTACCCGGTTGCCCCCCCCCCCATGTGGCGGCCCTGAAGCTAGGAATGGAAATTGAGATTACGTTCTAAAAGTAAGTTCCTTAACGTCAAGCCTAGATCCGGAAATAACAAAGCCGTACTTTAACAGGAGCAGTTACCTGGGGAGTTCCAGGCTTGGAGGGGTGGGGGGGCGTTGTTTAGACAGGAGAGAGGAACAGGAGCGGTTAAAGTTCCAGGCGAGGATCTACTGTTTGTAGAGTAGTTCCTAGCAGGAAGTCTCCTGTTCCTTGTTCTCTCTGGAGGAAGTCCTGTAGCGATCCTTCAGGCTGGGGTTGGAACTTGCTTCCGGTATGCGGGGAAATTTATCCTTTCATCTTAGGGGAGGATTAGGCGGGTTGGGTGGATTCAAATGTTGAAGATTTTGGCTAAAGGGCTCAAAATCTGAAAAAATGCCCATTTTCCCAACATTTGCAAAGAAACGTAACTACGATAAGGAGGTATGATAAGGCCTCGGGTACGATACGAGCAATAAGCGACAGAACGACAGAGCGTTGACTGGCAGTGCGGCACTGGCTACGATACAGAGAAGCAGAACAGTAATTTCGTTTAGTCACTGTCATCACATACTCCAATATACGTTTTTAATTAAAATACGAAGTATAAAAATCTTACCTTACAAGTTTAATGCATTTCCAACCTCTCTTCATAGTTTCCTGGTTATGAAAACAAAGTTGTTCTAAATTTTGTAAGCTTTCATTAAAAAAAAAAATGCACTGAAATCGGTTAAGATTTAGAGGCTGTAGACTTTTTTGTAACGATTAAAATATAATGTCTGGGGTGAGCGACGAGAAGAATTTAATGTCTGGGTTAAGAGATGAGCGACAGGCTGGGAACTGCAAGTGAAGTCGCTTAATATTAATGTTCGTAAAAAAAAAAAAAAAAAAAAAAAAAAAAATATTTATTGTATTTTTTGCGAAGAGCGAGTTGCACACCCGGTGTGCAATGATCCTATTTATGTGTATTCACTTTCAAATTGGTAGATTTCCATAGTAAACATGTTTTTTGGGCACTTTCCTCCGAAGGAAAGTAGTTATTGAGGTTGCGCTCATGACGGAATTTTTGAAAAATTTCTTCAAATCTTTATCAATCCTAGTAGACACCAAAAATGACCCCCGTTAAAATTTATATATATATATGTCTGTTAACACGATAGCGGCCAGAGTTTTTGTTTTTTCATCACATAGCATTCAATCAGCAAACGATTGAACGAGTTTTTTAACCACCAAAATCGGTCCACCGGAAGGGGGGGGGGGGTTTACCCCGAACCCAAAACACTAATTTGACCATGACAGCCGTAATATTTGTTATATTTCAACGAAACTTGGTATTCGTAGTGGTAATATAGAGAGAAAAGTGAAATATAAAAATGAACTAAATCGGTTCATAAGGAGGGGGGGGGGTTACTCCGGACCCGCAATACCAATTCGCCACTACCAGCCGTGATGTTTGGTATATTTCGACGAAACTCGGTATTCGTAGTGGTAACCTACAGGTAAATATGTGTTGTAAAAATAAACTAAATCGGTTCATTAGGAGGGGGGTTTTCTCCAGACCCAAATTACTAATATACTCATACCGGTCGTAATTTCTGCTGTATTGTAACGAAACGCGGTATACGTCGTGGGTAACTAATGAGAAAGAATTGTTGTAAAAATGAGCTGAATCGGTCAATCGGAAAGGGGGGTTTACTTTGTAATATATTTCAATAGAAAAGCCCGCCAGACGTAGGTTCACAAAGACGCCGCAAGGAGCGCTTTGTACCTAGAGGGACTGTATCCTGTTCCTGCGTTAGATCAAAATACGATAATATGAGGTGTTTTGTATTTATTACGTAGTGTAGTAGGTGCCGTGTGTAAACATAACTCTGGAAGCAAATTAATAATTGATCAGTTACTCATTACAAATTTAAAAGGGAACTATTCATTTTTTTATTTTATTTATGTAGGATATTTTAAGCAAATTGTTCTGGAAAGCAGTCTACACTACCCAAATTCTGAGGAAAGTGCTTAGTTATGCAGCTCCTGCGTGACGGCCTTTTTTATTATTAAAAACGAACAATGTAAAGAAGAAAACAAATTTGCCACCTGGGGATAGTGTTCGAAAAAAACCTCCCAAGGTCCAAAGGAGTATAAAAGTTTTATGAAAATGTCATCGTACCGGTTTAACGGTTTACTGCAGATTGTTACACCGAGTAACTAAGAAATCTTAGTGCGTTTCATTGTTTGCCTTAAATTTAATTGGTTTTTGTTATTTTTATTGTTTATTTTTCAATAAAACATAACAAGTAAATGAGAAGCGTGTTTGTATTTTGCATTGACTTATAGAGCCTTGCTTTAGAATTGGGGTACACGGATTGTGTAATTTCCGCTTCAGCGTAAGTTGGCTATTCCCAGTTTCCGCGCCTAACAGCTTAATTATTCGAGATTTTTTAGTGGGTGCTGACAATTTTCACAAAATATATATATATACAAAAAATCTTTTCTATTTTAAGCACTCCAAATGGCACTATGGGTATTAATGGAACCACGCTAATATGACGCAGTTCCTGCGAGTGGGATTTTTTTTTTCTTTGGCCGCATGCGCCTCTAAATCCTTGCTCTTTTCCATCTATCTAACACAGACTTCGCAATGTCTAAATCCAAAAATCCATGATGGCGAAGTTCGGACGATTTGGATTAGTTTTATGGCGGGAGTTGATAAGAGGATAACCTCCCAAAACCTCCCTGATAACAGAAATTAAATATACACACCTCTGTCAATATCCCAGTCCAAATTCCAACTAACCATCCATGAAGAATGTTTCAGCTAGGATCCAACAGGTGTTTTTAAACTCACTTTCGATCCTTGTCAGTTGGGATTTTAATTGGGCGATCAAACTGATTCTAACTTCGCACGCTTCTAGTAAATGTTGCTTTACATCTGACGGCGTTTAACGTCAGAATTTAATTCTAGTTGAGCAGTTAACTATATTAACCCTTTCTCACTTTTGCGTAAAATCTCCAATTGTCCAAACATTTCAAATGCAAAGATTTACAAGCTATGTTCAGTTTAATACTTGAGGTAAATGAAAAACGTCCTGTTCCTTCAAAAAAGTTTATTTTTCTACGCGATCGCTTTCGGTAGCTCCTGCTACCATCCTCAGAGCTATAATGAGTCAGCCCTCAGCAGTGAAGCTGAACTCATTATAGCTCTGAGGATGGTAGCAGGAGCTATCGAAAGCGCTCGCGTAAAAAAATAAACTTTTGTGAAGGAACAGGACGTTTTTCATTTACCTCAAGATCTTCCTTCTCTGCCAGCAACCTCAAAGCTTTTGAGTTTAATACTTCTACAAATGTTGTCAATTTTGTGCGCTTTCTCCGTCCACGTTAAGGAAACGTTAAAAGCCATATAAAATTTCTGTAAATGTTTGATATGACTAGTGGTATTGGATATATCAAGGACTGTTTAGTTTCTAATGGTTTGCTCTGTTAACTAGTCCGGAAATAACGATGCCGCTTATTACGATATTTCGTATATAACGAGCACTAGCGTATATTGAAAAACAAATTGGGTGGGGGGGGGCTGTTAGGAACTAGGCATTTGGGTTGTACGGAAGATTTTAAATATTTTTGTGTAATATGGCGAGTTTTAAGGTCCTCTGCCCACCTGATAGACCAGGGTAAATGTAGAAGATATTTTTTGTTGTTATAGGCTTTTTTTTTACATAAAATGTTCTTACCAAACCAAAATGTCGGGGGGGGGGATATTTACACCCATGATAACAAGTACGAAACGAATGTCGGCTGAAGTTTTTGATCGCTTATAGTGATTAAGGTCATATGCGCATGGTAGAGGGAGGTGAGGACGTCTATGAATTTATGTGTTATAATTATATAAATATGTATATATACATTAATTTAAAAAAAAATCAGCCCCGTAACAGGCCACGAGGGCCCAGAGGGGCAGATACTATAGAGGTATCTAATCGAAGACCTCAATGTGGTGAGTACTATTCTTCGGCCTCCTGATTTTTACCTTTGCAGGTACCCATTAATTAATTAATTAAAGGCTGGGTGGCCTAGGGACGGACAGGGAGGCCGAATCCAACCAATGAACAAATACACTAGAAGATAAAAATCTTTAGTGCTTGCTCGGAATTTGAACTCAGGTCCTCCAACTTATTAGTCCAGTGCACTACCACTAAGCTAACCTCGCCCCTTAAATTTCTATAAATATATATGAAAACCTCAATAATTCAATATTTAAGGACCTTAAAACGAAATTTAAAAATATAATAAACCTTAACACGACTTATTCTAAGGCGCCTAATAGATTGTATTATTATATATCTCATTTTCTTGTATCTGTATTGTTATTTATGACATAGGAAAAGTTTTCTCCTTATTCTTGGTTTTATTTTTATTTTGGATTGTAAATGCCTGATGATGATCCTAAACAGGGACGAAACGTCACAAATAATCGTCGTTGGAGATATCAATATTTTTTAAAGAAGCAAAGTTGTTAATAGGTGAATTTTTGGAATATACACAAGGTTGATCAACGTTTTGTGTATGGAGCAACCCAATTTAGTTCGGCAACCAAACTTTTATGTGCAATGAAGTTTTTCCTCCTTCTCTTTTGGCCCGTTTATCTGGCCCACCTTTATATATATATATATATATATATATATATATATATATATATATATATATATATATATATATATATATATATATACAGGGTGTCCCGTAAATGTCTAGTCATATTGTGAGGGGTGATAGAGGACCCTTAGGGGAACAAAAAATGTTCTATGACGATTTCCCAAATTCTCGCCCATAAGGGAGAAAACGTCGTTTTATTGTTTTTTCGAGACAAACGTACTTTTTAGAAGAATAATCGTTGTAGCTCCGTCCCAGGTGGTACTACTAGAAAGGGAGTGAAACCAATCGAAAGCTGCGTAAATTTACTATAAGACTAGTTGAGAGTAAACGTAAAAATGAATGAATGTAAGTATGTATATCTTATAAAAAGAAGGCAATTCTAAATTTCCTGACATTTTATTGATATTTCTTTCCAGCGTTACTCCTCAATGGGCAGGATCTGAGATTTCCGGGTTTTAAAAAAACTTCCTCATTTAACCAGCTTTCCATTCATGTATCACAACCCTGTGTTATTGAAGTATTTGAACAATTTAAGAACAAAAGTTTAAAAAAAAACATGGATCTGTGAAAAGAAAATTATATTTTTTTCTTCAATTTATTCAAAAAGCTGAAGGGAAATATTTTTTTATAAATGTTTACATAAATATTAAGTAAAAATTTACTTAAAACAATAAAAAAAATACTTCACCGGATATAAAAAAAAATCTTAAAACAGTAAATAAATAAAATACACATTTATTTTGAATTTATTAATTCAGGTAACTAATACTGGGTTCAGGAGGCGGCCATTAAGGAACCCCAACCATACATTAACCTCAAAAATTACTATTTTTACCTTTATCACGCATTTGAACACATTTTTACAGGACTATGTACATATTATTTATGAGGGATAGAATTTTTAATTACCACAACAAAAACGCATGGGCTCAGAATCCCAGTGAGTTTCACAAGCGTAGCCATCAGTATTAATTTAAGGTAAAGCATTTGTTTTGTAAATATAAGTACCTGTAAAAATGTGTTCAAATACGTGATCTAGGTAAAAATAATAATTTTTGAGGTTAATGTATGGTTGGGGTTCCTTAATGGCCGCCTCCTCGACCCAGTATTAGTTACCTGAATTGACAAATTCAAAATAAATGTGTATTTTATTTATTTACTGTTTTAGGAATTTTTTTTATATTCGTGGAAGTAATTTTTTTTATTGTTTTAAGTAAATATTTACTTAATATTTATGTAAACATTTATAAAAATAAATATTTCCCTTCAGCTTTTTGAATAAACGGAAGAAAAAAATATAATTTTCTTTTTACAGATCCATGTTTTTTTTTAAACTTTTGTACTTAAACCGTTCAAATACTTCAATAACACAGGGTTGTGATACATGAATGGAAAGCTGGTTAAATGAGGAAGTTTTTTTAAAACCCGGAAATCTCAGATCCTGCCCATTCAGGAGTAACGCTGGAAAGAAATATCAACAAAATGTCAGGAAATTTAGAATTGCCTTCTTTTTGTAAGATATACATACTTACATTCATTCATTTTTACGTTTACTCCCAACTAGTCTTATAGTAAATTTACTCAGCTTTCGATTGGTTTCACTCCCTTTCTATTAGTACCACCTGGGACGGAGCTATAACGATTATGTTTATAAAAACCACGTTTGTCTCGATAAAACAATAAAACGACGTTTTGTTCCTTATGGGCGAGAATTCGGGAAATCGTCATAGAAAATTTTTTGTTCCCCTAAGGGTCCTCTATCACCCCTCTCAATATGACTAGACATTTACGGGACACCCTGTATATATATATATATATGTTTTGTTTTAAGTTTCTTCGCTGGGGTTGATATGATTGATTTGTGAGACGGCTTCTCTCTCCAGCGGTGTTCTTCCTCTCCTTTGCGCAATATTTCGTCGGGTTCATCTCCGACTTCTTCGGGCTGCTATCTGTCGTCCTCGGTGGTTGTCAAGGGAATGATTTTTTCCCGGAATTTCCCTCCTTTATAGCCCTACTTCGTAGACTATGCGGGCCAATGGTGTATGGGGTCCGTGGGCCAATAGGGCTCGAGGGCTGTCTTTGTCCGTCCGTCGTCTGTAGTTCATCAGTGGTCCGTGTGGGGCGCTGGTCTTCAGTCCTTGTTTTCACCTCTCTCTTCTTAAGGATGGGCCGCCAGATGTCCGGGAGGATGAGGCCATCTTCCCTATTGAAGTTCACCGGATGCTTATATATTTCTATGGCTTCTCTAATAAGTCTTCTTGCCAAATTGGTCTCCTTGGCTAGGGTCTTGGCTTGGTCGAATAATACTTGCTTGGGGCACTCTTCTCCGTGTGTTGCCACCGCAGAAGTTTTGGTGCGCCCCAGCCTGTAGTCAGCAGCGTGTTGTCCGATCCGGGTGGCCACCTTCTTACCTGTTTGACCTACATACACCTTCCCACAGTCGCACGGTAGAAGGTAAACACCCTGGTCTTGTAACCGCTGCTTATCCTTACTCTTGCTGAGCCATTCCCCTAGCTTATTGAGCGGTTTAAAGGCGACTTCGGTGTTGTGACTTCTGAAAAGTCTGCCTAATTTCTCGCTCACGCCGTTGACATATGGCAGGGAGATTCTTGTCTTTTGTTCTGCCTCTGTCCGGTTATTGTCTTGGTGTCGGGTTTTCACATCTTTGATGATCCGGGCCAGTTTCTTATGATCATAGCCGTTGCTCACCAGATCTTTCGTGAGTTGTGCCAGTTCATTTTCTAAGTGTGTCTGGTTACTGCACAAAGTTAGGGCTCTATGTGCCAGTGTCCTGATCACACTCATCTTGTGTGCCATGTGATGGTGTGAGTCCGAGTGGAGATAACGTCCTGTGGCCGTGGGCTTCCTGTAGACGGTGTGCTCCAGATCACCATTGTGTCCTCTTATAATCAGGAGGTCCAGAAAGGGCAACTTGCCATCTTTTTCTTCTTCTATGGTGAATTTGATGGCTGGGTGCATGTTATTCATAAAGTGAAGAAATTTCTGAAGTTCTTCTGCACCGTGCTGCCAAATTGCTAGGACATCATCAACATACCTAAGCCACAGCTTGGGTTTGTGTTCAGTCCTCTCCATGAGTTGCCTTTCAAAATCCTCCATAAATATATCGGCCACCACTGGTGATAGGGGGCTGCCCATAGCTACGCCATCCTTCTGCTGGTATATTGTTCCTTTGTATTGGAAATAGCAGGAAGTTAACACTAGTTCTGCTAATTCCATCAGGCTGCCTTCCAGGAACTTGTTGTCTTTGATGATGGCAATGGAATCTTTCGCTGGAAGATTGGTGAACAGGGACTCCACATCGAAACTCACTAACATATCCTGTTTCTCCAGTTTCGTCTGTTTAAGGATCTCAACCAAATGAACCGAATTCCTCACTGCGGAAAAAGATTGGCCTGTGTGCGATTTCAGAGCTCTGGCAAGTACCTTACTTGCTCTGTATGTAGGTGCCCCGATCATTGAAACAATTGGTCGTAGTGGTATTCCTTCCTTGTGAATTTTTGGTAGACCATAAATTCTGGGAATCCTTGAGTCACCGGGGGTCATTTCTGTAATTTTCGCTTCGTCCAGGCTGCTCTGTTTCAATATTTTCTTGATTTTATTTTCAATTCGTTTAGTTGGATCCTTTATGTCTTTTTTATATTTATCTGGTGTCAATAGATCCTGCATTTTTTCATCATAGGTTTTTCGGTTGAGAATGACCGTCATATTCCCTTTATCCGCCTTCGTGATGATGACGTCATCTCTCTTCCGTAGCTCGCATAGGGCCTGTCTCTGGGCTAGCGACAGATTGTCCTTAGATGGTTTGGCTCTCCTGACGAGGTGGGCTGCTTCCAGTCTGATCGTGTCAGCCGTCTCTTCATCCATGTATGTGAGAGCGGCTTCGATACTGGTCACTAGCTCCTCTGTCGGGGTGTGCTTGGGTGTGACTGCAAAGTTCATCCCTTTCTCGAGGACCTCTGTGGCTGCCTGAGATAACTCTATGCCTGCCAAGTTGACTATTACAGATCTCTCTGTAGTTAGGGTAGGCTGTTGGTCTGACTTGTCAACGGCCCTATTAAGGGCCACCAAATTTTCCTGATTTTGTTTGTTGGTTAGTTTGTTCCATTTCCTGTCCTTCTTCACCTTGTTGTGGGCACCTGCCTTGTCCGCCTTGGTCTTAGTAATGCGGTCAATAGTCTCCCACATGTCTGAGTCCACTCCTGTGCTGATTTTTTCTTTGAGGGACATTTCATCTAAAGATAGACTCCAAATCCGGTGGCGGTACGCTCCAATCCTTTCTCTTAAAAGAGCCCTTTCCATGTTGTCATAGATGCGGGCTGCTTTTAAGGTCTTGAGTGGCCTCTTCATCCTTAGAAAATGTGGGATCACCTTCTCCTCCCTGCATCTCCGTAAGAATTCGAGATCGTTGCGGGTAGTCGCTAGTCGGCATCTCGTCCTGCTTAATCGCCTGGTCAGCTGATACAATTCCTCGCCGTAGAGGCTTTCAATGTTTTGTTTTAAGTTTCTTCGCTGGGGTTGATATGATTGATTTGTGAGACGGCTTCTCTCTCCAGCGGTGTTCTTCCTCTCCTTTGCGCAATATTTCGTCGGGTTCATCTCCGACTTCTTCGGGCTGCTATCTGTCGTCCTCGGTGGTTGTCAAGGGAATGATTTTTTCCCGGAATTTCCCTCCTTTATAGCCCTACTTCGTAGACTATGCGGGCCAATGGTGTATGGGGTCCGTGGGCCAATAGGGCTCGAGGGCTGTCTTTGTCCGTCCGTCGTCTGTAGTTCATCAGTGGTCCGTGTGGGGCGCTGGTCTTCAGTCCTTGTTTTCACCTCTCTCTTCTTAAGGATGGGCCGCCAGATGTCCGGGAGGATGAGGCCATCTTCCCTATTGAAGTTCACCGGATGCTTATATATTTCTATGGCTTCTCTAATAAGTCTTCTTGCCAAATTGGTCTCCTTGGCTAGGGTCTTGGCTTGGTCGAATAATACTTGCTTGGGGCACTCTTCTCCGTGTGTTGCCACCGCAGAAGTTTTGGTGCGCCCCAGCCTGTAGTCAGCAGCGTGTTGTCCGATCCGGGTGGCCACCTTCTTACCTGTTTGACCTACATACACCTTCCCACAGTCGCACGGTAGAAGGTAAACACCCTGGTCTTGTAACCGCTGCTTATCCTTACTCTTGCTGAGCCATTCCCCTAGCTTATTGAGCGGTTTAAAGGCGACTTCGGTGTTGTGACTTCTGAAAAGTCTGCCTAATTTCTCGCTCACGCCGTTGACATATGGCAGGGAGATTCTTGTCTTTTGTTCTGCCTCTGTCCTGTTATTGTCTTGGTGTCGGGTTTTCACATCTTTGATGATCCGGGCCAGTTTCTTATGATCATAGCCGTTGCTCACCAGATCTTTCGTGAGTTGTGCCAGTTCATTTTCTAAGTGTGTCTGGTTACTGCACAAAGTTAGGGCTCTATGTGCCAGTGTCCTGATCACACTCATCTTGTGTGCCATGTGATGGTGTGAGTCCGAGTGGAGATAACGTCCTGTGGCCGTGGGCTTCCTGTAGACGGTGTGCTCCAGATCACCATTGTGTCCTCTTATAATCAGGAGGTCCAGAAAGGGCAACTTGCCATCTTTTTCTTCTTCTATGGTGAATTTGATGGCTGGGTGCATGTTATTCATAAAGTGAAGAAATTTCTGAAGTTCTTCTGCACCGTGCTGCCAAATTGCTAGGACATCATCAACATACCTAAGCCACAGCTTGGGTTTGTGTTCAGTCCTCTCCATGAGTTGCCTTTCAAAATCCTCCATAAATATATCGGCCACCACTGGTGATAGGGGGCAGCCCATAGCTACGCCATCCTTCTGCTGGTATATTGTTCCTTTGTATTGGAAATAGCAGGAAGTTAACACTAGTTCTGCTAATTCCATCAGGCTGCCTTCCAGGAACTTGTTGTCTTTGATGATGGCAATGGAATCTTTCGCTGGAAGATTGGTGAACAGGGACTCCACATCGAAACTCACTAACATATCCTGTTTCTCCAGTTTCGTCTGTTTAAGGATCTCAACCAAATGAACCGAATTCCTCACTGCGGAAAAAGATTGGCCTGTGTGCGATTTCAGAGCTCTGGCAAGTACCTTACTTGCTCTGTATGTAGGTGCCCCGATCATTGAAACAATTGGTCGTAGTGGTATTCCTTCCTTGTGAATTTTTGGTAGACCATAAATTCTGGGAATCCTTGAGTCACCGGGGGTCATTTCTGTAATTTTCGCTTCGTCCAGGCTGCTCTGTTTCAATATTTTCTTGATTTTATTTTCAATTCGTTTAGTTGGATCCTTTATGTCTTTTTTATATTTATCTGGTGTCAATAGATCCTGCATTTTTTCATCATATCAACCCCAGCGAAGAAACTTAAAACAAACATTGAAAGCCTCTACGGCGAGGAATTGTATCAGCTGACCAGGCGATTAAGCAGGACGAGATGCCGACTAGCGACTACCCGCAACGATCTCGAATTCTTACGGAGATGCAGGGAGGAGAAGGTGATCCCACATTTTCTAAGGATGAAGAGGCCACTCAAGACCTTAAAAGCAGCCCGCATCTATGACAACATGGAAAGGGCTCTTTTAAGAGAAAGGATTGGAGCGTACCGCCACCGGATTTGGAGTCTATCTTCAGATGAAATGTCCCTCAAAGAAAAAATCAGCACAGGAGTGGACTCAGACATGTGGGAGACTATTGACCGCATTACTAAGACCAAGGCGGACAAGGCAGGTGCCCACAACAAGGTGAAGAAGGACAGGAAATGGAACAAACTAACCAACAAACAAAATCAGGAAAATTTGGTGGCCCTTAATAGGGCCGTTGACAAGTCAGACCAACAGCCTACCCTAACTACAGAGAGATCTGTAATAGTCAACTTGGCAGGCATAGAGTTATCTCAGGCAGCCACAGAGGTCCTCGAGAAAGGGATGAACTTTGCAGTCACACCCAAGCACACCCCGACAGAGGAGCTAGTGACCAGTATCGAAGCCGCTCTCACATACATGGATGAAGAGACGGCTGACACGATCAGACTGGAAGCAGCCCACCTCGTCAGGAGAGCCAAACCATCTAAGGACAATCTGTCGCTAGCCCAGAGACAGGCCCTATGCGAGCTACGGAAGAGAGATGACGTCATCATCACGAAGGCGGATAAAGGGAATATGACGGTCATTCTCAACCGAAAAACCTATGATGAAAAAATGCAGGATCTATTGACACCAGATAAATATAAAAAAGACATAAAGGATCCAACTAAACGAATTGAAAATAAAATCAAGAAAATATTGAAAGAGAGCAGCCTGGACGAAGCGAAAATTACAGAAATGACCCCCGGTGACTCAAGGATTCCCAGAATTTATGGTCTACCAAAAATTCACAAGGAAGGAATACCACTACGACCAATTGTTTCAATGATCGGGGCACCTACATACAGAGCAAGTAAGGTACTTGCCAGAGCTCTGAAATCGCACACAGGCCAATCTTTTTCCGCAGTGAGGAATTCGGTTCATTTGGTTGAGATCCTTAAACAGACGAAACTGGAGAAACAGGATATGTTAGTGAGTTTCGATGTGGAGTCCCTGTTCACCAATCTTCCAGCGAAAGATTCCATTGCCATCATCAAAGACAACAAGTTCCTGGAAGGCAGCCTGATGGAATTAGCAGAACTAGTGTTAACTTCCTGCTATTTCCAGTACAAAGGAACAATATACCAGCAGAAGGATGGCGTAGCTATGGGCAGCCCCCTATCACCAGTGGTGGCCGATATATTTATGGAGGATTTTGAAAGGCAACTCATGGAGAGGACTGAACACAAACCCAAGCTGTGGCTTAGGTATGTTGATGATGTCCTAGCAATTTGGCAGCACGGTGCAGAAGAACTTCAGAAATTTCTCCACTTTATGAATAACATGCACCCAGCCATAAAATTCACCATAGAAGAAGAAAAAGATGGCAAGTTGCCCTTTCTGGACCTCCTGATTATAAGAGGACACAATGGTGATCTGGAGCACACCGTCTACAGGAAGCCCACGGCCACAGGACGTTATCTCCACTCGGACTCACACCATCACATGGCACACAAGATGAGTGTGATCAGGACACTGACACATAGAGCCCTGACTTTGTGCAGTAACCAGACACACTTAGAAAATGAACTGGCACAACTCACGAAAGATCTGGTGAGCAACGGCTATGATCATAAGAAACTGGCCCGGATCATCAAAGATGTGAAAACCCGACACCAAGACAATAACCGGACAGAGGCAGAACAAAAGACAAGAATCTCCCTGCCATATGTCAACGGCGTGAGCGAGAAATTAGGCAGACTATTCAGAAGTCACAACACCGAAGTCGCCTTTAAACCGCTCAATAAGCTAGGGGAATGGCTCAGCAAGAGTAAGGATAAGCAGCGGTTACAAGACCAGGGTGTTTACCTTCTACCGTGCGACTGTGGGAAGGTGTATGTAGGTCAAACAGGTAAGAAGGTGGCCACCCGGATCGGACAACACGCTGCTGACTACAGGCTGGGGCGCACCAAAACTTCTGCGGTGGCAACACACGGAGAAGAGTGCCCCAAGCAAGTATTATTCGACCAAGCCAAGACCCTAGCCAAGGAGACCAATTTGACAAGAAGACTTATTAGAGAAGCCATAGAAATATACAAGCATCCGGTGAACTTCAATAGGGAAGATGGCCTCATCCTCCCGGACATCTGGCGGCCCATCCTTAAGAAGAGAGAGGTGAAAACAAGGACTGAAGACCAGCGCCCCACACGGACCACTGATGAACTACAGACGACGGACGGACAAAGACAGCCCTCGAGCCCTATTGGCCCACGGACCCCCTACACCATTGGCCCGCATAGTCTACGAAGTAGGGCTATAAAGGAGGGAAATTCCGGGAAAAAATCATTCCCTTGACAACCACCGAGGACGACAGATAGCAGCCCGAAGAAGTCGGAGATGAACCCGACGAAATATTGCGCAAAGAAGAGGAAGAACACCGCTGGAGAGAGAAGCCGTCTCACAAATCAATCATATATATATATATATATATATATATATATATATATATATATATATATATATTTGTCTGTTCGCGGCATAGGTCAGTGAATAATGGTCCGATTTTGATAAAATTTGGTACAAAAATCTTTCGTCTAATTTGAAAGGTCAAGTTTGTTAACCAGCAGAATCCGCCCACCGGAATATGGTTTTTGGAGCGAAATTCGCGCGAAAAAAATCGTTGCGCTTACTTCATATGCTTGTAAGTAC
>OX328131.1:15541128-15641562 GCA_946811695.1 Gonocerus acuteangulatus
CCCTTATATACGCCCATGAAACCAGGTAATAGCCATTATAAAATAAATATATATAAAAGACCTTGTGACAATATTTGACTCAAGCAAATCATAATTAAATTCATTTATTGTAGAGCACAGCAATGAAATTTCTATAAATATTTCGTTAGTATTTTTTAATTAAATTTGTTATACAGAACAGCAACGCGATTTCTAATTCACAATATAGAATGTCAAAGAAATTAATAGAACCAACATTGAGACAAAATTATTATGACAAAGAATAAGTTAAATTTATTGTATAGGACAACAAAGCCAGTGAAAATTAATATAAATGTCAAAGGAATGTATGAAAGAGAAAGATGAAATATTGCGGTGAGAAGAAAAAAAGCTATATATACATATAGAGGAAAAAGTGATGTTATATTCAAATGAGACAGAGAGGTTGATTAAAGCTACACCCTGCGGTTGGTGGTATCAAGTTCCTCTATGGATAATGTAGTTAGCACAACTCCCACACCGACTCTAAAGCACTAGTGTCGCTTACATATTTATACAGGAAAACAATACCGCTTTCTCCTCTAAGGGTAATATTAATGAAACTCTAACCACAAAATCTGAGTAGGCATAAGGGGGGGGGGGGGTTCTGCGAACAGCTGAGTAGAGTATCCTCTTGCATTCCTTCCCGTTTAGAATACAATGGATTTAGAAAGGGTGACATTACATTTATTACTCATTTCCCTGTATTCCTTTATGACCAGGTATCAAGAATATTTTGTTAATTTAAGTAATTGCTCTTTGGTCATCGTTTTATTTGTTTCAGCGCATTTCTAACCTCCTTTCATTGGAAGAAAACCCGCTTATTAGATTGTCCTCAATAATTTTTTTTTAGAAGCTTGAATGCGTCAGCTTTTTTTTTTTTTAATTTCAAATTTTGAGATTTGGATTTGAAAAGCTTAAATGTTTTTACTGATACATAAATTGCAAAATTATTATGTAAAAAATATATAACGGGTTTGTTCAAAATTTGGTAGGTTGTTATATATGATCATAAACATAATTCTTTTCCTGGAATTTGAAGATCCTAAATAGATTTCCAGCCGCAGAAAATAATGATATTAAATATGTGTATTTGTTAGCCCTTTTTCGTACTTACTATCTATATTGCAAACCAGCAAATACAGCGTAACTTTTAGCAACCGCTTATTGTATTGGACTCATGACGCCATCAGGAAGTGCTTTATCGCCATGGAACTCCAATTGTATGTGCGCACTCTCACCTGTTCAAAAATTGGCCCGATTTTGATAAAATTTGGAACATAAATCTTTCGTCTAATTTAAAAGGTTAAGTTCTTTAACCAGCAGAATCTGTCCCCCAGATCATTGTTTTTGCAGCGAAATTCACACGATAAAAATCTTAATACTTACGGTTTCAAGTTCATATGCTTGCGGGTACTCCTTTTATAGGTTCCTCAACGTAGGAGAACGAATGGGACAACTTTCAAAACGATATGCGTAACAGTTTACGAGGCAAATTTATTTAACTACTTTTTCAAACTAGTTTTCAGTTTCACATGTTTGAGATTAATCTAATCTAGGGTATTTAAAAATTTGGTCTAATAATAATAATCGAGACGCTGGATAGAGCTCCTCGCCCCCCCTGGGAACTTAAGATGGGACTTAAAGAACGCTGAATGGGGAAAGTTCCAAGATTTAGCTAATTTAAAAAATGTTGAAATTGAAACCAACACAAGTAACGAAATAATAAACGAAACTTGATAGCATCATCCTATCAGCTGCAGAAGCCACTATCCCCCACAAAAATAACTTTTCTAAACGAGTTAGCGTGCCCTGGTGGAACGGTGACTGCGAAACAGCAGTAAAAAGCAGGAAACGAGCATTAAGACGATTCCGGAAAAATCCCTCTTCTGAGAACCTACAAGAGTAGATGGACGCCAGAAAAGATGCTAGGTACAAAATTAAAATAGCCAAAAGAAACTCCTGGAGAGAATTCATTTCTACAATAAACCACCAAACACCAATCACGGAAGTCTGGGACACAGTACGTAGAATCATGGGTCGCCCGAGAATGAACATTATCAATATAATGAAAACAGGAAACACGTACCTTTCAAACCCTACAGAGATCGCTAATCATATAGGCCATCATTTTCAATCTGTTTCTTCTGACTCCAATTTCTCCTCGGTTTTTCTTCGAAAGAAACATCAAACAGAATCCACACCCATTGTCGTTGAACTCGATCCATTAAACCCACTAAACCTTCCGTTCACCTTCACAGAATTCCTAGCAGGCTTAAAATCACGGAAAGATTCATCTCCCGGCCGAGATAACATTACCATCTCTATGGTCAAAAATTTATCGTACGAAAATAAAAAAATCCTTCTTTCTGCTTTCAATAAAATTTTTCTAACCGGAAAATTCCCTGAGACCTGGTCTAAATCCACAGCCATACCTATATTAAAAACTGGAAAACCACTTCATGAAGCAACCAGTTATCGAATTATCTCTCTGACCTGTAGCCCTTGCAAGTTGGTAGAAAAAATGACTATGAACCGCTTACACTGGCACATGGAGAAGAATAACCTATACGAAATTTGGCAAAGCGGGTTCAGGCCTGGAAGAGGTACAAGAGAGAATCTGATTCGTCTTGAAACTGATATCAGAGAAGCCTTTAGCCTAAGAGAAAAATTACTGGCCATATTTATAGATATTGAGACAGCATTCGACAAAGTGTGGCGAAGATTTATAATAGAAAGCCTAATCGAACTAGGTATTACAGGCCACATTCTACAGTTTATAATAAATTTTCTTAAAAATAGATCATTCAAAATCCGTAACGGTAGCTGTTTGTCAGACGAATATTCCCAAGAGAACGGCGTTCCTCAAGGATGTGTGTTAAGTGCGTTTCTCTTCTCCGTTGCAATAAATAAACTACTCAAGTGCATACCTGCTGCAGTCAAAGCGATGCTCTATGCTGACGATCTCGTCATCTATACCTCCAACACCTCAATAGATTCTCTCCAAAACACTATTCAAAATTCTCTGGACATCATTAGCTCTTGGCTAGCAGATCATGGTTTCTCAATTTCATCTAGTAAAACTGTTAGAGTATTATTTTCTTCAAGAAAAATGAACTCCACCATTTCTCTTACAATAAATAATCACTCCATAGATATTAGTGAACAGGCTAAGTACCTGGGAGTTATATTTGACCGATCTTTAACTTGGGCACAGCACATAAAATCTCTCAAATCAACATGCCAAAGAAAGTTGAACATCCTTAAAACCATGACATCCAACTCTTGGGGAGCTGACCGGAAAACCGTGCTCATGCTATACCGCAGTTACATTCGCTCCAGCCTTGACTATGGATGCTCAGTGTACGGCTCAGTATCACCTAGAACTTTAAAAATGCTCGATTCCGTTCACCACAGTGGGATCCGACTATCAACCGGTGCATACCGATCAAGCCCAGTAAACAGCCTTTGTGTTGAAGCAGGAGAGCTTCCACTCCACTTGCGTAGACAACAAATTATTCTATCAAATTTCATAGGAATAAAAGCAGCAATACTTCACCCACTTAATCAATATCTAAATTGCAATATCAATCGCTCATATCCATACAACAGAAAACCCTTCTCCATCAGAACTAATGAGATCATAAATGAATTAAACATTGACACTCGAAATATTATCCACAACATCTCCTTTTCAAAACCTCCTTGGACAATGACAGTTCCGAAAATTAACCTTTCCCTTACCAAATACATTAAAAAGGATACCGACCCTCTAATTTTGCTCACTGAATTAAAAAAACTAAAAAGTGAACTGCCAAAAGGACAAGACGTATTTACTGATGGTTCAAAGGACAATATTGGAGTAGCCTCCGCTATCTATTCAGAAGAAATTGGTTACAAGTTTGCATTAGATCCCAACTGCAGCAACTATACAGCGGAATTATTAGGTATTCTGAAGGCTCTGAATATTATAGCTCCGAAATATGGCAATATTATTATATTCACTTACTGTCTTTCAACACTAATATCTATGAGCAATCCATTCTCCAAACACCCACTGATTATAGAGATATTAGAAGCTATTGAAGAATTGAATCAGCAGACGCAAGAAGTAATATTTGTGTGGATTCCCAGTCACTGCGGGATACCGGGTAATGAAGCAGTCCAACTAGCCAAGGAAGCGATATACGAAGGGATAGAATATTCCAGAATACCTCAGAATGACCTAGTAAGTTATGTCAAATATAAAATTCTAAAAAAATGGCAGAGCACATGGGATACCGTAGCACAGGAGAACAAATTATATCACATAAAAAAGGAAGTAAGACCATGGAAGACATCTATCAGATCTTCGAAAAAAGAAGAAAGAGTTGCCTTAGAATCGGACATACGAGAATATCTCATTCATTCCTGATGTCTCGAGACGACCCACCTATCTACATAAAATGCAATGAAAGAATCACCGTGCACCACCTTCTGGTTGACTGCAGAATTTACGAGAAGCAAAGAAGAGAAGCCCAGCTATCAAATACAATTAGTGAAATTCTGGCGGATCATCCCAACCAAATCCTTAAGCTTTTGGAATTTGTAAGCTCCACAGATTTAATAAATAAAATTTAAAACTAACTAGCACTAAAACCCACAACCAAATCAGCTGTGTTAAAAAAAAAAATGCATGTGTGTGTGTGTATGCGTCGGTATGTGCTTTGTGTGTGAGTGTGTGTATGTATAAATGTGTGTATATATGTATATGTGTGTGTGTGAGTGTATACATATACATATTCTATTTAGTTTCAAAAACAATTAAATAACTCCGAGAAAATCAATAAATAAACAAACACTTCATTACTAAATAATTGCATCATTATTCGCGAATCTTAAATTTAAAAACTAGTGCATTAATTACTAATACAGCAGTACAGCTCCTAGCTCTTAAAACATGTGTTTAATGACCGCTTGGTGGTTGACAACACATTAAAAAAAAAAAAAAAAAAAAAAAAGAAAAAAAAAAAAAAAAAAAAAATGGTCTCTTCTGGAGGTTAGGAAGTATTAGAAAAAAAACACACATTATTTATAGGAATGAAACGTTTTCGGATCTTGATATATTTTCTACAATATTTTAAGTGATAGAAAATTTCATTACAGATCCTGCAACGCTTTATTTTTAAAATCTTTAATCTAATTCTTTTAAATTTTCTTATATTAAAAAAAAAGTATTCCAGAGAATTTTTCGATTACCTCTGTTTGGTACTATGTATAACTCATACCTCTATGGAGGAACTAGAGCCCAACAGGATGTGATCCGGTTGGCAGTGTATTAAAGGACTCCAGTGTGACCACTAAGACTCCATGAGGGAGCAGTGTCTAGTGTGTTAATTAAAAACTCCAAGAAAAGAGTAATTTGTGTGTCCATAAGACTCGGCCGAGCATAAGCCCTGTGAGAGGGAAATATTAATAATTAAACAAAACTGTGACGTCCAAGTGGATCTACACACCACCCGAGGACAAGTGGATCTACACACCACCCGAGGACAAGTGGATCTACACACCACCCGAGGACAAGTGGATCTACACACCACCCGAGGACAAGTGGATCTACACACCACCCGAGGACAAGTGGATCTACACACCACTCGAGGACAAGTGGATCTACACACCACCCGAGGACAAGTGGATCTACACACCACCCGAGGACAAGTGGATCTACACACCACCCGAGGACGAGTGGATCTACACACCACCCGAGGACAAGTGGATCTACACACCACCCGAGGACGAGTGGATCTACACACCACCCGAGGACAAGTGGATCTACACACCACCCGAGGACAAGTGGATCTACACACCACCCGAGGACAAGTGAACTGTTGAATAAATTACTCAGAATTGGTGAGTACAAAATTTGATTTCATAGTACAAGATTACTGCCATTTGCCATTCATTGAACAAAACCAAATACAGTCATATCTCTATTATTACTATTTAAGTCGTTCCAAGTATATTCTCGTAAAAATTAGCTTGCCTGCTCCAAAATTTTGACTCAATACAGATGCGCCCTGAGCTTAATATGAACTAATGCTGTTGAGGATGGAGGAATACTGAAGTGAGGTTTAACGTGGGGAATTAGAAGAAGAAAGAACTACAATATCTTAGGGTTCTGGAAGGGGGAGGGGGAGCGAGTGTATATAAAAACTTAGTAAATATTCATTGCTAAAGGAGCTCTGCTGTATCTAAGTCACGTTTTGTGGATCAACAGCAATTTCTTCAGGGGCTAAAGAAGAAATTTAGGACCGTTCTGGGGTTTCGTATACTATCCACCCCCCACTACAACCCCCTTCCCCCCTACGCCCTCTTACCCCCACCCCTCCAATAATCTAGGAGTGCTCGAGTAGCTTCTATATTTCAGTGGTAGGTTCTGCAATATTTAACAGGTTCTAGTGGCCTGATTAGATAAGTGTCTACCTCTGGGGATACAGCGAGAGGGAGAGGGAGAGCGAGAGGGAGAGCGAGAGGGAGAGGGAGAGGGAGAGCGAGAGGGAGAGCGAGACGGAGAGGGTGAGGGAGAGCGAGAGCGAGTGGGAGAGGGAGAGGGAGAGGGAGAGTGAGAGCGAGAGGGAGAGGGAGAGTGAGAGCGAGAGGGAGAGCGAGAGGGAGAGCGAGAGGGAGAGGGAGAGCGAGAGGGAGAGGGAGAGAGATGTAGGAACAAAAACAAACTACAAAAAAATAATTCAAAAATATCTCCCTAAATTTGTTCTCTTGTGTACCTTGATTCCTGCATAATTATTTCCTCTGGCTCTCTCTGTATCTTATATAAAATATACTGAATATGTTTGTATATATTAATTAATTAATAAAAATCGCTAAAAATTTACTGAGGGAAAAGGAACATATTTAAATGTGAACAATATAATTCTTTATGAAGGAAAAGAACAATTACTTTATCTGGGCATAAGGCAAAGAGTGACTAAGAACACTTGGTTTATAATTATGTTTATTTTAGGAAGCAAGTATTGTATCTTTTATTAATTAATTATTATTTACTTATATTTTCTTCTATACTAAGAATCTATTTTTGTACAAGGTCATTATTATCCCCGCTTTGTATTGTGAAATGTTTCTTCTTCTTATTCTTCTATGTGCATATTCTCCTCCTTCATTCTGGTATATATCTCCTGCGGTGCGGTTTCTCAAACCACACGTTTTCCCCGGCATCACAGCCGGCTTCATCAAGTGGTTATCTGAAAGGGAAGTTGATTACATAACTTTTTTTTTTTGGCGTATGGGTTATGAAATGTTGACATTTTAGTCTTCACCAGGTCGTCACTTTGAGCGGCTTTCCATCTTCTGAAAACGGACGAAACACGCTAATGCACTAAACGTAACCCCTGTTTGAACAGATCCGCCATACTGTTCCCCTCCCTTGATGAGTTAAAGGAGACGCCGAGCACTCACCTGAGAGTTAGGAAGCCCTCTGAGTTACTAACTCCCATTTCCTTGTTACTCATCCCTAAGACCTGACTCTACCTCCTTAGGCGGGTTTCGATTCATCAGCTGATATTATACTGCTAATGGTTCAGCCGGCGATAATCCCATTAATTTGCTTCAAGCTCGTCTATACGGGCACATTAAGACCATAACATCTCTGCATCGGACTTATGGTACCGACTAGGCTTTGTGGACGATCCGTACTATATATGCTGGTGTTCAACGGTTGCAGCCAAGAGATACTGCATTTTGGAATTGACTTAATTGATGATTCTAGGAGGATACCTGAGCTCAACCTCACTATCCTTTTAAGGTTCTGATGATATCAGGCTGGCACATTATCCCATGGAAACAGAAAAGTTAAACTGCTATTAAGAATTCTGTCAAAGATACGACTTTTGAAGAAAGTTATATCCTTTAACTACTCCGACATTTTCAATATCCTAGAAACAAGCATTAGACCAATTCACACACTCACTGAAATTCAGACCCTACACCTTACAGGTCTATCCCATTGATGTGCAACAAAGAATAAGGTCAAGATAATTCTCAAACCTGTATATACGAGTATAACAGAAAATAAAGTAATGACCAATCCTAGAACGTTTAACTTTAAACAAACAATATGGTAATGAACAGACCTCAACCCTGTACATACAACAAAGAAATAAGGCCATACTAATCCTCGAAATGTTTATATAAAACTAACAATAAGGTAAAGAAAAAATCTCAAATCTGTATGTATAACAGAAAATAAAGTAATGACCAATTCTCCAACGTTTAACATTAAACAAACAATAAGGTAAAGAACAAACCTCAAATCTGTACCATTAACAAGAACATTAATTTATTACCAATCCTCTAAAGTTTAACATTAAACAAACAATGTGGTAAAGAACAAACCTCAAACCTGTATATATAATAGAAAATAAAACCATGACCAATCCTCTGACGTTTAGCATTAAACGAACAATATGGTAATGAACAAACCTCAAAACTGTATGTACGCCAAGAACATAAAATCTTTACCAATCTTTTTATGTTTAAAGAGAAAACAATCAATAATATCTAGATAAAACCTCAAATCTGTATATATAACAAGAAATTTATATTTTTACCACTCTTTCAATGTTCAATATAAAAAAAACATTGATGCACCGAAGAAACCGCAAACCTGTATATATAACAAGGAAATGAAATATTTACCAATCTTTCAACATTTAACATAAATTAAACAATAAGGTCATGAACAAACCTCGAACCTGCATTTATAACAAAAAAATGAAGTCTTGACTAATCATTAAACGTTTAACATCGAACAATCAATATGATCAGGAACAGGCCTCAAACCTGTGTATAACAATAAAATGGAATAATGACCAATATTACCAAGAGAAGAATTAAGCAAACAATAATATCAAGAGCAAACCTCAACCCTGTATTTATTATAAGAAATGGAATCTTGACGAATGGTCCAACGATTAACAATAAACATAGAATGAGGCCAAGAACAAACCTCAATCCTGTATTTATAGCGGAAAATGACGACCAAATACTTAACATTTGAAAAACAATGTGGTAAAAAAACGCCGTTGTGTGTGTATGTAATCACAAAACGACCTCATGACTAAGCCTCCAATATTTATATGTCCATCACAAAATGAGATGAGAAGAAAAACCTTCGATGTGTTTACATAACGTAAAAATTAGATCATGAATCAATCTCCAACGATTAGGTAAATACAATTTAAATGCAACAATAAAAATATCATTAGAATTGAATAATCTATTCAAGCTTGACAAGTTTAACATCCCTTTTATATTCCGACTGACTCCCATTTAATTTTCAAGCTTTAATAAATGAACTCTCAAATTAGATAAGGCAAACAGGCGGAAATAATCAAAAGGTATAAAATAAAATCAGAGAAAACATATCTCTGGTATAACCTTTTATTAAAGCGGAAAGAGAAGGAAATCTAAGATAGCGCTACGGCAGAAGGGGTGCGAGGTGGTGTTTGCTGAGGCGCTAATGAAAAAACGAGGAAACGGGAAAAAGGAAAACTGAAAGGGAAAAGTCTCTTTGAAAAAAGCTGAATTAGCGCGAGATACAGCCCATTAGAATAAAGCAGCTATAAATTTTTAGTTAAATTAAAAATAAACGGAGCTTTCAGGAACACAACCAGCTATCTCCCATCGAAGAAGATAAATGAAGCTTTTTATATAGGTACGCCATATTTTTCATCTTGCATGATCAAAAGTACAGAATTAGCTCTATGTATTATGCTTCCTCAAAAATGCTGCCACATTACATTCACCCTCAATAAGAGAGCCTGCCCACCAGTCGTCATATTCAGCCACGAACTCCCCATATCCAACGAGGTGCGCTACCTGGGATTATTACTGGACAGTAGACTCACTTGGAACCCTCACACCCGACTAAAAAGACAGGAACTGAACAGGAGATACGGACTCTTACGAGGACTACTGGGACCTTCATCAAAACTGACAATACACAACAAACTCATTGTATACAAAACCATAATCCGACCTATTTGGACTTACGGACTTGAACTCTGGGGAACAACTAAAACTTCTAGCATACAGAGAATACAGGCATTCCAATCCAAAGTCCTTCGCAAAATAGTCAATGCTCCTTTTTACGTTTCCAATAAAACTCTTCATAATGACCTAAACATCCCTTTCGTTCAAGAACTGGCAAAATCCCGATTCCTAACCTTTCATTCCAAATTGTCCTTCCATCCCAATCCCAGAGCACAAACACTTTCCTCCCAAACCCACCCACAAAACCCGCCTAGAAGGCTCAAGAGACATTGGCCTCGTGACCAGCTAAATGACTAGTGGAGAAAAAAATATATTCCAAAACTAGGAAGTACCAATATTGATTGGCTTCTTCCATAAGTGTTATTATCATTATTATTTGTTATTATTATTATTATTTTTTCTTCGTCTTTACTTATTTATTATTTAGTTATTTTCATTTATTTTATTATGGTTACCATTTATTCATATATTTCCATTTAAATTATTTTGTTATTTCTTTTTTATTTTATTTTATTTATTTATTTATTTTTTTTTTATTTATTTATTTTTTTTTTATTTATTTTTTTTATTTATTTTTTTTATTTATTTATTTTATTTTTTTTTACTTTGTTGTCAGTTGTATTAATCAACTTTTGTATATATCATTAATCATATTTGTGAGCAAACTTAACCAATGTACTTTAAAATGTACAGATGTTAAATAAACGTATTATTTAAAAAAAAAAAAAAAATGTATTATGCTTATTGACGATGGATATAGGATAGCTTTGCAGAGCCTGGAATATTTCAAGTTTTTACGAACAGAACCAGCTTTCTCACATCGAAGAGGATAAATGAAACGTTTTATATAGGTACGGCATATTTTTCAGCTTGTATGATCACAAGTAGAGAGCTATGTACGATGCTTATTGAAGGCAGAAATAGGATAGCTTTGCAGAACCAGTAATATTTAATGTTTTTACGAACAAAACCAGCTATCTCCCATCGAAGAGTATAAATGATGCGTTTTATATAGGTAGGCCATATTTTTCAGCTTGCATGACCACAAGTACAGAACTACCTCTAAGAATGATGCTTATTGACGGTGGATATAGGATAGCTTTCCAGTGTCTGGAATATTTGAAGTTTTTCGAACAGAACCAGCAATCTCCAATCTAAGAATACAAATGACAAGTTTCATATAGATACGTCATAAACTTCAGCTTCAATAATCTCAAGTACTGAACTACCTCTAAGAATGATGCTTATTGACGGCGGATATAGGATAGCTTTCCAGTGTCTGGAATATTTGAAGTTTTTCGAACAGAACCAGCAATCTCCAATCTAAGAATACAAATGACAAGTTTCATATAGATACGTCATAAGCTTCAGCTTCAATAATCTCAAGTACAGAACTACCTCTTTTTTACTTATCAAATGCGGGTATTTTATTATTTTCCACAGCCTGTAATACATAGATTCTTCAAGAACAGAACCAGCAATCTCCAATCTAATAATACAAATGACAAATTTCATCTAGATACGTCATCTACTTCAGCCTCAATAATAACATGTATACCTCTATGTTACTTATCAAAGGCGGGTATTGTATAATCTTCCACTGCCTGAAATACATAGATTTTTCAGGAACATAACCAGCAATCTCCTATCAATGTTTATAAATGACACATTTTATATAGATACGTCATCTTCATCAGCTTGCTTGATCACAAGTACAGAACTACCTCTTTTTAAATTACTTATCAAAGACGGTAGTTCTGTATGTATTAACTTCCAAAGCCTGGAATATATCGATTTTTCAAAAGGAGAAGACAACACACAATATAAACTTACCAATTTGAGCTGTGGAAGTATTTTCCGGATTAATATTTATTAAAAATAATTAAGTTATATAGAATTTACATAAAAAGACCAATCTTAGATTCAAGAATATATTGAGTTTCCGCAGGTCCTTCGTGACGACATATTTTTAGTTAGAATTTTTTGAGTTATCAAATAACCAAACCAAGTCCTCGGCTCGATTTATATGCAATTCGTTCTCGGAACGGTTTCCGCCATAATAACAGCTCCCCGTAACAGTTCCACTTGGAATGCTCTCGTTGAAACGGTATAAAAGTAAGTTAAAGTCGGAGAAAGTTTGAATTCCCAGAACTGAAATAAAACTCGCTCCTAACTGCTATAACATTACTGCGTAATTCGCTCTTTAACCTCGAGATTGCGGTAGAACTTCTGGAGAAGCGGCCAATAAAAACTCTTTTACTAAATTACAGAATATATTTCAAGAAATATACTAAATTATAGTTGTTTTCGCAAAGGAAAGGTGAAACGCTATCTCGAATGGAAAATGAAAAACTTATTTAGGAACCAACGATAAAAATAAATACAATTTAAAATGTTCTAGCGAGGAAATTATATTTTTCTTCGAAACATTTTCTGCATTTCTAAATCAAATTCTGATTCAAACGTTAAACAAATGTATTTAATTAAAAAAATAGTAATCAGTACTCGCAGTTAACAGAGTACATGAGCTCCGGGAGTTTCGTTCAATTACTGCAGAAATGGATTCGTTGAAAAATGTCCATTTTTCATTCAGCGTCTGTTGGTAGATATTGACCTGACATTGCTCGGTGGTAATGACATTCCAATGTTATGGATCATAATTTTTCCACCGAAGTGTTTACATAGGAATACGTTAAATCAATTATTTTTTTGCGGGCATAATAAAGATTACATACAAAATAAACATTAGTACTTTTAATTTTTTATTATCAGTTGAAGCAATTATTAATTAATAAATTGAATTAACATTATCGTAAGTTTATTAAAAATATTTGTACAGAAGCCTTAAACCTAAGTATAGAAAGACTCGTATAAGGTGGTTTTCGCAAGGAAAACCATTGGTCATAATATCGACCAACGGGCTCATTCCAAAACCGACTATAGCCGCGTATGCCTATATTTAACTGCCGGACATCTTAAAAAGTGCCTAACATTCCGTACTGCTTGTAAAAAAAAAAAAAAAAAAAAAACAGAAAAAAAAACGTTTCTTTCCGTTGGCAATAGTCCGCGACAGAATGTATCCCAGGTGACTGAGGAGAAAACCCCTCTATAATAATAATAGGTTTTGTATGGTCCTAATGACCAAGGTAGTCGAAGTATTAAGATGTAGTAAGGTAAACAATTTTCAGGCGTTATAAGATCCTTGCGGGGTCCTCAGTGGCACAATAACGTGGCCAAAATATATCACCAAGGACTCCCAGAAAATTTTGGTATTTTGGGATGGTGAGGTCCCTTCTTACCTCAGAGATGAATTACTCCGGTGTTGAACTTGTTGAAAAAGCTCTCTATAAATATCCAGGTTCTAATGGCATATGTAATATCATCATTTATTGTTGTAGAGTGGATCGCTAAAAGTTTTTTGTCAAATATGTTTAAACAAAAATACGGGTTTTTCAGCCACAGCAGTCAATTAAAGCTTTATCAAGGTCGTCACTTAGGTTTTTGGAATACATTATACAAATAATCACTGATTACACTCTCTCATGAATTAATTAAAACTTTGCTGAAATAGACAAACAATTATTTTCGAATGGATACCAGGCTATTGTAGAATCAAGAGGGATGAGAAGGTCAAATTCTTAGTAAAAAGAACAGTAAAGGAAGGAATCCTTTGCCGAAGTGTTTAACAAAATGACCTTATTAACTACCTGAAGGAAATAGCCTGGCAAACGGCCAGGTACAAAGGAAGTAATGAACAATAACAAATTAAAAGAAATAATGTCAACAGTGAAACTGTGAAAGACATTACCTAACACCAAAACTAAACCATAAGTTCCCTTCGCTTGATTGCGCATTGGCCGCAAAAGATTAACTCATTCATTCATTCTTTTTTCATAGTACCACCTCTAATCTGTGAAACCTGCATGCACCGTACAAATAACAAATATTCACAGAATGCCGATTATATGTGCCAAGTTGAGATGAAGCTCATCTAAGCAAGGATCTTATACTTGCGGGGTCCTCAGTGGCACAATAACGTGGCCAAAATATATCACCAAGGACTCCCAGAAAATTTTCGTATTTTGGATGGTGAGGTCCCTTATTACCTCAGAGAATGATACAACTTAAAGCTATTGGGTCGAAGCAACGGCTAGAAGCAAGTTAAAGGGCCGTACTTCCCGTCACTATAAACCGGATATTCCTATCATTGACAAGTGAAATAAGGCGGGTGTGTGCGTGCGCCGAAAAGTGATAACGGAACACAACGTGTTGAGTACTCAACAGACCCCTGACCTATACTCAAAATCCATAGTGCTCATCAAGATGAGGATATCACCGCAAGCCCCCGGGGTTAAGGGAAATAAGACGGCCGATTTTATTGGTATCGCAGTCCCGAATGATGAGAATGTCCGGAAATGCGAAAAATATCAGGACTCGGCCATTGAGCTGAAATCCAGACTTAAATTGGATTCCGCATGAGTAACAGCCCTCATAATCTCGACCAACGGGCTCATACAAAAATTACTACTGCTACCTGTCTGAAACTGTCGGAAGAACTTATCAAAAATATCAAATAATCAGTACTGTTCGATACCCAAAAAAAACTTTTGATTAGCACTGGCCCCAGAAGGAATTTGTCCCAGGAGACTAAGGTGAACCCCCCCCCCCCACCATCTGTAAAACCTGCACCGTACAAATAACAAATATTCACAGAATGCCGATTATATGTGCCAAGTTGAGATGAAGCTCATAACTTGTGAAAACTAATGAACTCATGTGAGCACATGTGCATGGATTGTGAGTTTGTGAAAATTCTCTTGCAAGTCATTTATAAAATCATCTCCTTCTAGAACCTAATTATGGTGTAAACCAGGAGCAGTAAGTTATTTATAGATAGAACAACAATTCAATACAATCCAGAAGCTGACTATCAATTAATAACTGCAAACAAATGAGAAAACAGACTACCAAATCAAATCTGTGATATCAATACGCTAATTATAATTATAATATGTTTTTTATGCGTTACGTTTTAGCACTTTCCTCCGAAGGAAAGTAGCTATTGAGGTTGGTCTCATGACGGAATTTTTGAAAAATTTCTTCAAATCATTATCGATCCTACCTAGTAGACACCGAAAATGACCCCCGTTAAAATTTATATATATATATATATATGTGTGTCTGTTAACACGATAGCGGCCAGAGTTTTTGTTTTTTCGTCACGAAACTTGGTATATAGCATTCAATTAGCAAACGATTGAACGAGTTCGTTAACCACCAAAGTCGGTCCACCGGAAGGGGAGGTTTACCCCGAACCCAAAACACTAATTTGACTATGTCAGCCGTAATATTTGTTATATTTCAACGAAACTTGGTATTCGTAGTGGTAATATAGAGAGAAAAGTGAGATATAAAAATGAACTAAATCGGTTCATTAGAAGGGGGGGTTTACTCTGGACCCACAATACCAATTCGCCACTACCAGCCGTGATTTTTGGTATATTTCGATGAAACTCGGTATTCGTAGTGGTAATCCACAGGTAAATAACTGTTGTAAAAATAAACTAAATCGGTTCATTAGGGTGGGGGGGGGGGGGGTTTACTCCGGACCCACAATACCAATTCGCCACTACCAGCCATGATTTTTGGTATATTTCGACGAAACTCGGTATTCGTAGTGGTAATCTACAGGTAAATATGTGTTGTAAAAATTAACTAAATCGGTTCAATAGAAGGGGGGGGGTTTACTCTTGACCCAAATTCTTAATATACTCATACCGGTCGTAATTTCTGCTGTATTGTAACGAAACGCGGTATACGTCGTGGGTAACTCATGAGAAAGAAGTGTTGTAAAAATGAGCTGAATCGGTCAATCGGAAAGCGGGGGTTTAATTTGTAATATATTTCAATAGAAAAGCCCGTCAGACGTAGGTTCACAAAGCCGCCGCAAGGAGCGCTTTCTACCACTAGAGTGACTGTATCCTGTTCCTGCGTTAGATCAAAATACGATAATATGAGGTTTTTTGTATTTATTACGTAGTGTAATAGGTACCATGTGTAAACATAACTCTGGAAGCAAATTATTAATTGATCAGTTACTCATTACAAATTTAAAAGAGAACTATTCATGTTTTTATTTTATTTATGTAGGATATTTTAAGCAAATATTTCTGGAAAGCAATCTACACTACCCAAATTCTGAGGAAAGTGCTTAGTGATGCAGCTCCTGCGTGACGGACTTTTTTTTTTCTTCTTTTATCACATTTATATTATCATTTAGTCATATTATTTTCTTTATCTATAATTTCAATATTGTCAAAATCGAGTTTTTGGCTAATATTTAATATCAGTTCCAATCAACGATACTGGAATTTTGATATGAAACATTTAATTTAAGCTATCTACGTAGTATACGTATATAATTACGGGTACCCATTTTTGGGGAATAGGCGTTATTGTTTAAAATCATCTGACTGGCGCCATTGTTCTTAGCTACAGTCATGACGTGGCCCTATCGGTAGAAAGTTTACTTGCCTACTTTGGTTTTAATTGTTTTAAAAAGAACGCTAATAGTAATTAAAAAATCATAATTATTAACTATGATTTTTATTACTTTTTGATCATATTCCCGACATAATCGGTAATTTTTTCTTGTGATTGTCGTTTATGAATATCCATTTATCCTTTTAGTTTATGGATATTGCATATGAGTGGGACTCAGCACTCTTTTCATTCACTACTTGTACCTCTACCAAGATGTGTAACGGTTGTTTGGTCTAATAAACATTCTAAAATATCACGCTCTAATAATTCAGAAAGAACTTTGAGGCTGCAATAATTTAGAGGAAAAGGAACTCTTTGAGGAAGGAATAATTATTCCTTCCTGAATAATCTGAACAAGTCGAACGCTAAACTAAAATAAATTTATAGCGCTAAAAAATTAGTTGTGACGAAAATATACGGACAGGCGTTTTAGTGCACGATGATTTCGTATGCACACAAACACACACACACACACATACGGATAATCATTCTTTTCGAATAAACTCTTTTTATGCCATCTCCCTTTGAATGACTTTTCAATCAAAACATGTTTGTGTGAGTGTGTTTGCTCTTCTATTACTTCAGTAATCCAATTTTTTTTTTTTTTTTTTTTTTTTTTTTTTTTTTTTTTTTTTTTTTTTTTTTTTTTTTTTTTTTTTTTTTACGGCGCATCGACAAATCTTGGCCATTAGCGCCGGGCCTCCAGGGTGCAACCAGGAATTTTCTCAGCGAGCCCTGAGATGAGAAAATTCCTGTCGCCGGTGGGGATCGAACCCACCATCTCCCGCTTATGAATCCAGCGCGCTAGCCACTAGACCACGGGAGACCCCAGAGTAATCCAATTATTTTTGCTTTGGCCATACTTTCATTTACATAAAATTCCAAGGTTTGCTTTGTTATTCTTGAAGAATATATTCATATATATATATATATATATATATATATATCAATTTTACCTCTAGGTGCACTGAACAGGTGCGTGCTTTGTTCGATTTTGACATGTCCTCCTTGTACACCTGTCGCTTTTATTATTCATCAAGATTTATGAACAAACATTCCAATAAAACAATTTTTTTTATTAATTAAGTAGTGTAGTACTGTAGTTCAGCGCGCGGGATGAAAATTAATTAAAAAATTAATGATTGAATCAGCTGTCAATTCAAATATAAAAAAAACTCAAAACTTTTTATGTAGTTTTTTTTTGTTGTATTTACATTTGAAAAAAATATTCAGAAATTCAGCGTACACATTCCACCTTCTGAGGAATGTGATTAGTTATGTTTGTTTGTGTGTGCGCGTGTGTGTGAGTGTAAGCCTATTTTTTTTCTTTTCCAATAAAAGTGTTCGACCCAAGAATAAATAAAACTTCACCATTGCCGAAGCCTTCCTCACCTCCGCTTAGGTATGTCAGGAAATAGGAATTGTTGCCAAACCGAAGCCATACAAAGTAAAGTTCCTCCCAATAAGATGGAAATAAGTCTAGGAGGGGGGGGGGGTGGAGATAGAGCTTGCTTCGATATAGAGCCTCGAGGGGCGCTACTGTAGACTTTATTTTGTAGACAATTTACTGCAGCACTTTATATGTGACGCTTCTGTCTTTTCTGCGCAATTAATCTCATGGGTGTATATAGAAAATAATTTCGGGAGGGGCTGGGAAAATTTCGGGGGGGGGGAGCTCCGGGGTATAGAATACTAACAATTTATATCTTGGAAGAGTTGTAGTCAACTTAAACGCTATTACACCCAAAATAGAATATGTTTTATGAACTAAATAATCTTATTTAATTTATTTTTAAGGGTGTTATGCAGTCAGCTGTTTGGCCCTGGTTGCTAGTGACGCTTGCTAATTTTCAGTGGTTCTTTTTTTCAATTTTAAGTGGTTTTTTCTTTAAATTTCTTTTAATATTTATTAAGAATAGTTTCATTTAAGTGTTCAGATCAAGTTTATGTAGTTTTTCCACCTAGTAATAGCCTATGAGGGAAGATATTTAATATTGAAGTTTGCTAACCTGAAGCTAGAGGAGGAGCCAGCTCCATTGTTGGGACAGGAGGCTGCCTTCAATTGTTTCTTCACTCAGGGAGTAGACTTTACATTATAAACAATTCTTTTTCTTTTTATATTTATTATTTTTTCTTGTATTTATATTTAATTTATTTTAGTATTGTTAATATAAAGTACATCTTACTCCATGGATATGGAAAATAATATAATTATAGAACCTAAACCCCCGGATCCCGGGGTTTCTTCAATAAATAGCTTTAAATTTGAGTTACCACCCGGTCGGTGGACAAAAAAATTTCTTGTTATGACCTTAGCCCCTAATAGAGAAAAGAAAACCTTTCGCGATTTCAGCCCTTTTAAAATTTGTAGATTCATTAAAAGTTTTGGTCCTCAAATAAATGTTAAATTTTTGAAATCAGGTATAATAATTTTAGAAATTTCAAACGAAAAAGATTTTATTAATCTGGGAAAACTTAAATCTTATGAAAATTATAATATACAATTCTCCTTACACAGATCACTAAATTTTTCCAAAGGAGTCATCACTTGCGATGAATTCCTTCATTGTACAGAAGATGAGCTGAAGGAAGAATTAGCCAAACAAAATGTAGTCGAAGTTAAGAGAATATTCAGAACTATAAACGGATCAAAAATTCCAACTCCATCTATCATTCTGACATTTAATCGGTCTGATCTACCTGAAAAGATAGTTTTAGATTTTTTAAGTGTGCGAGTCATTCCGTATTATAGACCTCTAATATGTTTTAATTGTTATGGATATCGGCATGGAAGACGTCAGTGCAGAGAACCAGTTTCCCTGTGCGGTCGATGTGGATTGGCAAAGCACGAGGGAGAATGTGAGGCGAAGTGTCTCCATTGTACGGGTCCCCATCCTGCCTGGTTTTCCTCATGTCCGATATATAAAAAGGAAAAACAGATTGAGGAATATAGAAGAAAGCATAAAGTATCCTATTTCCAAGCAGATAAATCCCTCCAACCTAGAGTACAGGTTCATCCTAGTACCTCTCATAGTTACTCGGAGGTCGCCTCAGCATTACCAACTAAAAATATACTCTTAGAACAATTCGAAAAACTGACATGTCTAGTACAATCTCTTGCTGAAAAGATTAATTTTTTAGAATCATCAATAGGTAATAAATCTCCCCAATTAGTTAAAAATAAAACTGAAAATAAAAATAAATCTAAAATTCCTTCTAACCAAAAATTATCAAACACATTGGAAATATCAATAATTCCCGACCCTAAACAGAATATTTCTCAATCAAGCCAACTACCCCTTCCGAAAATAGGAGATAAAAGGACTAGACCTCCTTCCCAGAATTCTACTCCTTCGTCATGTGGCTCTCCAACATCCTCTCATGTGGATGACGGGGATTCGAATCCCAAAATTCGTAATAAATACAAAAACAAAACAACAAAAAAATGAACATCGCCATTATAATAATTATTTATTTATTTATTAAACAAAAACACATGGTTATGTCTTCTCAATCTCCAACATCAGTCCAATGTGTTTTTCCTTTTCCTGACACAATAATGCTAAATATGTACTCCCAAATACTTACTACTATTTCGTCTCTAGAACTCTTTCCCAACAATTTATTTTTACAAGCACATAATACAATACTCATATTAGAGTTAACATATTTTGTTTATAAAAATGTACTTGAAATAACTTCCTATATAAATTTATTAATGAACATAATTCGAAATAATTACTTCAATATTGCTAGCATCATAAAAATTTTAAATCTCCAAAGCTTTGCTATTTTAGCTAAATCGCGTATAAATATTGATTTTCACATTTTTCCGCGATTTTCAGATAATACATTTATATTAAACTCTTCCAAGCACACTCCATGACCATTCTGCAATGGAACATTAATGGTTTAAATTATCATAAAGCAGATCTATTATCAATATTAAAGGAAAAATGTTGTCCGTTAATTTGTCTGCAGGAGACGCATCTGAAGGAAGATAGCAATTTCCATCTTAGTGGGTTTAGTCAATTCCGAAAAGATTATTGTCATGGACTTATTGCTAGTGGTGGTGTTAGTGTGTTAGTCAGTCATGATATTCCTTGCACTGAGGTTCCATTAGTGTCGGATTTGCAAGTTGTGGCTGTACGGATATACTCTCACCAGTCATTCACATTATGCTCCATTTATTTACCTCCAGGACAACCTTTTAATGAGAACCAATTAACAGATCTTGTTGCTCAACTTCCATCTCCACTTTTCTTACTTGGGGACTTTAACAGTCATAGTGGTGTTTGGTTTTCAGATACAACAGATACCAGAGGGCGTATTGTTGAGTCTTTTCTTAACTCATCTCAATTAGGTGTCTTGAATGATTCTTCGCCGACCCATCTTTGCAGCTCTACAGGAACTCTATCTTCCATCGACCTTTCGTTAGTTAGCCCTGTCCTTCTTCCTAGATGCACTTGGTCCACCATGGACGACCTTTATGGGTCGGACCATTTTCCAATTCTAATCAATTTTCTGGGAAGACATTCCTCTCCTCAGTTGCGTTTACCCCGCTGGAAGTTGAATGAAGCCGATTGGGATAAATACAAAACCAATACCGATCTTACTCATTTAAATATGAATAGCGCCTGTATAAACACTTTAACAAACGAAATCAATAGCCTAATATTATCCTCAGCTGAGATGGCCATTCCAAAAACAAAACCTCATAGTAGTAGAGTCCTAGTTCCATGGTGGAACGAAGATTGTGCTTCTGCTGTTAAGAAAAGGAAAAAATGTCTTAGTAAATTTAAGAAACATCCGTGTTCTATGCATTTAGAAGAATACATTAACAGCAGAAAACAAGCAAGGTTTATAATTAGGACACGAAAGAGAGATTGCTGGAGAGATTTCGTCTCTAATATTAATATACACACGCCCCCCACAGAAATTTGGAATACAGTCAGAAAAATAATAGGCCGTTACAAAAGTAGCAAACATCCTCTCAATCATATAAAAACACCAACCGAAATTCTAACAGATCCTCTCCAAATAGCCAACCATCTCGGCCGATTTTATGAAACCATTTCCTCCGATTCAAATTACAGTCCACAGTTCCTTCAGATCAAGCAAGCAAAAGAATCACAACCAATATATATACACAAAGATCCTCTTGACCCTTTAAATCTCCCCATTTCGTACATAGAACTTGAAGAAGCCCTCAAAACTCGCAAAGATTCCTCTCCCGGTCCGGATAATATTTGCATTGGAATGATAAAACATCTAACACTGGAAAATAAAATCATTATATTAAAATATTTTAATAAAATTTTTCAGACTGGTATAATTCCCGAGCTATGGACCAAATCAATTTCGATTCCGATCCCCAAAAAGAACCAACCCCCTTTCCTTGCATCGAGTTACAGAGTAATTTCATTAACGAGTTCCCTGTGCAAACTATTTGAAAAAATAATAGTCAATCGCCTGCACTGGTATTTGGAAAGGAAAGGTTTGCAGGCTAAGTGGCAGAGTGGTTTTCGACGAGGTAGAAGCACGCGGGACAACTTGGTAAAGCTTGAGGTAGAAATTAGAGAAGCTTTTAGGAAAAAGAGAAAACTACTAGCTGTTTTTGTGGACATTAAAAATGCGTTTGACACCGTTTGGAGAAGATATATTTTAGATTGTTTGAACGAAATCGGAATACGTGGTTATATTCTAATATTTATCCAGAATTTTTTAAGAAACCGATCATATCAAATTCGAAACGGAACAGTACTGTCTGAAGAATTTATTCAAGCAAACGGTGTACCGCAGGGAAGCGTCATGAGTCCTCTTCTCTTCTCCGTAGCTATCAATCATGTCCTACAGATCATAGAACCTCCGGTAGAAGGTATGCTCTATGCTGATGATCTCGTTTTATATTCATCTGATCGAAGCACAGAAAATCTTCAGAATAAAATGCAGTCTGCTTTAAATTCAATAAATGAATGGTTCAATGAGCATGGGTTTGAGATCTCCTCTACAAAGACCGTATCCGTCTTGTTTGCCCCTCGTAAAGTCGACAATCCACCTTCACTCTACATAAATAACATTTTAATTAAGTCTAATCAAAATGCTGAATTTTTGGGTCTCATCTTTGACCGTAATCTAAATTGGTGCTTCCATCTAAAAACTTTAAAAAATAAATGTCTTCAGTCATTAAATATACTTAAAATGTTAGCTAATACCTCTTGGGGTGGTGACCGCACAAGTATGCTCATGCTTTATCGAAGCCTTATCAGATCCAAGTTAGACTATGGATGCATGGCCTATGGCTCTGCCTCTCCGAAAACTCTACAAATGTTAGACACAATTCACCATTCTGGCATTAGAATTGCTACCGGAGCTTTCCGTTCCAGCCCTGTACTTAGTCTCTACGCGGAATCTGGAGAACATCCCCTTGAAACACGCAGAAATCAGCTTTCTCTGAATTATTTTGTATCCATAAAAGCCAATCCCTCCCATCCACTTAATGAATGTTTTTCGGACCTCAATAGTATACAAAATTATTCGAATAGAAGAAAACCTTTCACAACAAGAATCCACGATCTTTTTGAAAGCCTACATCTGGCAGATAGCTCTTCCATCCTACCAGAATGTCTTTATTCTGAAGCACCCTGGACTCTGCCACCTATCAGACTGAATCTTACCTTAACTAAATTTCTCAAGAAGCACACGATTCAACAAATCTTTTCTCATGAATATAACAAGATCCGCAGCGAGATGCCATTCTCTTCTATAGTTTTTACCGACGGTTCTAAAAGCGATGATGGTGTTGGTGCAGCATTTTTGTCCGACAGTGGTTCAGGAATGTTCTCTTTACCTCCTGAAGCATCCATCTTCACCGCGGAACTAGTTGCCATATCCAAAGCTCTCCATACAGTAACTACTCCAAATTCTCAATTAGCAGTATTCTCCGATTCCCTTTCTGCTCTTCTAGCATTAAAAAATTCCCAATCTAGGCACCCAGTTGTTTTAGATATATTCACTTCTCTAGCATCTCTCAATAAAAATAAATGCTCCGTTACATTCTGCTGGATTCCCAGTCACTCCGGCATAAAAAGAAATGAGGAAGTCGACCTTTTAGCAAAGAGGGCCATTAAGGAAGGGGTTCGTGTTTCCAGCATGACATCAAATGATTTTGCAATATCCATAAAACGGAAAACATGGGGACCATGGGAAGAAAAATGGTTTTTAACAACTGAAAATAAATTAAGGCCACTTAAATCTAGTGTACAATCGTGGAGGTCATCGGTGCGCCGGACGAGAAGGGAGGAAGTTGTTATAACCCGTCTTCGTATAGGCCACACGAAAGTTACTCACTCATATCTGATGTCAAAAGGTGATCCACCGATGTGTGAAGTTTGTGGGACAGTAATAACAGTAAAACATATTCTTCTAGATTGCCAATCCTACGCCATGGAAAGACAACAAAATCAACTAGGGACAACAATTGATGATATTCTAAGCGATGATTCGACAAATTTAACAAAATTAATAAACTTCCTTAAATCAACAGGTTTATTTGATAAATTATAGCTTTAGTAATTTGGATCTCAATATAAAATTAGTTTGAATGAGGAGCGATTCGGGGTGGGGGTGTGCTGGCGTCCGGAGCCTTGCATCGGCCTCTAGACCAGAACGGTCCCAGCCATGGTAGGATGTGGTGGGTACTAAGGAAGCCATGCTATGTAAACCCAGCACATCCCACGACTCATGCCTGTAAGAGTCACATCATAGACTCCGAGAGAGAGCTAGTGCTGGGTCCTCGGGCTGTCCTCTGCTCCTCTACTTCGGATCGTTCTTCTCACCTCACTTTATTAATTTTTTTTATTTTTTCTCCCTAAACAACAAATAAAATATAGTATATTCAATTGACTCCTTAATGAATACCCTTTAAAATGCATATTTTATTTTTTTTAATAATCTAGTTCTGTAAATGTGAAACAGCAATATCTGCTATCGTTCTTCGGTGAGGTGCAGCTTCTCTCCCTATCCGTGGCCTGGGTTCCGCCGGGTTCGGTCCTGCCGTGACATCGCTGTACTCTCTGGACTGTCACAGTCCCGGGCTCTGGAGATTGTGGACGCCCTCCCGGGGGAGGGGGCGAGCACAACTCCCATTAGAGCCTTGCATGGTTAAGTTTCCCCTGTTAAAGCATTTTTACAAGGAGAGCAGTGCAGCGGTGTCGCGGTGGTTCTGGGCTCGGACGGTGCCCTTTCCGCGGTGTGGGCTGGAGGCTTATAGATTTTTTTTTTGTTTTGTTTAATTTTTCTTTTTTCCTTTTTCTTCTTTAATTCAATTATTCATTTTCTATATAATAAAATTAAAAAATGTGTTTAAGATTTATTTAAGAGATTCCTTCCTTTCGTTGGGTGCCCATGACCTCCCGCGGTTGAATACACCCTTCAGAACGATAAAAAAAAAAAAAAAAAGGGTGTTATGAAATTTTTATCGATCAAATCATAATTTCGGGAATGGCTTCAGCCCCCTTATATACGCCCATGCTTAATCTGCATGAAATGGATTCCTGTGCAAAAAGACTGAATACACACCTAAACAATGACGCTGTAAAAGCAACTGGAATGACTGTAAATTTATTATTTCACGCATTCATATGCAGGGTGGCCAAGATAAGCGGGCCACAAGAGAAATAACTACCAAACCGTTTGAGATATCAACATTTTTCAAAGGGGCAAAGTTGTAGTTCTCGTCGAGATCTATAAAATGGTGCCATCGGAAATAAGAAAATTACAAATTATAAACAGGTGAAGAATAACCCTTCAAAAATTTTTCAAACTTTACATTTATTCCTCCATCACAACGTTTCGGACACACAGGTCCATCCTCAGGCAATCATGTCCTGTTCATTACTATAGTTACACTAAAACAGTCATGCAATAAATAAACATGATTCCTGTAAGGAACTCATTCAATGAGTGTTTAATTGATGTAGGTGTAATTTGACTTGGTTCCTTACAGGAATCATGTTTATTTATTGCATGACTGTTTTAGTGTAACTATAGTAATGAACAGGACTTGATTGCGTGAGGATGGACCTGTGTGTCCGAAACGTTGTGATGGAGGAATAAATGTAAAGTTTGAAAAATTGTTGAAGGGTTATTCTTCACCTGTTTGGTATTATTAATTTATACCCTTCATTTAGTAATCGGAATAATTAAGAAAATTACACTTCTAAGGGCTCAAATAGACCTTTTTAGAGAAGGATTTCCTCTTTACCCATAGTTAGCAATATGTTTTTAAAATGTACTTGCAAAACAAGGAAGAACCTTGAAAACGGGGTTTCGATGCGTCAAATAGTTCTCTGTAAAAATACGTTTTCAATTGCATTTATTCCTCATCTGAAATTCCAAAAAGAGGCACTTGAATTTATTTAAATAGTATTTTTGTTAAGGGAGGCGTAATTTTAAGGGAGGGGTACGTGTTTTTACAGAGAACTACTTGACTTATCGAAACCCCGTTTGCACTGTTCTTCCTTGTTTTGTTAGTACAATTTAAAAGTATCATGCAAAATATGGGTGAAGAGGAAATCCTTCCCTTCAAAGGCCTATTTGAGCCCTTAGAAGTGTTATTTTCTCATTTCCGAAGGCACCATTTTATAGATCTCGTTAAGAGAAGTACAACTTTGGCATTTGAAAAATGTTGATATCTCAAACCGTTTAGTAGTTATTTCTCTTGTGGACCGTTTATCTGGGCCACCCTATATATGCAAAAATACAAAAATAATACAATTTACTTAGGCTTGGACAGCCTAAGTAAATTGTATCTGTACATCAATTCGACGACAATATTTCCTAGGTTCCTTCCTTTACCAAACCATTTCTTCCAAATCTCCTTCCTATATTTACAACCTCCTGCAGTTTAAATCTGCTGTCCATTCCCGTGGTACCCGCTCCCGTCCCTCCGATCTCTATCCTCCCACTCATAAAACAGCCTTCTTCGACCGTTCCTTCATCTCCCGAGCCTCCTCCTTCTGGAACTCTATCCCTCTTTCCATTCGACACTCTCCTTCCTTACCTGTCTTTAAATCCCGCCTCTTTGCTTTTCTCCTATCCTCCCAGGAAGACGCTTCTTAAAATTTCACCACCAGGAAGACCTGATTACCTTTGTAAATTATATTGCTGTTTTTTTCTCGTGTTTATGCATTTTCCTAGTTTATATCTTTTTATAGCCCCCATTCCTTTAATATTTATTAAACTTTTTAATATTTATTTGTTTATTTAAACTCTTTAATTTTATTCCCATCCCCCTCTGAACATTGTATCATCATTGCCCCATTCCAATGAATGTACATATTTACTTATATTTCATTTTATTATTTAAGGCTTCACATATAATATTTGTATTAGTTGCTTTTTTTGTTTTATTCTTTTATACTTTTGTTTTTCTTTATTCATATTTATATTTTTAGGTTAAATTTCTTTATTGTTTATTTTGTACTTATTTTTATTCTTATGGGACGAAGTCCCAGAATAAAGTTTTTTTTTCATTCATTCATTCATTCATCATAGAGAGTGCAAATACAGGGTGTCCCGCATTGAGATGTCATAACTTTAGGGGTTTATTCTATACCTCATTTGTAGTTAAGTGACGCAGAAATGAGCGTTCTATCTCAACATGAGTAGAAATTTTCAAAATGAAGTTTACCAGAGCTGAAAATTGGACATCACTTAATTCTTTGGACTCCAAAGGACCAGAGTATACGCTATCACAAGACACACAAGACTGACTTGGCGACATCACATTCACAAAAAACTACAAGAAGCTCAAACACGACTGATACAAATTTATCAATTAATAAATAGGAAAACTCCCTTAAAATACACCTGTGGTACACTAATATACAAATCGACAGTACTACCCATACTAACTTACGCATGTCCGGTCTGGTTTGGTGCCAGAACCACACAGTTAAAACGTCTACAAACATTTCAAAACATAGTACTCCGAATAGTGTCCAATGCTCCTTGGTTCGCAAGGAACAGCCAGATCCATAGAGAATTGGAGGTTGATCCATTTTCACTCACATAGAAAAGCTGGTGCGAAAATATCATCAAACACTTCCCGCCTCCAGCAGTTGCGTCTTTTATCAACTGGGAAAAAAAAGAAAAGTGGCTCGAATTAAACAGAGATTTTATCAAGACATATTAAAGCTATAAATTTCACTTGAAAAAAAAATGTGTATAATACGTTTCTTGTATTGGACCAAATAAATTGATTGTTTGTTTGTTTCTCAATATGAGCAGCTCGGCTTCGTCTTGGGACAGGACGCACATTTCTGCGCCACTTAGCTACAAATGAGGTGTAGAATAAACCCATAAAGTTATGACATCTCATAATGTCGCTTGTTTGCGCGCTCTATAAGATTAATAAATAAATAAATAATCTCATAATTAACATTATATCATTGACTACTTAAATATTTATTACAAGGTGTCCCAGTTATTTCCGTTAATCTGCTTGACTTCTTGAAGGGAGAGTAGGTCCTTGCCGTATTGCGCTTTCCTGAACTCCTTCATTACTGTACATCTAGAAATAAAATTAAGAAGAAACATTAAAAGATGACATTGACATCAATTACAAAAAGAGATAACACAGTAGGAACACACAAATCACAAGATTGGCTAAACAAAATTAACCGATTCTGGAGCGAATCACTTTGCTGTTGTGGAGCTCTGTAAATGTCTAAATTCTAAAATACAACGTTAACAAAACATTTTATAAACAATAGCAGCCTATAATAAAACATTCCGTGTTTTCATCACCGGAATCCCCCGATACTCCTACGCCAATCTAGGATAGTATCGACTAGCGGAATACATAATCTCAGACTATCACACAATCGATACCAATACATAATTTATGTATTTTCGATACCTCACACCTTCTTTGACTATTAATAAACAATTAATCGCAAATATTAATAATTTACTCTCTCCAAACTCTCTCTCTGCTACTAACACTCGAATCGCATTCTGTATTTTTCCCTATCGATTTAAGAGCTTTAAGAGTTCTAACTAGTCATTTTGAACGATGTACCGGCTGTTCTCTCTAGCAGTCTAAAGCTGCACCTGTATTGGACCCGCATTTCTCCCGATCCGATCCGATCCGATGTCGTTTGACCGGCAACGGCCGACAGCGGCCGACGTGGGTGCTTACATTGGTCTCGACCCGATCCGATTTAGTCACAGCTCGTCAGCAATAACCTCGTCGTGAAGTGAAAATGAGTGATTAATTTAAGAAATAACACCTAATAAGTATAGGAACCTTCGATTAGGTTGAATGTTGGAGGTAAGAGAAGTATTGGTATTCATATTTTAAAATTATTTATAAGAAAGGTAACTAGAAGGTTATAAGCATTGGAAGGTTATAAATAGGGAACGGATGTTATTGTATTTACATAGTTTTTTCTGATTCTTTAATCATTATTTTTGATGGAATACTGCACGTTTTAAGTGATTTTAAAGCTAAATGCTTTAAAGGTTTTTATTTTGCATATTTTGTCAAAAATCCAAATTTTTTCATATTCTGCCACAAATACAGATTTTTGCTACATATTTTGATATTCTTTTTATTTTTTAATTGAAAAAATAAAGGGGAAACTGACAAAGAATACTTTACCCATTGAGTCTACATCTCTGTGTCTTTTCTAATTTCAAGAAGCAAAGGTGGCTGGCTGCCATGCTTCCCCGGCGCTAATGGTCTAGGAGCAGATGCGTTTTAAAAAAATATATAACAAATTATTTTTTAACAATTGTATTATTCCTTTTATCTACTATCTAAAACAAGCGAAAGAATCATGCCGTTATCATTTTCCAAACTCGATATATAAAATAATGAATTTTCAACCTCTTTTATTTTCCTAGCTCCTAAGGCACATTGGATCGGATCGGATCGGGTCGGGTCGGGACCACTGTAGGCACCTCCATTGAGATGCATGTGTATGTTTTTCTACCGACGGTCGGTGGCTATCGGATCAGTACCAATATAGGTGCCCCCTAAGATCTCGACTAGCTAATTATCTCTTTCTCTCCCTCTCCCTGTCTCTTAGGGTAATCTTATTTTTATTATATCTCATAAAGGATCAATCTCTTAACTAGTTTGCGCAGAGGAATTTATTTTGTGTAAAGTCTGGTTGGTGTCGTCCTATGTTGGAGGAGGACGTAAGCAGGACAATGAATGATCTTCCAAGGAAAGCAACGGAATATATTGATTGAAACGGATCAGGATGAGGCACATAGTAGCATCATGGCAAATTGGATTGTCGGATTAGTTTGTGGCAATGTTGTATTAGCCCTAGGAACCTCAGGGTATTAGCAGGTTAATTCGGTTCATCAACACTTAGCAGGAGCGTATATAGGAAATAATTTCTAGGGGCTCGAAGAATTTCTGGGAGGGGCTTCGAGCATATCGTCCAAAGACACCATACATATATTCTGATGTATTTCGACACTCTGAAGTCGGATTCGGATCCGGAAACCGTTTCACTCCAGCATGCCAGGTTTAAGGCCATTTGAAGTCGTTTAAGGAGAAATAACAAGAGCTTCCATGGTTTTGAGGGTCGCTGAATTCCAATCCAAAGTCTGTTTCACCCAATCGGCGCAAAAACAAGTTCATAACAAGGACAAATAAGTCGATTTTGCAACAATGAATTTTTGACTGGAGATTCAATTTTTCCTTGAAATGACCTTGATTTTGCGGCGATGGGGTGAAACAGACCTCGTATTCGAATTCAGCAACCCTCAAAATCATGGGAGCTCAAGTTATTTATTCTTTGACGACTTCATACGAAATTTTACCTTCAAATGCTCTTAAACCTGGCGTGCTGTTGTCGAATATGTGTCAAAATACATAGAAATATATGTATGATGTATTAGGAAAATACCACTGTTTTTTTAATTTTGTGTGCCTGTGATTTTTTTTTTTTTTTTTTTTTTTTTTTTTTTTTTTTTTTTTTTTTTTTTTACGGCGCATCTACAACATTGTAATTAGCGCCGGGCTATCTACAGGTTGCCACCCTTTTCTAATGCCAACAGCACATGGTCGGTCGCCCATTCAGGTACTGACCACGCCCGAGTGTGCCTGTGATATTAACAATCTAGAACTTGGAATAGTTAGCCAAATATAACACTAAGCGATCTTATTTAATTTTTTTTTATGTCAAATTTTTACCGATTAAATTAAAATTTATTTTCACAGAGAAAACAGACGTGAGAAATAGTTCTGGCTCGACTACGACTTGGACACACTCGACTAACACACGAATACTTAATGACAAGACGTAACAGACCAATATGTGACATATGTAACTGTGAACTTACAGTCAAACATTTACTGACAGACTGCCGTAGAAGAAACGATATCAATCTGCCGTATGATATGCAAGAACACTTAGGCAATGATAGCCAGTATACAAACACTGTACTTACATACTTCAGGAACACAGGACTGTACGACCTTATTTGATGACCGAAAGCTTGTTGTCTTGAAAACATTAAGTTCCTATGAACTTTAAGGGATATTTTCATTTAAACCCCTATTACACTACCTTTACACATACATTTAAAAATATGCAATCAAACAAGCTGATTTCCTAGTGAGACTAAGTTCAGAAGATGCTGCTCACTGTGTTATTGCCAAGAAGCAGAACACTGATTAAATTAAATAAATAAATTAAAATTTCGGGAGGGCTGCAGCTCTCTCAGCCCCCCCCCCCAATATACGCCCAATTGAATTCGTGATACGCCCAATTCAAAATGAATGATGTTGCTGTCTTTTTTTTGTATTTTAGAAACGATAGATTTATCGGAGAGATAATGAGTGTGCAGAGATGGGCATAGTTTTATTTATAAATAAAAATACGAATTTATGAAGTACGAATAAATTCGTATTCATAAGTGTGAATACTAATTTATTTTATTCACGTATATTAAATATAAAAATACAAATAAAATGTTATACGCAATTTTTCCTGCGAATACAAATAAATTCACAGAAAAAGTTGTAAATGTGAATATTCATAAAAAAGTGATTACAAAAAAATTCACGTCGAAACATATGAATAAAAATTTATTCACATTATAATTTGTGAATACAAATTTATTCACAATAAAATTCGCAAATAAATTATGAATTTATTCGTATTAAGGGTAAGATGATATTACGAAAGTTATTGAAGGTGATTTATTTATTTTTTTAAGGCGCTTAACGTCTAGGATATCAGCGCCTAGATTCACTTTTTTCTTTTTCTTTTTTTTTGATAGACCGCCAGAGGTACAGATGGCAAAGTATGTCCCTGCAGCGCGGCTGGTGGTGCCGTGGCGAGCTAGGGATAAAAAAAATAGGTTCTAGGCACTGATAACCTAGACGTTAAGCGCCTAAAATGTAATATCATCTTATCGTTAATTCGAATAAATTCATAATTTATTTTCGATTTTTTGTGAATAAATCTGTATTCACAAATTATAATGTGAATACATTTGTATTCATATATTTTAATGTGATTTTTTTTTTTTTTTTTTTTTACTCATTAGATTATTTGTGAATATTCACATTTTTGGTGATTATATACAATTTTTCTGTGAATTTAATTGTATTCGCAGTAAAAATTGAGAATAAAATTTTATTTGTATTTTTATATTTAATGTACGTGAATAAAATAAATTCGTATTCACACTTATGAATACGAATTTATTTATATTCATATTTACAAATATATACAGTACGAATAAATTCGTATTTTTATTTATAAATAAAATTATGCCCACCTTTGTGAGTGTGTCTGTGTGTGTGAGAGAGAAAGAGAAGGAGGGGGAAGATATAGGAAGCGAGTAAGAGAGAGTGATAGTACGATGAGCATTGGAAAATGTTGGTATACGTTGGGATATCCTTGGAAATTAAAGGTAGGCAGCTTTAGGTCGGTGCTCGGGTGTATCCGAAGCAATAAGGGTTAGATCTTTCTACCCTTGGAGAGGGGTAAAGAAAACGAGGGTATTGGAAAGATATTAAGGTGGTTTTTACACCCTCCAAGTCTTCCCTCCATATCAGATTCCACGCTCTTCTAGCGGAATCCATTCAAACGCTCCACGCTTTCCGACCAATCATTTACTCAAATCTTTTCCAAATTGGCAAAGCTTTTGCCTTTTATAGCCTGGTTTATTTGCTTCCTGTGAAATATCTCACTGATGTTTCCAATTACCTGACATAAATGGAAAACGACATATTTGACAACTTTTTCTCGAGTTAATCGAAATCAGATAAAGTTGCTTCTGAACTTTGTCCTAAAAAGCAAATCACTGGAGTAGAGAAACTTAAAAAAATAAGGATATTCATAAGTTTATTCCATGTAAGAACTACAATGTCACACAAGCTCAAACAATTATTATCATGGGGGGGGGGGGGTTCACCTTAGTCTCCTGGGACAAATTCTTTCTGGGGCCAGTGCTAATCAAAAGTTTTTTTTGTGTATCGAACAGTACCGCGCATTTGATATTTTTGATAAGTTCTTCCGACAGTTTCAGACAGGTAGCAGTAGTAATTTTTGTATGAGCCCGTTGGTCGAGATTATGAGGGCTGTTACTCATGCGGAATCCAATTTAAGTCTGGATTTCAGCTCAATGGCCGAGTCCTGATATTTTTCGCATTTCCGGACATTCTCATCATTGGGGACTTCGATATCAATAAAATCGGCCGTCTTATTTCCCTTAACCCCGGGGGCTTGCGGTGATATCCTCATCTTGATGAGCACTATGGATTGTGAGTATAGGTCGGGGGTCTGTTGTGTACTCAACACGTTAGGTTCCGTTATCACTTTTCGGCGCACGCACACACCCGCCTTATTTCACTTGTCAATGATAGGAATATCCGGTTTATAGTGACGGGAAGTACGGCCCTTTAACTTGCTTCTAGCCGTTGCTTCGAACCAATGGCTTTAAGTCGTATCATTCTCTGAGGAAATAAGGGACCTCACCATCCAAAATACGAAAATTTTCTGGGAGTCCTTGGTGATATATTTTGGCCGCGTTATTGTGCCACTGAGGACCCCGCAAGGATCTTATAACGCCTTAAATTTTTTTACCTTACTACATCTTAATACTTCGACTACCTTGGTCATTAGCACCATACAAAACCTGTTATTATTATAGAGGGGTTTTCTCCTCAGTCACCTGGGATACATTCTGTCGCGGACTATTGCCAACCGAAAGAAACTTTTTTTTTTTTTTTCGTTTTTTTTTTTACAAGCAGTACGGAATTTTAGGCACTTTTTAAGATGTCCGGCAGTTAAAAATAGGCGTACGCGGCTATAGTCGGTTTTGGAATGAGCCCGTTGGTTTATATTATGACCAATGGTTATCCTTGCGAAAACCACCTTATACGAGTCTTTCTATGCTTAGGTTTAAGGCTTCTGTACAAATATTTTTAATAAACTTACGATAATGTTAATTCAATTTATTAACTAATAATTGCTTCAACTGATAATAAAAAATTAAAAGTACTAATGTTTATTTTGTATGTAATCTTTATTATGCCCGCAAATAAATAATTGATTTAACGTATTCCTATGTAAACACTTCGGTGGAAAAATTATGATCCATAACATTGGAATGTCATTACCACCGAGCAATGTCAGGTCAATATCTACCAACAGACGCTAAATGAAAAATGGACATTTTTCAACGAATCCATTTCTGCAGTAATTGAACGAAACTCCCGGAGTTCATGTACTCTGTTAACTGCGAGTACTGATTACTATTTTTTTAATTAAATACATTTGTTTAACGTTTGAATTAGAATTTGATTTAGAAATGCAGAAATTTTTTCGAAGAAAAATATAATTTCCTCGCTAGAACATTTTAAATTGTATTTATTTTTATCGTTGGTTCCTAAATTAGTTTTTCATTTTCCATTCGAGATAGCGTTTCTCCTTTCCTTTGCGAAAACAACTATAATTTAGTATATTTCTTGAAATATATTCTGTAATTTAGTAAAAGAGTTTTTATTGGCCGCTTCTCCAGAAGTTCTGCCGCAATAGCGAGGTTAAAGAGCGAATTACGCAGTAATGTTATAGCAGTTAGGAGCGAGTTTTATTTCAGTTCTGGGAATTCAAACTTTCTCCGACTTTAACTTACTTTTATACCGTTTCAACGAGAGCATTCCAAGTGGAACTGTTACGGGGAGCTGTTATTATGGGGAAAACCGTTCCGAGAACGAATTGCATATAAATCGAGCCGAGGACTTGGTTTGGTTATTTGATAACTCAAGAAATTCTAACTAAAAATATGTCGTCACAAAGGACCAGCGGAAACTCAACACGTTCCTCGATTGAATGATGGTGGTATATCTAGTATACTGCCTGATCTCTGCTCCTATTATCTCATAGCTAGGACTAGCAGATAGCTTTAGGTACTAAGCTGTAAACATTAACACAGCTCTTCTACAGCTCTAGGTGGTATATCTAGTATACTGCCTGATCTCTGCTCCTATTATCTCATAGCTAGGACTAGCAGATAGCTTTAGGTACTAAGCTGTAAACATTAACACAGCTCTTCTACAGCTCTAGGTGGTATATCTAGTATACTCCCTGATCTCTGCTCCTATTATCTCATAGCTAGGACTAGCAGATAGCTTTAGGTACTAAGCTGTAAACATTAACACAGCTCTTCTACAGCTCTAGGTGGTATATCTAGTATACTCCCTGATCTCTGCTCCTATTATCTCATAGCTAGGACTAGCAGATAGCTTTAGGTACTAAGCTGTAAACATTAACACAGGTCTTCTACAGCTCTAGGTGGTATATCTAGTATACTGCCTGATCTCTGCTCCTATTATCTCATAGCTAGGACTAGCAGATAGCTTTAGGTACTAAGCTGTAAACATTAACACAGGTCTTCTACAGCTCTAGGTGGTATATCTAGTATACTCCCTGATCTCTGCTCCTATTATCTCATAGCTAGGACTAGCAGATAGCTTTAGGTACTAAGCTGTAAACATTAACACAGGTCTTCTACAGCTCTAAGTGGTATATCTAGTATACTGCCTGATCTCTGCTCCTATTATCTCATAGCTAGGACTAGCAGATAGCTTTAGGTACTAAGCTGTAAACATTAACACAGGTCTTCTACAATCAGTCTTTAATGAATTTAGTTTGCACAATTAGTTTTATGTCTAGTAATTATTAATTATTATTATTATTATTATTACTATTATTATCTATTATTATTACCTCTCCTATTACTTATCAGTGTAATATCTCTTCAAATAATTATTATCATTATCATTGTAATTAAGTATTATTTATCATTAATTATTTTAGTCATCGTTAATTTATATTATCATTATATGATGTGTCTTAGTAGTTAGTAGTATAAGTCAGGGTTTTTGTGACATTTTTCCCTTATAAATAATTGATAGACTTTATTTTAAACACTGCAGTGTGTTAATCCTAGAAATAGAGTGTTTGTGTGGTATAGAGGTACACACGTGTTATTGTAATCGTTGTCTTTTATTCAATAAACATATTTAAATTAAAAAAAAAAAAAAAAAAAAAAAAAAAAAAAAAAAAAGATGTTGAAATGTAGCTTTAAGGTTCTATTTATGAAATAATTTTTGAAAATTTCTGGAAAGGAGGTTGATTCGGAAGTGCCTACTAAAACATTTCACGTTTCAGAACCAAATTTGGGGTGAAGCGGAATTCGGGTGAAAAATCTCAACGCTTACGTTCTTGCGGTACCAGGCTTTCACATTTACGTTTCCTACGTAATTGGAAGTTGGTAATCAATTGAAACCACTTCCATGCCTATATTTATAACCTTTGTCTAGGAAAATGGAAAAATATTATCAAATGTCAGAATTTTAAAAAAGGTGGACCCCCAACTTTATTTAATAATACAACTAAAGTAAATTTCGGAATCGCCTTTTCTCAGAAATGGTTTATGTTATGAAAAAAAAAAAACAGGACCAGTTTTGTAGATTACTGCATGATCTACAATTTTCGTCTAAAATATGTTTTTCATAGAAGTAACCGTTTTGCTAAAATCCTTTTATTACGAATTTACAATTACAAAACAAACGTGTTCGAAGTTTAAAGGACTTATTTCTCCGATTGACATCACCTAATCAAAAATGTTTATAGAACCTTTTTCGTAGAGAATTTAGTACGCTTTTGAATAGTATCTATCCACATACCACGATTTCGCAACCGTTTTCAAGATATTAAGGAAAATATGCGAAATTCCCAAAACTTTTTATGTCTCTTAATAAAAAAATGTATTCTAATCGTTCCTTAACTCCAAACATAACCAAAATATAAACATGCATGTTTATATAAATTTCAAACATGCAGAAAATATTTTAACTGAATCTCATGATTCAAGTTACCCGAACAAAAAACTTGATTCAACAACTATGTTTCCACTTTTCTCGAAAACTGTTAAAGCTATCGCCTTAAAATTTTTCGCATTTTTGAATAAAATTGTTTACATTCGATGGGGACTTTTCCCAATTTCACTACAATAGTGACCCTTACATTCATGCTACTTTTCAACTCGCTGGGAATTTATTCAAGGGTACCCACATTTTTATAAACCATCTATTTCTAAATATGAAGGGAGGGAGGAACCGCGCTAAAAAGGAAAATTGGTTCTTATCTTACGTATCCTTTTTTTACAGACAAATACATTCTCATAATATAAGCAATTACAAATATAACAAGCAATAAAACTTGTTTAAAGAGGGGGAGGGGGAAAGAGACAAAAAGAGCTATTCAAATAAACGAGACCAACAACTACAAAGTTTTAAACAGGTATTTCTCCGAATTACATCACCCAATCAAAAATTGCATGAAAACCTTCATGGAGCTTGGTATAAGTAGAGAAAATCATTAAGATGACGCAGTTACTGCTAGTCGGACTTTTTTTTATTGATTAGTACAACACTTTAGGGATGTGTTTATTGGTATCGTTTTGTTTCTAGAAGGATTGAGTACATCCTGTAGCGTATAGATGATCGGACTTAGACAGCTGATGAAGGAGGTACGAGGGACCCGATAAAAAGACGGATAAGAAATTTCCTGAAGAAAATAAGGGAGTAATGAGGTGAAATGGAATCGGAAGAAGTGGCTCCATCCTTCCAGCCAATCCAATCTGGATCATTCCCCTCGCCTTTTCCATCCAATTTTACAAACAGTATTTCCTTTTCATGGAGTGTAGGGCGTAAAACGGTCAACTTGCTCGAACCATGTTGTCGTTTCCTAGGGTAATTTCAAGAGGTGAGAAAATACGATTGTATCAGACTCGAATGCAATTCTTTTCAAGGATCTATTTCCCAAATTAAATTTTGAAAACTCCGTTTTTCAAGAGGTCTCTAAACTAAGTTCATTTCTCAACAAGGACACAAGTTCAATAAGCTTTAAAAAGTTTTATATTTTTCGCGTTCCTTAGAACAGGATGATACAATTACATAAACAAAATAAGTCCAAATTCGCTGGAACTGTGCCATCTTAGCGTTCCATAACACCTCATGGAAATACCTGCTCCAATGAAATCCTACAGAAAAGATAGTTTATAGGTGCCACTAACTTCCTGCGTCGAAAAGTGATCTCTCGTCTTCCTCTCGGAAAGATCTTTTACGAACGACCAAAAATTGTTTCCCATTTCAAATATCTTTTTCTTGAGGGGGGGGGGGGGTAAATTATTATTACTTCTAAAATCAAACACTAAAACAGTTTAAAGCAACGAATCATGGTTCCGTACGATTTTTTACAGAAATTAGTTAGCTTTTGAATGGTCACCTTCCACTAACTACGATTTCCCAACCGTTTTTGAGAAATGTTAGAACATATACCAAAACTTTATATGTCTGTTAACAAAATCTTTGTTTTCTAATTCTTCCTTAACTCCAAATGCAACCACATATTTCATTTAGATGAATTTCGACACATTTCAACTGAAACAATCGTTTCTGAATACCCAAACTGGAATTTAGTTGGGAAAACTAGGTGTAAAAATAATAAAAAACTATAAAAATAATAATAAAAAACTATAAAAATAATAAAAAACTAGGTGTATTAACGTTTCTTGTAAACGGTGACAGATATTGGTCTAAAAAAGGTTTCAGTCGTTTTCCTACGCTAGAAAACTCATTAAAAGTGTACCTGTTAGCACATTAGTATCGGTAAATGGTTAACTAACTTGACCTTTCAAATTAGACGTAAGATATATGTACCAAATTTTATATATGCAGGGTTTCCCAGTATATGTGTCCACCCCCTTTTCCTTCTAGAGTTGTTGGAATTTCGAAATGAAACTTGGTAGGTCATAGTTATGTTGCATGAGGTTACTTTCGAAGGTTTAGTTGACTTTGTAACATTCTCCGGTTTTTCTCCAGCGCATCTAACTCTTGATTTTCCAATGGCGGCAGGTATTTTTTATGAAGAATTCTGATAGAAAATTTAATTTTAAGACTAATTTATTCCGAGACATCTTATGATCCGATGCACCGTTTGCGCGTAAAACACAAAAAAACTGAAAAATCTAGCCCGTTTGTAGACAAATTCCTATTTATCACTGAAACCAAGCCTTGTACGTAAAAACACCTCAATGTAAACATTGTAGCCTATTAATTTTCCTTTCAGATGATACCAAGATCAAAGTTGTAGGTTTAATATTTAACGGGGTATTATGAATGAAAACAAAAGCAAATTTTTTTTTTAGTTTTATGATATAATAATTTCATATGGAAAAATAAATTTATTCTGTTATGTTTTATAATAATTTTTATATACTTTTTTCATAAAGTAAATAAGTACTTTTTTTAATTGTTTATGTCAGCTACTTTTTTTTCTATTCATATCGATTTTCTGAATTGTTACTTTTTAAAACTTTTAAGGTATATTTTTCATTCATAATATCCCGTTAAATATTAAACCTACAACTTTAATCTTGGTATCACCTGAAAGGAAAATTAATAGGCTACAACGTTTGTATCGAGGTGTTTTTACGTACAAGGCTTGGTTTCAGTGATAAATAGGAATTTTGTAGGTCTACAAAAGGGCTATATTTTTCAGTTTTTTGCGTTTTACGCGCAAACGGTGCGTCGGATCAAAAGATGTCTCGGAATAAATTAGTCTTAAAATTAAATTTTCTATCAGAATTCGTCATAAAAAAATACCTGCCACCATTGGAAAATCAAGAGTTAGATGCGCTGGAGAAAAACTGGAGAATGTTACAAAGTCAACTAAACCTTTAAAAGAAACCTCATGCAACATAACTAGGACCTACCAAGTTTCATTTCGAAATTCCAACAACTCTAGGAGGAAAAGGGGGTGGACACATATACTGGGACACCCTGTATATATGTGTATATATATATATACATATATATATACATATATATATATATATATATATATATATATATATATATATATATATATATGAACTTTCATGTTGAGTCAACGGGTCGGTGTAATAAGCGAGTGTCCTCCCAATCGAGTGAGGATGGAAATACGCCAAAGCAATAACTTTCATTTTATATAGTCTCTTCTATGGTCTAATATGTTTTAAAGAGAAATATATGTAGGTTCCAAGAGCAATAATGCTGTAATCCTAAACGAGGCTGTAAGTAAACAAGGCAGAAAATGTCAGGGATAAAGTAAAAGCAAACTTTTATGCTTAAGATAAAATAGTGGCGGAGAGGGACTGTTTTACTTCTCAACTTACACTCCACACAACTCCACAATTTACTCTCCAAACTGCTCCATATCCCTGGGCGCCATTAATTCCAGAACAGGACTTATCTTATATATAACATGTTCCTTCCTTCTTGAAGCTCATGTTTACAGCTATACTCCCATATGCATCAACATCCTGAAAGAAAAATATAGGTATTAGAAAAAAAAAAAAACAGGAGAACAAGTGTGAAGTTGTTTTTCGTTTATTCAACAATAATATTACAATATTTACAAAAATTAATGAATGCAAATAAAAACACCTCTACAATGGACATCTGTCAGTCTTAAAAATTAAACTCTTAATTTAATATTCGGCTTTTCCCTAAGAAGTGAAGAACGGTTTCAATTTCATTTGTAATTGTGTTTGTAGGATCCCACGGCTTATACTATAGATTAAGAAAATCTCCTCGTGCATTAAGCATTTAGCTCATAAAATGTAGCTTATTGGAGTCCTAAATGTAAATATTTTCAACTATTCTGCAAGTTTTGTAAATTAAATCTTGTTAGGCTGTTTATACGATGCGACTAGGACAAATGCGTAGAAGTATGTGGTGGCGGAGCTTAGTTGTCGCTTGCATTACTGTTCACTTGTTCTTGAAGGGTTTACTAATACGTGACACTTGTCCGTAAACAATCCGTTACTTTCTAGTAGACACAGGTGCTTAGGTGAGAAGTACTAATGACGGGTACTAAGGTCTTGTAAACTAGGCGTTAAATGAGAATAGCAACCGAGAAGACTGCTGGTGATTTTAACAACCCAAAAGGCATTCCTTCCTATGCTAATTGCTCCCATTCTTAAGGTTGTGAATTACCAAGGGGGCGTTTAGGGTCTTAATTCTTGTGGTATTTAGTCTTTAAACGTATAGAACTTACCAAGAATACTCAGGTAAATGCCTTGACTTTTTGGAGCAGGCTAAAAAATGTTAAATCTTAGAGAATATTTTATAAAATACACAACAGAAAAATGTAATTAATAATTTAATTATAAAATAGTAAAACATTCTGAAATAGGAAGGTTAGCTTAGTCTTCTACGTGGTTGTTTTATAGTTAAAACTAAAGACCGTTTTCTAAGGCTTTCAACATTTTCTAACGATGTACATATCAATGTTGAATTAGGCACCTCTTATAACGAGCTAAACACTGGAAGAGGTCAAGCCTTTTCCGGGAGAGTTAAAAACTACGCTTCTTTGTCCGAGAGTACTCATCCATAAAAGATACATTGTTTCGTCTCACAGAATCAAAAATTACGGCTGTTCCGTGGAAAGAAATAATTTTGTTCCTCAGTAATCTCCCATTTCCAATAGACTTTATTATCTTTATTTTTCACAAAAACATTTTTCTAGTTAATTATCATCCCAACTAACTAGAAATTCTTAGTTTTATATAAACATTTTACTTTACAGATTTTTTTTTTTTTTGTTTTTGACCGATGAGAATCTTTTGTAGCTAATTTCGAAGCGTAAAAATTGTGGCCTCTATAGGAATCGTTTCACTATCCGTACTAGATAATAGAAATTACTTCCATTAAAATTTATATATATATATATAAAATCAGTCCCGTAACAGGCCACGAGGGCCCTGAGGGGCAGATACTATAGAGGTATCTGATTCATGACCATACGGCACTCTAGGGAGATAGTGTGATAAGTACTATGCTCCGGCCGCCTGATTTTCCCCTTGGCTGCTTCGACTGCTAGAGTCATTAGCACCAACCAAGGTACCCATTATTAAATTTATTAAAGGCTGGGTTGGCCTAGGGACGGTCAGGGAGGCCGAATTCAACCGGTGAACGAAGACACTAGAAGAAAAAATCTTTAGTGCATGCTCGGGATTTGAACTCAGGCCTCCAGCTTATTATTCCAGTGCTCTACCACTCAGCTAATCTCGCCCCCATATATATATATATATATATATATATATATATATATATATATATATATATATATATATGAAATGTTAACGAGAATAACTTTTGCTATTTATTATGTAAGATCGATGAATCTTCATTGGATTTTTTTTATTGCACACACAATTGAATCTTAGAAAAGTAATGTGTAAACAATTGTGAAAGAGGAAGGATTCTCAGCACAATAAGACTCCAATGAATGCTCTTATATTGTGTTGTGGTGACTCGGTGGTTAATCCCACCACAATGGCGGAGAGGGCTTTACTCTCTTCGGAGGGGAGACTTCTTCTTTTCCCCCCAAATAGGCCTGGTTTTTGCCAAAGGGGGGGGGGGTCGAGCGAGTGGTCAGGCAACTTCTAATGACTGTCACCCGACAGTTGGCAGCACTGTAAGAACTTGGCAAGCGTCGTTTTTAACTCCGCCACCGCGACGGTTCCCTCCCCCCCCCCTCCCCACGCCTTCCAACAATCCAGGCCGGTTGTTTTTGTTCCATTCAGTTTATCTACCTTGTTCCAATATAGCTTCACTGTTAGGATCCCATTTGACAGAGAATGTAATAACAAAGCTAGGCTGATTATAGAACGAAATAATATTGCGTTTTTCATCAGAGAATACAATATTACTGTGATTTTAATTATCGAAGAATATTTAAGCAATCTTCATTTGAGAATATTCAAAAAATAAGGTTTTGTAGCATAACAATAAAGCTATTTGGATTATAAAACGCAATAATTTTTTAACTTAATAATCAGTCTATTTAAAATCATGATGAAAAAAAGTTGTTTTTTTTTATTGGGGAACATAATTATACGCTCATTTAAGAACATAATAATAAGAATATAAAGCTATTTGAGACCGCGATGATCACGAGATTTTGATTGGGGAACATAAGAATAATGTGAATAAATGTAAATTTCTTGTATCTTTATGTTTACCATTTTTTTTTTTTTTTTTTTATGGGCTTATTTGCTAGTAAAGCACTTAGGATTTTTTGCATTCCTTAAATTATAATTTTTGACGGATTCTTTAATAGAAAGTGAAGAATTTCTCGTAATTTTCGAGAAAATTAACATTTTTAAAAAACCTACTAGTACTTTACTAGATTTTAACTTTTTCTTTCAAAACATATTTAGTTTTTGGTTCTGCAGACTTTCGACCGTGAAAAAAGAGTTTCCGTTCGTCAGACAAAGCACTATTTCTTTTCGAAGAATTAAAACTTAATTTTATGGATACTTTAAGATCCCATATAAAACTTATGACATAAAGAATTGAACAATATTCATTTATTTGTAATTCATTAATTATTTATGAATTACAAATAAATAAATCAAAGTAATTTTATACAATTATTGTTGAACGTGATTTTGATTTTGATCACAAAAGGCAATATAAAACCCCTTTATCTTCCAAAATAATTATTCTATCGAATTGGTAGTGGTATTATGCGACACAGAACAAAAAAACACTTCAGAAATGGAGCCGAAATCAGAATGATTACAGTTTTTTTACCCGAAATTGGGCGTTTGGCATCATATGCGCAATTTCGTGTAGCCTTCACGCAAGTTCTGGCTACCTTAACTTGGGTGATCTATAGGGACCGGATTTTTAGGATAAAATAATTAGCTTCTTGCAACTGGCATAAAAGGTCTTTTTAGGTTTTTATTTAAAAATCCATTTTAGGTTTTTATAGGTGATAAAAATGTTTCAATAGGTTCAAAAAATAGGTCTTTTTAGGTTTTTATTCAAAAATCCATTTTAGATGATAAAAATGTGTCAATAGGTTATCTATTATAATTTATCATTAATAATTTTGATTAATTTATAGCTGATAAATTAATATGCATATAAATAGTGACATGAAAATAAACAACAAATAATATCATTTTATAGAATAGTATATTGAGAACGAAGAAAAAAAGATGAGCAAATTTTTTTTTTTTTTTTTTATAATTTATTTATGAGCACCCCGCATTGACAGCGTTTCGCCCAGATACACATATAAAATGGAAATACATAATAATTATCGGCCCCATAGTAATTAACATCTTATATAATAATTATAAATCCTTAATAATTAACATATTACATAATTATAAATCCAATTACATTATTGGGTGTATCAATCTAATTATACAATTAAGTTTGTGAATAACATACAGCTAAAAGTAAAATTAACTTGTAAAAAACAATACATTTTTAAGAAAAACTTATAATAATAAAGGTAACGAAAAAAATAGTTCCTATGTACAATATGACTATACATAATCGCAACAGTTTCTATTTACAATATAGGTTCTATGCATAATATGACTATACATAAGAACACTAGCCCCATGTACAATCATAGTTACACAGGAAGGATCCTATGTAAAATAATGATGAATAAATGAATATATCACGTCATGAGTGATGTTTACTAAAAAAACAAAATAAATAAAAAAAAATGTAAAAATAAATGTGGGTCGTCTAGACAATCAAAGACAGGATGAAATATAATTAAGACAGGATGAAATATAATTAAGACAGGATGAAATATAATTAAGACAGGATGAAATATAATTAAGACAGGATGAAATATAATTAAGACAGGATGAAATATAATTAAGACAGGATGAAATATAATTAAGACAGGATGAAATATAATTAAGACAGGATGAAATATAATTAAGACAGGATGAAATATAATTATGACAGGATGAAATATAATTAAGACAGGATGAAATATAATTAATACAGGATGAAATATAATTAAGACAGGATGAAATATAATTAAGACAGGATGAAATATAATTAATACAGGATGAAATATAATTAATACAGGATGAAATATAATTAAGACAGGATGAAATATAATTAAGTGGTTGTTGTAATACATACTACACCCACATGTTAACTATTTGGGAAGTTTGGTCTGGGGTTTGTTAAAAATATTGTTGTCTTTAAGAAAGGTAAGTATAGCGTTGATATGGTGACTGCTATCACGGACTAGTTGGTTCATGTCTCGTGGAATTTCCAAGTCTTGTTCTCAAATTACAGTCTGTCAGTATATGTTGAACTGTGTGGTCTTTGTTACAGATTTGGCACAATGGTTTATCAGACTTTGTCATAAGGTATTCATGAGTTATACGTGTGTGGCCTATCCTTAGTCTGGCCAACACTACTTCTTCTCGCCTTGAATCCCTGTATGACGGAGCCCAGTCCCTTACGGTCTGTTTAATTTGTCGAAGTTTGTTTTCTGTGAGCAAATAAAAACAAAACGGAAATATGAGTTATTATTTAAAAAACAAAAAAATTTCCAAATATTCAGCAAAATATTTATTTACAAAACAAAGTGAATGAAATTCATAAAAATAAAATAAATTTATATATAAACCAATGTTTAAAACAAAAGAAAAAGATATAAAATTATTTAATAAAACATACATTAATAAAAAAAAATAAATTAGAACACAGAACAAAACAAATAACTAAAGCCCTTTTTTTATATGTTAAGGCTTTATTCCAATTTTCCAATGAGATTTGGAAGATCTGAGAATTGTGCTCTTAGGAATGAGAGTCCACCACGAATCTCGTTGTTCTGGAGGACCATCGAAGCCTTAGAAATGGCAGCCGTTTCATTCATATCCAAATTGTCAACAAGCGTTTCTATTTTTTCCCCAGCGTGTTAAAATGGGTTCTGGTGGAAGCGATACTCCTAGTAAAATGGGTTCTGGTGGAAGCGACACTCCTAGTAAAATGGGTTCTGGTGGAAGCGACACTCCTAGTAAAATGGGTTCTGGTGGAAGCGATACTCCTAGTAAAATTTCCCCTGAACGTCTGGACCCAGGATGATGCTTTAAAGAAAATTTTTTGATTGAGGAAATGAGTTCATTAAATTGTATTTTCTATTTTAAAGATTAGGTCTGTCTAGGTCATACCATCGTTTCTTAGGAGATTTTAGGTGATATCGTCCTGAATAGTTTTTTTTTTAGGTTCTTCCAAATTTGCACGAATGATACTACAAGAAGCGGATCATATAAAAAAACCGATCATTATTATGTTTAGCAGAAAGGGGGGGGGGAATAGGTGAAAACCTAAGAATCCGGTCCCTAGTGATCTACGGGAACAGGTGTACTCAAATTGGCTATAGCGGTTGGCGAGTCAAAGTCATATCTGTTTATTATAATCATATATTACGAGTATAATATTTGCTCCGTATAGATTTGTTATTATTGTACTACTGTAGAGTAGAATTGTTAGGATTTTTGTTATATTAGATAGATAATCCGATAATGTTATCACAGATGATCCACATATAGGAGATAGTCTATGCTGTGCAGGATACAATAAGACTTACTGATACCAGACCATCAACCATGGTTCAATGCCAGCGGAAAGGATCTCGCTCGACTTGATTCGAAAATAATCTTCTTCCGTTTGTCTTCTTCCTCTCGCTTTAGTGTCTGTAGCTGTGTGTCCTGTAATGTCTGAGCGTGTGTGTTGTTATACAAGAACTAATGTTTGTCCTTGGTCCTTCCAAAGGATCTGAGTCTGGATATATTGCACCCTGAGGGAGAGAAATAACCAACATTTGCTTCCCAACATTCGCTGCCTTTTTAGATCTTTCTTCCTTTGGTCTGTCGCTTTATCCACAAATCCGTGGAAATATATGGATTCGTCATTCAAAGATGTGAAATATATATTTATTTACTAGCTGTTACCCGACGTGCCATGCTACGCCTACTTTCTGCATCTAGAAAATAAAAAAAAAAAAAAAAATTAGAAACCAAATAACTAATATTACAATATAATAATGCAAATCTGTAACTTTTCGGATTCACAGTCTAAAAATCCTAGACGTTTTTGACCAAGCGTATGACACTACCCGCATCAAGACCAAGCTGTACGCCCAGTTTAGTCAAAATCAATCAAACGGTGTGGATTTGTATAAGGAACAAACATGCAGACAGACAGCTGGTAGACGTTTTTGACAGCCTACAAAACTCCCCGGATCAAGATCTACCTTTATGCCAAGTTTGGTCAAAATCCGTCAAACGTTGTGGATTTGTATAAGGAACAAACAGATAAACAGGCACGTGATTTATATATACAGGGTGTCCCACATTGAGATGTCATAATTTTAAGGGTTTATTCTGCACTATATGCGTAGGAAATAAGCGTCCTATCTCAACATGTAGCAGAGCTATTCAAACTTTTGTCTCTTTTCAAAACTATTGGGTTTTCTTACGAAAAACAGTATTTTCCGGAATTCTGGTCTATCTATCGTAAATGGCGACCACAGTTTTAGAATCTACATTAAATTTCCAATAAGAAACACCAGTTAATGAAATGTTGTCAAGTAAATTAGGAACTACACTAAGAGCCATATAGATGTGAACGATTGTTATTAGGGTATTCTTAACTCCTTCAATATTTTCTTAATCAGCTATTTGTAGACTTAGCGGTTTGCCTCCGCCTCAAAAGTTGCCTTATTTAATAAGCTTTAATATGGTACCCTGTTGATTTACAAACAAAAATTATTTAAGTCTATTTTTTCTGATTTCTAAGTCAAAACCAATACATTTGCTTTAGCATGAAGAAGTCATTACGAACACATTATTTAATTTCACGCGACTATGGTGATGTCCCATCCTTCCAACATTAGGTATACACACTTTTTGCTCTGATTAAGGATTAGGGGACATCTTAGAAAGAGTGAAATATGACAGAAGAACATTTTGGAAATAATCACAATTATTGTTATTATTTTAACACAATAATAGTTCACATCTATATGGCTCTTAGTTTAGCTCCTAATTTACATGACAACATTTCAATAACTGGTGATTCTTATTGGAAATTTAATGTAGATTCTAAAAATGTGGTCGTCATTTACGATACATAGACTAGAAATCCGGAAAACACTGTTTTTCATAAGAAAACCCAATACTTTTGAAAATACACTAAATTTTGAATAGCTCTGCTACATGTTGAGATAAGACGCTCATTTTTGTGTCCCTAAACAAATGAGGTGCAGAATAAACCCTTAAAATTATGACGTTTCAATGTGGGACACCCTGTATAGATATTTAAATTTTAACATTCATTATTATTAACTAGGAATTTTAGGATGGGTTATCTAAAGGTTACCTTTTTTCTAAAGAAACCACCAACCCATAGTGGGAAACGAACCCACGACCCTTGGCTCGGAGTGTTAAGTGCTCACGCCTTAACGCTCACGGCCACCGGGCCTCCTTATATATGTCAGATAAGAATTAATCGTTTCTTATAGATTGTAATAAACGTTTTGGCTTCTTTATTCATCCTATTAAATAGATCCTTAACGTGACAATATATTGTTAATATTATCAAATATATTCTGATTGGAAAAAAAGTCCGACTCGCAGGAGCTGCGTCATCTTAGCGCGGTTCATATCCCTAGTTTCATTTTGTAGACTTAGAATAGAAACAGTTATTACTTTGTTTAGACCTTTCCTAATGTAAACAAATATTTAAAAAAAAAAAAAAAAAAAAAAAAAAAAAAAAAAAAAAAAAGATTGTCGGCTAGGGATGAAACTATCCCGGAAATTACTCTTTCCGCCGTCCCAAGTTTCGTTCTACGAAGACTCTACTACAAATATGTTTCTAATTTACTTAGCTTGCATTACTAACATATCTATTTCGTTTTTAAATGCAATTAAACAAAATAAAATTGTACAAGAAAATAAGAAAGTAGTGTTATTTTTTAATGAACTACGGCCACATACAACCACAAAATATAATTATATTTCTAGTATAGCATTTGGCTGCATGACTTCGTACAGGTAAAGGTAACTGTCACCTGTCCTAGAATGCTTGATGGGAACAATGAATCTTGATTTATGAAGTGCAATAAAAGCCTATGCCTACTAAAGCCGGGTCGAGGTAGTAGGCAGCCTTCAGGCCTGCTACCTCGACCCGGACAAATATCTGACTCTACACGAAAACTATTTACGTTTTCAGTTCTGTTGCAGGTTCAGAGAATTTGTATTTCTTCCCCTGTTTTTTTTTGAGAAATACTTCCTCCTACTAGAAGCAATAACAAAATAACAACAAATAAAAACAGACAAAAAGAACCGTTTAAATAAACGAAATCAATTATCATTTATCAAACTTCTAAGTTTTGTGTTCTTATTTCTCCGTTTGACATGGCCTAATCGAAACTCTCTTCAGAACCTTTTTTCTAGAGCATTTAGTAAGCTTACGAATGGTAACCTTTCGTTCACCAAGATTCTCAACCGTTTTCGAGATATTAAGGAAAGTGTGCGAAGTTTCCAAAGCTTTTCATCTCTATAAATTATTTTAATTTAACCCTTCCTTAACTCCAAACGTAACTAAATTTTCAACATACTAGTTTTGATGAAATTAGAACATGCAGAAAATGTTTCAACTGAATCCCATAATTTTAAGTACCAAAATCAAAGACAAAAAGATTTTTGATTGATTATTTATTTATTCATGAGCTCTCGCAACAAAGGCGACTCACCCAATATAACTATAACATATATACAATGGCAATATTGACGTTATAACACTAATACATCGTATACTTATTATCACAGTACATACACTTATTATCATATACTTCACATAGTTTAAATTATTAGCTCAATATAAAATAAAACAATTAATTAACTCAATACAGATTAACTACATGTTAACAACATATTACAAATATAACTTAAGGATGAGACGGGAAGCAATACTAGTCAAGGATTTAGTTCCTTAAAAAAAAAAAAAAAAAAAAAAAAAAAAAAAAAAAAAAAAAAAAAAAAACATTTACGTCAGTATGTGGTTATATTCTGGAAAATATTTTAATTCGTTTAAGATGTTGGAGTACTGTGTTAATATACGGACTACCTTCAGTTAGTAAGTCGTGTAAGTGATTTGGGATGAGTAAGTTCTCTATTTTCCTGCAGTCTGTCAGTATGTGTTTTATAGTCAACTGTTCATTACACTCTGCACATATTGGCCTTTCTTTCCTCTCCATTAAGTAGGAGTGCGTAAGAAGGGAATGACCAATCCTTAGACGTGTCAGTACAACTTGTTCTCTTCTTGAGAGGTTATTATTTTTAAGAGGCCAGGCTTTTACTGAGAGTTTTACTTCACGCAGTTTGTTTTCAGTCCTTGTCCATTTCTGTTGCCAGTCGTCCATAGAATGCGTGTGTGCAGTTGTAAACAAGTCTTGTGAAGTCAATAGGTCATTGTCTATTTCTGGTTTTGTTGTCATTACTTTAGCGTGACTGTCTACTGATGAGCTTTGGTCAATGTTTTCATGTCCAGGTAGCCACACAAGTGTAATGTTGTGGTTATGTAATCGGTGAATATTAGTGTAGATGAGTGTAATAATTGGGTGTGTACTGTAAATATCCTCCAGGGAGAGTAGAGAACTTAATGAGTCTGTAAATAACAATATTGAAAGATTGTCTGTCGTGTTTTCTATTTTAGAAAGGCCTAAGTTTATTGCTTGTAACTCAGCAGAATATATGCTAGATATGTCATGTAATCTAAGTCCGTAAGTGTTGGCATCGACAAGTGCTGCTGAGGCTGCCCCGGAGTCGGTTTTAGATCCGTCTGTGAAAATGTACATGGAAGTTGGGTTATCTTTAATAATAGCTTTAAAGGCAAAAAGAACAGTTCGAATAAGCGAAATCAATAACTTTAAAGTTTTAAGCACTTATTTCTCCGATTTTCATCGCCTAATCAAAACTTTCATCAGGACCTTTTTTGTAGAGCATTTAGTAAGCTTTCTAATGGTAACCTTCCGTTTACCAAGATTCTCAACCTTTTTCGAGATATTAAGGAAAGTATACAAAGTTACCAAAACTTTTTATGTCTGTTAATAAAATATTTTACTCTAACCCTTCCTTAACTCCAAACGTAACAAAAAATTCAACATATTAGTTTTAATGAAAGTAGAACCTGCAGAAAATGTTTCAACCGAATTCCATGATTCTAAGTACTCAAACCAAAAACGCTATTCAAAAACTATTTTTCCAATTTTCTCGAAAACGGTTAAAGCTATCGCCTTGAAAATGGTTTCATTCGTTTCCCGAACCCAAGAAGCCTATACATGACGAGTACTTACAAGCTTATGAACTCAAAAACGTAAGCGTTACGATTTTTTTTGCGCGAATTTCGCCCCAAACGCCATCTTCCACTGGGCGGATTCTGCTGGTTAACGAACTTGACCTTTCAAATTAGACGAACGATTTTTGTACCAAATTTTATCAAAATCGGACCACTCGTTTAGGAGCTACAGAGCGAACAGACAAATATATATATATATATATATATATATATATATATATATACAAATTTGAACCACCGTCATTTTCGGTCTCTAGGGGTTCTGAAACGCAAAATTTTCTAGTCGGAACTTCCGGATTGTTTCATGAGATCAACCTTATAAGCGGGGTTCCTCCCTATGGGGGAGAAAGGAACCGCGCTAAAATCCGGATTAGGAAAAATTAAAGTTGATAAACTAGGTATTCTAGTATACTGCAATTTTAATTGTATCTCACTTAGCGCTAGGTTGAGCAACACGCCGATTTAAACCCAACAGATGTTATGGTTATGCGGCGTTGGCGAAGCCTTGCTTCTTTAAGCCGTTTTATTTGTTGCGTTTTAGTTAAATGTGTCAGAAGAAGATCAGTGACTTTATCTCTTAGATAATGGTTTCCTTTTTAGGTTTTGTGTAAATTCTGTACAGAACACAGGATGAAGGATTCTGCAATTATTTAAATTGAGTTAATATTGTATTGATATTGTGTTAAAAGTTGTAACAATGATGGACAGAATTCATGAAGTTTACAACCTCAGGGTTATTTTCTGCTCCAGAGAGGGCGTAATTAAGAATTGTGTACCGAAATAAATTTGACTTGAAAGAATATAAAAAAAAAAAAATATATAAAATAGTTTAAAGCGAGACTCACTTACCAACACCTGGGGTGGTACAATTTATCCGGATAGACAGCGGATAGCCAGGTTCGATGAGGTATGAAACCCAGGTGATCCAAATACAAAAAAAAAAAAAGAACACAACAAGATACTCAGAGCTGGTAACTATATTAAGATAAGTACAAAAGGTTCCCAGTAAAAAGAACAAATACATATACATATATACCTTAAATATAATAAATATCTTGAAATACCACAAATAGTTCCCAATAAAAATGTAAACACACATATACCCAAACACAATCAATATCTAGAAATACCAAAAAAAAAAAAAAAATTCCCAATAAAGGGTAAGCATGTATATATATATTTTATATACCATTAATACATAGAAATATCACAAGAAGGATTTATATTATTCAAATATTGAATAATATAGTAAAAGATATCGATAGATAAACATATATGCATATACACCAGATACTATCAGTAATCTGGGAAGAACAAAAATAGACTCTTAATAAATGCATAAATATATATATATATATATATATATATATATATATATATATATATATATATATAGAAATATCACAAGAAGGATTAATATTATTCAAATATTGAATAATATAGTAAAAGATATCGATAGATAAACATATATGCATATGCACCAGATACTATCAGTAATCTGGGAAGAACAAAAATAGACTCTTAATAAATGCATAAATATATATATATATATATATATATATATATATATATATATAAATATATATATACCAAGTATAATTATTAAACTGGGAAGAAGCAAAAATATAGACTTTGAATAAAATCATGAACATACACCAGATACAATCAGTAATCTGGGAAGAAGCCAAAGATAGGCTTACGATAGAGGCATAAACACATATATCAAATATATTTAATTTGGGAAAGAGACACAATTCTCAAGACTCATAATATTTCATAGTCTGGCCTGGCCAATAACTACATGAGAATAATACCTGACGATAAAACTGAAGTCCATAACTATCCCATAAATTGGCATAGTAAACACATAGTGAAGAATTATTGAATTGCAACTACATGTACAATTCCAAAACCTGGCATAGACACCAATATCAAATTACAACAACACAAAATTTTGGTAATCTGGCATTGCCAATAACTTATTTAGCGATAGTAAACTTAACTTTTCCAAAATTTTTAAACTATGCACAATATAGTTACTTGCACTCATGGCAGTACTTGAACGGCAAAAAAATTTTAAATAGACCTGGAGATAAATAAAACGTGGAGCCTGGTGTCCAGCAGAAGATAAAATGTATGGGTTACTCACTCATTTGTCCCACAATATGCTCTAAAAGCCTACCACATGGAGTTCCAATCACATGTTCGGCCAAAGCGATAAAAGGAGAAGACAAATGCCGCCTCTTCGTGCTACTGGATCTTCATTTTCATTATTAACAAACAGGACGCCTCAGTCCCTCCATAAACAGCTGGAAACCTCAAATTTGCAAAAACTTTTTTCTAGCACATGCTTCTACGACGCCATTATCTCCCAGACTCCCCTAGAACCCACGCCTCTTCTAACCAAGCCTACCGACCACGGGAAAAAAAACTGAAGAATAAAAATCTTAAATTGTATACAAAAACTATTACATCCAAAATGGAGAAGAAAATTGACTATCTTTTGTGGATAGTAAACATTTACAAGTGGTGCGAATTCCGAATAAAATATAAAACGTGAAATGTTATCAGTCCAAAGAGGTAGAGAAAGCAGGTTCTCACTCACCGCAGGGCGCCACGTCACAATTGGTCGAACTCCTACACAACTTCTGGATTATGCTCGAGTGAATTGGAATAGTTAAACCCGAGAAGGTCTGAAGGGGAAGGAGTAATTAAGAAATGGTCGAACTCCTACACAACGTCTGGATTTTGCTCGAGTGTATTGGAATGGTTAAACCCGAAAAGGTCTGAAGGGGAAGGAGTAATTAAGAAATGGTCGAACTCCTACACAACGTCTGGATTTTGCTCGAATGTATTGGAATGGTTAAACCCGAGAAGGTCTGAAGGGGAAGGAGTAATTAAGAAATGGTCGAACTCCTACACAACGTCTGGATTTTGCTCGAGTGTATTGGAATAGTTAAACCCGAGAAGGTCTGAAGGGGAAGGAGTAATTAAGAAATGGTCGAACTCCTACACAACGTCTGGATTTTGCTCGAGTGTATTGGAATGGTTAAACCCGAAAAGGTCTGAAAGGGAAGGTGTAATTAAGAAATGGTCGAACTCCTACACAACGTCTGGATTTTGCTCGAGTGTATTGGAATGGTTAAACCCGAAAAGGTCTGAAGGGGAAGGAGTAATTAAGAAATGGTCGAACTCCTACACAACGTCTGGATTTTGCTCGAGTGTATTGGAATGGTTAAACCCGAGAAGGTCTGAAGGGGAAGGAGTAATTAAGAAATGGTCGAACTCCTACACAACGTCTGGATTTTGCTCGAGTGTATTGGAATAGTTAAACCCGAGAAGGTCTGAAGGGGAAGGAGTAATTAAGAAATGGTCGAACTCCTACACAACGTCTGGATTTTGCTCGAGTGTATTGGAATGGTTAAACCCGAAAAGGTCTGAAAGGGAAGGTGTAATTAAGAAATGGTCGAACTCCTACACAACGTCTGGATTTTGCTCGAGTGTATTGGAATGGTTAAACCCGAAAAGGTCTGAAGGGGAAGGAGTAATTAAGAAATGGTCGAACTCCTACACAACGTCTGGATTTTGCTCGAGTGTATTGGAATGGTTAAACCCGAGAAGGTCTGAAGGGGAAGGAGTAATTAAGAAATGGTCGAACTCCTACACAACGTCTGGATTTTGCTCGAGTGTATTGGAATAGTTAAACCCGAAAAGGTCTGAAAGGGAAGGAGTAATTAAGAAATGGTCGAACTCCTACACAACGTCTGGATTTTGCTCGAGTGTATTGGAATGGTTAAACCCGAGAAGGTCTGAAGGGGAAGGAGTAATTAAGAAATGGTCGAACTCCTACACAACGTCTGGATTTTGCTCGAGTGTATTGGAATGGTTAAACCCGAAAAGGTCTGAAAGGGAAGGAGTAATTAAGAAATGGTCGACCTCCTACACAACGTCTGGATTTTGCTCGAGTGAATTGGAATAGTTAAACCCGAGAAGGTCTGAAGGGGAAGGAGTAATTAAGAAATGGTCGAACTCCTACACAACGTCTGGATTTTGCTCGAGTGTATTGGAATAGTTAAACCCGAGAAGGTCTGAAAGGGAAGGAGTAATTAAGAAATGGTCGAACTCCTACACAACGTCTGGATTTTGCTCGAGTGTATTGGAATAGTTAAACCCGAAAAGGTCTGAAAGGGAAGGAGTAATTAAGAAATGGTCGAACTCCTACACAACGTCTGGATTTTGCTCGAGTGAATTGGAATAGTTAAACCCGAGAAGGTCTGAAGGGGAAGGAGTAATTAAGAAATGGTCGACCTCCTACACAACGTCTGGATTTTGCTCGAGTGTATTGGAATAGTTAAACCCGAGAAGGTCTGAAAGGGAAGGAGTAATTAAGAAATGGTCGAACTCCTACACAACGTCTGGATTTTGCTCGAGTGTATTGGAATGGTTAAACCCGAAAAGGTCTGAAAGGGAAGGAGTAATTAAGAAATGGTCGACCTCCTACACAACGTCTGGATTTTGCTCGAGTGTATTGGAATAGTTAAACCCGAAAAGGTCTGAAAGGGAAGGAGTAATTAAGAAATGGTCGACCTCCTACACAACGTCTGGATTTTGCTCCAGTGAATTGGAATAGTTAAACCCGAGAAGGTCTGAAGGGGAAGGAGTAATTAAGAAATGGTCGAACTCCTACACAACGTCTGGATTTTGCTCGAGTGTATTGGAATAGTTAAACCCGAAAAGGTCTGAAAGGGAAGGAGTAATTAAGAAATGGTCGAACTCCTACACAACGTCTGGATTTTGCTCGAGTGTATTGGAATGGTTAAACCCGAAAAGGTCTGAAAGGGAAGGAGTAATTAAGAAATGGTCGAACTCCTACACAACGTCTGGATTTTGCTCGAGTGTATTGGAATAGTTAAACCCGAGAAGGTCTGAAAGGGAAGGAGTAATTAAGAAATGGTCGAACTCCTACACAACGTCTGGATTTTGCTCGAGTGTATTGGAATGGTTAAACCCGAAAAGGTCTGAAAGGGAAGGAGTAATTAAGAAATGGTCGAACTCCTACACAACGTCTGGATTTTGCTCGAGTGTATTGGAATGGTTAAACCCGAAAAGGTCTGAAAGGGAAGGAGTAATTAAGAAATGGTCGAACTCCTACACAACGTCTGGATTTTGCTCGAGTGTATTGGAATGGTTAAACCCGAGAAGGTCTGAAGGGGAAGGAGTAATTAAGAAATGGTCGAACTCCTACACAACGTCTGGATTTTGCTCGAGTGTATTGGAATAGTTAAACCCGAGAAGGTCTGAAAGGGAAGGAGTAATTAAGAAATGGTCGAACTCCTACACAACGTCTGGATTTTGCTCGAGTGTATTGGAATAGTTAAACCCGAGAAGGTCTGAAGGGGAAGGAGTAATTAAGTTTTTAATAAAACTTCTTTATTGTGTTAATGGCGCAGGTGTTCCTCAGGGGTAAATACTAAGCCCCCTCCTCTTTACTCTCCCAAGTTTTCTGGGCTCCAACTTTCATCCGCCACAAGTTTCCTTTCCGTCCCTCTTCTCCTCCCTGCTCCGAATGAAAAGCAGCCTTCCATTGGAGCGACAGTGTTTTTGTCTCTTGCGGCGTTCCTCATGGCGCATTGTTCGTCCCCGTGTTGTTCGTGTTTTTCTCTTTTCCACTTTGCTCACACTACTCGTGTCCCTTGTGTCTTCTTTTTCATTGTCCCCTGTTTAATCCTTGTTTAAAATGATTTAGGTGTGTCATATCTCATTCTATTCAAGATAAACATGATATTCCCTTTTATTATTTTGCCTAAGAAAGATTCTTAAAGAATAATAAAATGATATTGCACAAACCAAGTGGGGAGAAAAACCTTTATAATGTCATAAACTTTTACTACAGCAAAAAAAAAAAAAAAAAATTCTTATTTATTTTGTTTTAGGGGCTTCGTATCTATGGCGATTGTAAATATACACACATGCATATAAAACAAAATGCATTTGAAAATGAATAAAAATAATATGCAAATAAAAAAAAATCATTTACAATACAAAATATAAAACACAAATCATTTTTACATTAATAAAAATAAAGTAGATTTTTTTTTTTTTAAAATAAACAGTTAAAATTGAAAGCAGATGGAGAATTAGCTAGGTATTTTTGCATAATTTAGTATTCTTTAAGTAAAGTTGTGATGTGAGGGCTTCCAGTTGCATGTTGTGAAAGTCTTGTGCCATGAGTAAATTGTTTTGTCTTTTGTAGTTTGTCAGTAAACGGTTTATTGTCGGGGCAACATTGTGAATATGGGTCGGTCCTGTCTTTGCATTAAGTACGAATTTGATATTAGTGAGTGTCCAATTCTTAGCCTGGTTATGACAACCACCTCTCTTCTTTTTAAAGAGAACTGATTATCATGCCAGACTTTGGTTGTGTTTTTAATTTCTCTTAATTTGATGTCTTCTCCAGTGTTTTAGCCAATCTTAGATACATAAGTCCTGAGTAATTACTTTCCCGATGTCAGTGTTATCCTTTATAACCCAATAAAATTTGTTATCTCTGATGTTTATAGTGTTCTTGACCCGCATCTCCAGTATACAACCGGAAGTAGGAAGTTTTAAAAATATAGTGGGTTCTCCCCGGGATCTAGTGGCCAGAACGCTGGAGATTTGGGTTCGTTTACTCATTTGTGAAACTTTTCGTCTCTCTATTTGGGGTCCTTTGCACCACAACTTTAAATTAAACCGTCCTGTGGGGTGAGTTCGGGCACATTTTCGAGGTTTTCTCGTAAAAGCAAAAGACAGAATTTTTGTAAAAATCTAGAAAAATTAATGTACGAACCTTTAACCTTCCTCTATCGAATAGTGTATTTTGTTTTTTGAATATCTGAAAATTTTTTATTTTTTTTTATTGCTAAAGGCTGTCCGAACTCACCCCTATATGTGGGGTGAGTTCGGACAGCCTTTAATTTATGTATAAATCTAAACTTAAACTCTATTTGGAGTGAGCTCGGTCATAATTGACGATATTCCCAAGAGGAATATTTTCTATAATATGTTTTAGATTTACAAAATATTCTTTCACTTTTTCCTTATAAACTTCTGCTCTACATCTTTTGATTCTTTGTGTAAGGCGTTCCGTAAATGGTCGATTTTTTTTACATAAAGCCGTCAAACCATTCCAGTCTGGGCTTGCCTTAAGATCCTGTGATTTGTTTCCTGACCAATCAAAATATGTTTTTACGATTTGGCGAATATCTTAATCGAGTATTAACTCAATAACTCAATAAAATTACTCTAAGTAAGTGAAAAACTCAATCAAAAGTCGGTACAAAGCCCATGGCTCTTGGGGTATCAGTGTAACCTTATTTAAAATCATTGCACCTTTTGTCGGAAATGATTGAAAAATTCCCCGCTACATCATGGGTATTTGCAAAGCGTGGTAAGCCCGGCACTAATGACCTAAAAGTAGATGTGCTGTAAAAAAAAGTATATATAAAAATAATGTAATGTATTTTACCTAAGACGTGTCTAAAGTAACAATACTATAAATATAAGTGTTTTAAGCGTCCGGTGGGCATAACGTTTAAAAATACTTTCCATTTTAGTTTGCAGAAAAAAACATCCGAAAAGGATCCGTTTTTGCGAGGCAAATTTTATTGGGAGAAACACTTTAAGAAATAGAATTCTAATGGGAGTTATCGTCCCCTTTAGATTAGTTCCAGGAAAGGCATGCAGGTATCTCTGCTGGCTTCAGGCCAACGAGACCCATTCCAAAGAGAACTTCATGAATTTCGGAGGAGACCATGGAAGCGGAAAGCCCCATTTGCATAGACCCTGGTCTCTCCGTTCATGATAATCTACCAACCCCTTCTAGCTTTCATTCGATACCGTCGGATCTTTGCATTATCTCAGGAACAAGTTATTCTATGTTATTATGTTCATCTTGTATTACAATTTCCTCCAGTTGCCTAATAATAAATGAATTTTTACTCGTTTTAGTACTGGAAGGTCTAGATGAGCCCAGGGACCCATTCGTTATGTTCAGATACGTTTTTAGTGCGGTTCCTCTTTCCCCCTATAGAGAGGAAACACGCTTATAATGTCTACCTTATGACGGAAACCAGAGGTGCAATTGAGAAATTTCAACGTTTCAGACCCCATTGGTGACGAAAATAATGGTGCATTGAATTTGATTCTAAGCAAAAAAGTTCCTATAAACATGGGTGTTGTAATGCTTCCTGAAAGCGATGGAAAACCTACAAAAACCACTCTTTTCAAGCATTAAAAGCTTGAAATGAAAGTTGTAGGCCACTATATTTTGCACATTTTGGTACCAAGGAAATGGACCGATTCTAATGAAATATGTTACAAAACTATTTTTTGTGATTTCGAATGTAAGTGCCTATGCCAAGTGTAGAAAGTATTTAACCACCCGAAGCGAAACACATTCTACTCTATTAGATGGCTAAAAAAAATTTGTGTAGCATATAAGAATTTTTGAATTAAATTTTTGCTAACTATAAGAGCAAGCCACCTTGATATTGTGAGATCAATAAATAAATAAACGATTGTCATTTCTAAAATATTTATAATCTGAATTAGAATTGCCTCTGAAGGAAAATGAATATAATACTTGATTTTTGATATGTTGTATTTTTACTAACTATATGAGCAAGCCACCTTGATATTGTGAGATCAATAAATGAATAAACGATTGTCATTTCGAAAATATTTATAATCTGAATTAGAATTGCCTCTGAAGGAAAATGAATATAATACTTGATTTTTGATATGTTGTATTTTTACTAACTATATGAGCAAGCCACCTTGATATTGTGAGATCAATAAATGAATAAACGATTGTCATTTCTAAAATATTTATAATCTGAATTAGAATTGCCTCTGAAGGAAAATGAATATAATACTTGATTTTTGATATGTTGTATTTTTACTAACTATATGAGCAAGCCACCTTGATATTGTGAGCTCAATAAATGAATAAACGATTGTCATTTCTAAAATATTTATAATCTGAATTAGAATTGCCTCTGAAGGAAAATGAATATAATACTTGATTTTTGATATGTTGTATTTTTACTAACTATATGAGCAAGCCACCTTGATATTGTGAGATCAATAAATGAATAAACGATTGTCATTTCTAAAATATTTATAATCTGAATTAGAATTGCCTCTGAAGGAAAATGAATATAATACTTGATTTTTGATATGTTGTATTTTTACTAACTATATGAGCAAGCCACCTTGATATTGTGAGATCAATAAATGAATAAACGATTGTCATTTCTAAAATATTTATAATCTGAATTAGAATTGCCTCTGAAGGAAAATGAATATAATACTTGATTTTTGATATGTTGTATTTTTACTAACTATATGAGCAAGCCACCTTGATATTGTGAGATCAATAAATGAATAAACGATTGTCATTTCTAAAATATTTATAATCTGAATTAGAATTGCCTCTGAAGGAAAATGAATATAATACTTGATTTTTGATATGTTGTATTTTTACTAACTATATGAGCAAGCCACCTTGATATTGTGAGATCAATAAATGAATAAACGATTGTCATTTCTAAAATATTTATAATCTGAATTAGAATTGCCTCTGAAGGAAAATGAATATAATACTTGATTTTTGATATGTTGTATTTTTACTAACTATATGAGCAAGCCACCTTGATATTGTGAGCTCAATAAATGAATAAACGATTGTCATTTCTAAAATATTTATAATCTGAATTAGAATTGCCTCTGAAGGAAAATTAATATAATACTTGATTTTTGATATGTTGTATTTTTACTAACTATATGAGCAAGCCACCTTGATATTGTGAGCTCAATAAATGAATAAACGATTGTCATTCCTAAAATATTTATAATCTGAATTAGAATTGCCTCTGAAGTAAAATGAATATAATACTTGATTTTTGATATGTTGTATTTTTACTAACTATATGAGCAAGCCACCTTGATATTGTGAGCTCAATAAATGAATAAATGATTGTCATTCCTAAAATATTTATAATCTGAATTAGAATTGCCTCTGAAGTAAAATGAATATAATACTTGATTTTGGATATGTTGTATTTTTGTTAACTTAATGTGACACGGGTTTTAATTTTGTTTGCAGGTAAGGGACCTTTACAGTTGATAATTATGAATCAAGGACTTCAAATAAGGTTGGTGACAAGTTGAAGGTTTTATATTTATATACAATTTTATAAATTTATAGCTGTACTTTCTGGTTACCTATTTTACCTTTATTTCTCTAACTTCATCGAAGCTTAAAGTCCTTAGTCGTCAGGAATAAGTGATATTTCACTAATAAATCTTCCTCCAGGCCATTCAGTTTTTGCGACTAAGCCGTTTGTTGAAGATATATAACAATTATATTTAATTTTCAATTACAAAATAACGTGTGTATTAAAGTTATATACAAGGCCTGGTGGTACGTTTTCCAGTCATTGCTGTTCCAGAAGGCCGTATGTATAAATTGTAGTCCCAACACAACTCCTACGATGTGCATAAATTTGACACACATAGCAACCTATTGAACCCACACTCTATATCAATTTGATACAAATCATTCGGTTTGATCGGTATAAATGTGCCATAAAACCCTTAAAAATAAATTGAAACTAAGTGAAAGATCACTTAGTTCATAAAAAGATATTTTATTTTGGGCGTAATAGCGTATTCCATGCCTCGGAAATGGTCTCCGACCCCCCACCGAAATTATCCCAACCCCCCGGGAATTTATTTCCTATATACACCCATGATACACATGGAATCATAGTGAACCCGCACTGTGTATCCATTTGATACACATGGCAGTATAAGTGCTAAATAATCAATAGTCTGCAAAAAGTGACCTTTAAAACCTCCTGGTGTGTATTCCAGATGACGATTCCCATCATCAGAAGGAAATGACAAGAAGTCCCTTCCAGACAATGAAAACTACAGCTATCCCCTTCCCCCTAAACCCCATTGTGTTGCAATTCGCTTTCATATCTCCCTCCAGTCCCCGATGGAGTTCTCCAGGAACTTCCTCATTAAAGACTCCAGGGATAAGGGATGAACTCACCCGTCGTGCATGGAATTAATTCCAAGGCGTTGTAAAGAAACTCTCAAACAACTTGATTAAACTTTGGGAGTTGCAACATCAAAAGGATACCGAGAACTTATATTTTTAGTTTTCTATTAGGGATGTTGGGAAGATTGTAAAAACTAATTTCTAAAGAGAACAGTAATAAAAGTTTCTCTAGGTTTTTCAAAAAGAGAATATCCTTTATCAGAAGTCCTTCAGCCGCCATGCAACAGTTCATCGGCAAGTTTTGTATGTTCCTGATAAACTTTATACTTTGCTCTTCTATTCAACAAATTTCAAGGACTTCAAAACCCAACTTTTTTTAATAATAATAAAAGTTCTTTTAATTATATCTTTTACTTCGAAGAATATCGTAGTTCACTTTAATCACAACAAAACTTGTACACGTTACATCCTATTTCCATTGAGATTAACACTTCTAACGCTCTGAGCGCATATATGCCGACGTGAAATCCTTAGGCCTCGGGTACGATACGAGCGATAAGCGAAAAGCGTCAGAGCGACGTCGCTCTCATTTATGTTAAGCTGGAGTGCAGTAGGAATGAGGAAGGACTGGCTACAATAGGCATGAGCGACCGGGCGACTTTGCTTGCAGGTTCCAGCCTGTCGCTCATCGCTTGGCCCAGACATTAAATTTTTCTAGTTGCTCACCCCCAGACATTATATTTTACTCTCTACAAGACAGGCTACAGCCTCTAAATCTTAACCCATTTCAATGCATTTTTTTTTTTAAGTGAAATTTATTAAAATTTGAGATGATATTACATCTTGCTGGCCGAATCTCAGTTTTCTTCAAGCTTTTGACTAGTGAACATAGCAGAAAAGAGTAAATTAGATGATAGTGAATGTGAGCTTTTAATTTCGGATGTGCAAGGTATGGAATAACAGACACAGTGATTTTAAAAATACAATCATAACCAAGAAACTATAAGAAGAGGTTGGAAATATATTAAACTTGCAAGGTAAGATATTTTTATTAACTAAAATATAATTTTTTTAATCAATATTTTAACTAAAAAAATGTATATTGGAGTATGCGATGACAGAGAGCAAATTTCCACCCAGCCACTCTGTATCGTTGTCGGTGCCGCTCATCCGCTAAACGCTTGGTCGCTCATCACTTATTGCTCATATAGTACCCGAGGCCTTACGCTCTAGAATAATATTCGTGGGAGTGAAAATCAGTGCCCCCCCCCTACTCTAGACGCATATATGCGGACATCTTTTCGTATTCCATCCCTTCAAACACGGCCAATGGTCGAAGGGCATAAAAAGAGAAACAAAAATTAATAAACAACTGTAAGAAAAATGGTATAAGGAACGACGATAATACCGGAGGTGTCCAGATCCTATCCCGCAGCTACGGTGTACCATAAGTACACCAGGCCCACCTGTGGTGATAGTCGTCCCGCACGACAGTTAGCGGTTATATGGTTAAGGGTCCATCTAATATATGGTTAAAGTCCTGATCCGATCCGATAGCCGACTGTCGGAAGGAAAACAAACACAAGCATCTCAATGGAGGTGCCTACATACGTCCCGATCCAATAGCCACCGACTGTCGGACAGAAAACGAACACAAGCATCTCAGAGGAGGTGCCTACATTGGTCCCGACCTGTACAAGACAAGCATAAGTCTAGGGAACACACGCACCCACTTCCCAATACATATTACTAGTCCAGGGCACATCTCTAAGAACGCCGTTGGATTATAAAAGGTGGCATGCTAATATTTGTAGGAATATCTTCGGAAAAACTCAAATAAGAAACAAAAATTGAAGTATGCGTAAATGTTGATTTATGTAATAGAATAACCCCAAAAATTTGGTTTAAATTGGTTACATAGTTCATATAATTTCTTGGTATCCAAAATTTATATATTGTCAGTTACAAACTACAAAGTCCGTCACGCAGGAGCTGCATAACTATGCACTTTCCTCAGAATTGGGTAGTGTCGAGTGCATTCCTGAATAATTTGCTTTTAATAACCTAGATAGATAATTAAAATAAAAACATAAATAGTTCTGCTCTTTTGAATTTATTATGAGCTCATGATTCAATTATTAATTTTGCAATTAATTTCCTTCCAGAGTTTTGTGTATGTGGGGTACTACACTACGTAATAAATACACAACGCTTCACATTTTCATCTACTAATCTTGATAAATAAAATATAATAAAAATTACGACAGTTATAGGCAAATAACTACTTTGGCTCCAGGGTGAACCACCCCTCCCCCCTCCTAATGAACCAATATAGTTTATTTTTACAACACATTTTTCTCTTAAGTTGGCCACAACAAATAAATACCGAGTTTCGTTGAAATATAACAAAAATTACGACAGTTATAGGCAAATAACTACTTTGGCTCCAGGGTGAACCACCCCCCCCCTCCTAATGAACCAATATAGTTTATTTTTACAACACATTTTTCTCTTAAGTTGGCCACAACAAATAAATACCGAGTTTCGTTGAAATATAACAAAAATTACGACAGTTATAGGCAAATAACTACTTTGGCTCCGGAGTAAACCCCCCCTCCAGATGGACCGATTTTGTTGGTTAACGAACTCGATCAATCGTTTGATGGGGGAATACTATATACCAAGTTTCGTGGCGAAAAAACAAAAACCTTGGCCTGTATTGTGTTAACGGACACGTATATAACTAATATATATATATATATATATATATATATATTACTACCCTAGAAACTAATACTAACTAAACTAAAAGTTGATTCAGCAACTATATTAGTTCAGAAGAAAAGTTCTAAAAGTAAACTATTGTCAAATATTGACCTTAATGTCAAAAAGACAATTCTTAAACTAACCTTTCATAAATGTGAACTGGACGTGGTCATTGTACGTGAACATAATTAATACAATTAGACTGGATTTTTAGTTTAGTGAGTTTTTTGGCTCCTGCAGAGGCACCTAAGGTGTGAAACATGTAGGACTTGAATAAATAAATTGAATGGACTTTGTTCCACCTTAAAAAGCTTGGATGTCGGCACTTCCGAGGATTGCGTCATGCGTTCAACCCGATATTTGGGTTTTCTCCCTATTGAGGGAGAGGGGAACCGCGCTAAAATATTTCACGTATTAACTAACAAGTAATAAACGCTTAGGTCTCCATTTGCTGAAAACCAAAAACAATGACAAGGAAAGTCCTCTAAAAAAATATATATGAAAATAATAAAGAAAAACAACCCCCAACAGGGCTTTGTTCTTTTCTAAAGAGCTAATATCTCGTCAAAGCCCATCATTATAATTGTTCTTGCGGTCATGATAAATCGGATGAAATAAGCAACAAAAAAAACTTGGGAAGGCTTTGGTATTTTCAGAATAAAAAGGAGTACTTAAAATTTTGCAAAAAGATAAAAAACCCGGACTCATCAAGAGGGTCGTTAAGTGAATAAGAAGCAAACTGGGGAAGCGTTTCGCTGTAATTACCGTATAATTCATTACAGACATTTTTCACAGCGCTGCCATCTTGCGGTGTTTGTTTGAAAATCTCCTGTAGTTATTTCTTAAGGATTTTAAGAGGAAAATTGAGAACTTTCCTGAATAAATTGAACACATTATTAGCCCTTGTATCAATTTAAAAATAAAAGTATTCATTAATAAAATCAATTGAGTAGGTATAGATTGTTTTTGCAAAAAGTCTTTGAATTTAACAATTCTAAGAACCCTCATGTCTCCTGCTTTTTATCTTTGTATTTAACCTTAGTATTTAATTTAATTTAATCACAATCATATAAAGAACCCATAGGAGTCGTGAACACCGATGGTTCAAAATTATGTATGTATATATATATATATATATATATATATATATATATATATATATATATATATATATTCTATTCCACGTATTTTTGACCATTAGTTACGTATATATTTATTTTTTTTGATATATATGGCGCAGGTCAAAAGAATAGTACTCCTTTTTCATATAAACTACTTTATTGTTGGCTTTCCCTACATGTTTCGTGGCCTTTATGCCACCTCCTCAGGGGCCATTAAATCCCCATGTGTGGTCAGCTCGCCACCAATATTACGAATCGTTGTAATAATATTATCAGTCGTAATATGGGTTGCGAGTTGACCACCCATGGGGATTTAATGGCCCCTGAGGAGGTGGCATAAAGACCACGAAACATGTAGGGCATGCCAACAATGAAGTAGTACATACGAAAAAGGAGTATTATTCTTTTGACCTGCGCCATATAAATATAAATAAATATATATATATATATATATATATATATATATATATATATATATATATTTGTCTGTTCAAGCTCTAGCAGCCCCAAACGTTGTCGGAATCTGAGGAAACGCAAGTACAATAATACTTTTTCTGATTTAAAAAAAAAAGAAAGTTCATTAGCCAGCAGAATCTACCCACAGAACCATTTTTTTTTTCTGTTAAGAGCACAGCTACCTTCCTTGAAGGGGACTAATTACAGACCACCTGGAAGCATTATCTGAGAGATTATATTAGTGGACACACTAGGCACTGTAGCAAATCATATCTATAGCCACTGAGTGCTTATCATCCATTCTCACTGTTACCTTACTTACTTTAGACTTTCTTTTCAATTATATCAATTCCTTTTCTTCTATCACTATTACCTGACTCTATATTAGTGGACACACTAGGCACTATAGCCAATCATATCTATAGCCAATGAGTGCTTATCATCCATTCTCACTGTTACCTTACATACTTTAGACTTTCTTTCCAATTATATCAATTCCTTTTCTTCTATCACTATTACCTGACTCTATATTAGTGGACACACTAGGCACTATAGCAAATCATATCTATAGCCACTGAGTGCTTATCATCCATTCTCACTGTTACCTTACTTACTTTAGACTTTCTTTTCAATTATATCAATTCCTTTTCTTCTATCACTATTACCTGACTCTATATTAGTGGACACACTAGGCACTGTAGCAAATCATATCTATAGCCACTGAGTGCTTATCATCCATTCTCACTGTTACCTTACTTACTTTAGACTTTCTTTTCAATTATATCAATTCCTTTTCTTCTATCACTATTACCTGACTCTATATTAGTGGACACACTAGGCACTATAGCCAATCATATCTATAGCCAATGAGTGCTTATCATCCATTCTCACTGTTACCTTACATACTTTAGACTTTCTTTCCAATTATATCAATTCCTTTTCTTCTATCACTATTACCTGACTCTATATTAGTGGACACACTAGGCACTATAGCAAATCATATCTATAGCCACTGAGTGCTTATCATCCATTCTCACTGTTACCTTACATACTTCAGACTTTCTTTCCAATTATATCAATTCCTTTTCTTCTATCACTATTAGCTGACTCTATATTAGTGGACACACTAGGCACTGTAGCAAATCATATCTATAGCCACTGAGTGCTTATCATCCATTCTCACTGTTACCTTACATACTTTAGACTTTCTTTTCAATTATATCAATTCCTTTTCTTCTATCACTATTACCTGACTCTATATTAGTGGACACACTAGGCACTGTAGCAAATCATATCTATAGCCACTGAGTGCTTATCATCCATTCTCACTGTTACCTTACATACTTTAGACTTTCTTTTCAATTATATCAATTCCTTTTCTTCTATCACTATTAGCGGACTCTATATTAGTGGACACACTAGGCACTATAGCCAATCATATCTATAGCCACTGAGTGCTTATCATCCATTCTCACTGTTACCTTACATACTTTAGACTTTCTTTCCAATTATATCAATTCCTTTTCTTCTATCACTATTACCTGACTCTATATTAGTGGACACACTAGGCACTGTAGCAAATCATATCTATAGCCACTGAGTGCTTATCATCCATTCTCACTGTTACCTTACATACTTCAGACTTTCTTTTCAATTATATCAATTCCTTTCCTTCTATCACTATTAGCTGACTCTATATTAGTAGACACACTAAGCACTATAGCAAATCATATCTATAGCCACTGAGTGCTTATCATCCATTCTCACTGTTACCTTACATACTTTAGACTTTCTTTTCAATTATATCAATTCCTTTTCTTCTATCACTATTAGCAGACTCTATATTAGTGGACACACTAGGCACTATAGCCAATCATATCTATAGCCACTGAGTGCTTATCATCCATTCTCACTGTTACCTTACATACTTTAGACTTTCTTTTCAATTATATCAATTCCTTTTCTTCTATCACTATTAGCGGACTCTATATTAGTGGACACACTAGGCACTATAGCCAATCATATCTATAGCCACTGAGTGCTTATCATCCATTCTCACTGTTACCTTACATACTTCAGACTTTCTTTTCAATTATATCAATTCCTTTCCTTCTATCACTATTAGCTGACTCTATATTAGTAGACACACTAAGCACTATAGCAAATCATATCTATAGCCACTGAGTGCTTATCATCCATTCTCACTGTTACCTTACATACTTTAGACTTTCTTTCCAATTATATCAATTCCTTTTCTTCTATCACTATTAGCTGACTCTATATTAGTGGACACACTAGGCACTGTAGCCAATCATATCTATAGCCAATGAGTGCTTATCATCCATTCTCACTGTTACCTTACATACTTTAGACTTTCTTTTCAATTATATCAATTCCTTTTCTTCTATCACTATTAGCTGACTCTATATTAGTGGACACACTAGGCACTATAGCCAATCATATCTATAGCCAATGAGTGCTTATCATCCATTCTCACTGTTACCTTACATACTTTAGACTTTCTTTTCAATTATATCAATTCCTTTTCTTCTATCACTATTACCTGACTCTATATTAGTGGACACACTAGGCACTGTAGCCAATCATATCTATAGCCACTGAGTGCTTATCATCCATTCTCACTGTTACCTTACATACTTTAGACTTTCTTTTCAATTATATCAATTCCTTTTCTTCTATCACTATTACCTGACTCTATATTAGTGGACACACTAGGCACTATAGCCAATCATATCTATAGCCAATGAGTGCTTATCATCCATTCTCACTGTTACCTTACATACTTTAGACTTTCTTTTCAATTATATCAATTCCTTTTCTTCTATCACTATTACCTGACTCTATATTAGTGGACACACTAGGCACTATAGCCAATCATATCTATAGCCACTGAGTGCTTATCATCCATTCTCACTGTCCTCTTGCATACTTTAGACTTTCTTTTCAATTATATCAATTCCTTTTCTTCTATCACTATTACCTGACTCTATATTAGTGGACACACTAGGCACTATAGCCAATCATATCTATAGCCAATGAGTGCTTATCATCCATTCTCACTGTTACCTTACATACTTTAGACTTTCTTTTCAATTATATCAATTCCTTTTCTTCTATCACTATTACCTGACTCTATATTAGTGGACACACTAGGCACTGTAGCCAATCATATCTATAGCCAATGAGTGCTTATCATCCATTCTCACTGTTACCTTACATACTTTAGACTTTCTTTTCAATTATATCAATTCCTTTTCTTCTATCACTATTACCTGACTCTATATTAGTGGACACACTAGGCACTGTAGCCAATCATATCTATAGCCACTGAGTGCTTATCATCCATTCTCACTGTTACCTTACATACTTTAGACTTTCTTTTCAATTATATCAATTCCTTTTCTTCTATCACTATTACCTGACTCTATATTAGTGGACACACTAGGCACTATAGCCAATCATATCTATAGCCAATGAGTGCTTATCATCCATTCTCACTGTTACCTTACATACTTTAGACTTTCTTTTCAATTATATCAATTCCTTTTCTTCTATCACTATTACCTGACTCTATATTAGTGGACACACTAGGCACTATAGCCAATCATATCTATAGCCACTGAGTGCTTATCATCCATTCTCACTGTCCTCTTGCATACTTTAGACTTTCTTTTCAATTATATCAATTCCTTTTCTTCTATCACTATTACCTGACTCTATATTAGTGGACACACTAGGCACTATAGCCAATCATATCTATAGCCAATGAGTGCTTATCATCCATTCTCACTGTTACCTTACATACTTTAGACTTTCTTTTCAATTATATCAATTCCTTTTCTTCTATCACTATTACCTGACTCTATATTAGTGGACACACTAGGCACTATAGCCAATCATATCTATAGCCACTGAGTGCTTATCATCCATTCTCCCTGTCCTCTTGCATACTTTAGACTTTCTTTGCAATTATATCAATTCCTTTTCTTCTATCACTATTACCTTACTCTATATTAGTGGACACACTAGGCACTATAGCCAATCATATCTATAGCCAATGAGTGCTTATCATCCATTCTCACTGTTACCTTACATACTTTAGACTTTCTTTTCAATTATATCAATTCCTTTTCTTCTATCACTATTATCTGACTCTATATTAGTGGACACACTAGGCACTATAGCCAATCATATCTATAGCCACTGAGTGCTTATCATCCATTCTCACTGTTACCTTACTTACTTTAGACTTTCTTTTCAATTATATCAATTCCTTTTCTTCTATCACTATTAGCTGACTCTATATTAGTGGACACACTAGGCACTATAGCCAATCATATCTATAGCCACTGAGTGCTTATCATCCATTCTCACTGTTACCTTACATACTTTAGACTTTCTTTTCAATTATATCAATTCCTTTTCTTCTATACCATTTCTTTCGTCTTCATCTTCTTTATTCTCTATTTCGTGTTTTTAAATCCTAACATCTTCAGCCTGCAAATTAACCCTATTTCCGAATGGATGATAAGCACTCTGTGTATATAGAGAGAGAGATGGCCTAATTGAGCTTCCCATTTTATTTTTAAACAAAGTTTTTCGCCATTCCACCTTCTCTCCATAATCTAATCATGTGTGAGTAATGAGAGCCTAATGCAAAGTCTTTCCACTACTACTTCGTCTCTTCTTGTTATATAAGTGAGAATGTACAAGTCGTTGGTGTTTCGTGCAGCCCTAAAGGCATTCCGCATAATTCTTAATGTCCTTCAAATGAAAGTGTTGATTTTATGAAGAAAAAAAAAAGAAAGTTCTATCTGTGCTATTTATTTCTTACATGATATGCATATACACAAGTTTATATGTATACATATATATATATATATATATATATATATATATATATATAATGCACTTCGCCATAGATGCGGTGCGTTAAGTAAATAATATATATATATATATATATATAAAAGTATGTTTTATATAGTTTCAAATAAATCTTGGGTAGTAGGACTATGGAGTCTCCCTGAAATGCAATTCGGATATTTAATTTAATGAATCTGCTCGACAATTATCATAATTTAGAAATAATCTGGGCAAAGAGAAGAAATTAAAAAAAAATGTAATTTTACTAGACATCAATTACATCGTAGATAAATGATAATTTATAGCAAAAAGATAAACACAAGTTAAGTATATTGATGTAAAAGTAACGAGAAGTTGATCCTTTAAAGCATAGGGGCGATATCAGGAGCCGCCGGGGTTAACTTCTTATCTCCCTGTTCATTATGGGTGAGAAATCCATTCTTATCGAGCTCTTCCCACTCCCTCGTCTCCTGATAGTGAGGATGGCGATTTACTTCTAAATATTTCCTAAGATTTTTTGTGGTTCTGGCATCTTATTTCCTTCTTTTGTATTATTTATCAGATGAAGGAATGAAGGGTGGCTAGAAAAAAACCCACTATTCAAGAAAACAGCTTGAGAGACAAAACATTTGATATTAGCGCGGTTCCTCCCTCCCCCATAGGGAGGAACCCCGCTTATAAGGTTGATACAATGAAACAATCCGGAAGTGCCGACAAGAAAATTTCGCGTTTCAGAACCCCTAGAGACCGAAAATAACGGTGGTTCAAATTTGTATATATATATATATATACATGTATATATATATATATATATATATATATGTATATATTTATTTATATATATATATATATATGTATATATTTATTTATATATATATATATATATATATATATATATATATATATATATATATATATATATATTTGTCTGTTCGCTCATTTTTGGCTTCCCTGATGGTCCGATTTTGATGAAATTTGGTACAAAAATCAGTCGTCCAATTTGAAAGGTCAAGTTCGTTAACCAGCAAAATCCGCCCACTGGAAGATGGCGTTTGGGGCAAAATTCGCGCAGAAAAAATCGTAACGCTTACGTTTTTGAGTTCATAAGCTTGTAAGTACTCTTTTTATAGGCTTCTTGGGCTAGGAAAACGAATGAAACCATTTTCAAGGCGATAGCTTTAACCGTTGTCGAGAAAATTGGAACAATAGTTTTTGAATACCGTTTTTGGTTTGGGTACTTAGAATCACGGGATTCAGTTGAAACATTATCTGCATGTTCTACTTTCATTAAAACTAATATGTTGAAAGTTATGTTACGTTTGGAGTTAAGGAAGGGTTAGAATAAAATAGTTTATGAACAGACATGAAAAGTTTTGGGAACTTTGTATACTTTCCTTAATATCTCGAAAAAGGTTGAGAATCTTGGGAAACGGAAGAATACCATTAGAAAGCTTACTAAATGCTCTACAAAAAAGGTTCTGATAAAAGTTTTGATTAGACGATGTCAATCGGAGAAATAAGTGCTTAAATCTTTAAAGTAATTGATTTCGCTGATTCGAACTGTTCTTTTTGTCTGTTTTTATTCCTTGTTATTTTTTGACTGCGTATAGTTGGATAACGTATTTGATAATAAATCAGGTTAAGAAAAATAAGAAAAACAATTTAATCTTAGAGATATATATATAGTTTTTCAAATGCCTAGCGGGGTCCTTCCTAGGGCGGGAACCCATGCAGGTAAGATCGTAAATAAGACCTTTCTTGAAAGTAAAGATGGAATTGTCAACTTTGGCCCTCCTCTGCCTCCCGGCACTTTCATTGCTGACGAAGGCTACCAATGAGTAGCCAAAACGTCCTAAATATAGATTTTTTAACAAAAATCGTATTGAGGTTTCTTTAGTCGAATCCCAACCACTCCATCTTTACTTATCACCTCGACCGCTAACTATCTAATCTTCATGTTTTCTATGTGGACCCAAAATAATAACAGCTTCTATTTTAATCATTTTAAATGAGTCTAGATATAAGAACGGAACCGCGCAAAGATGATGCAGTTCCTGCGAGTCGGACTTTTTTTTTTAGTAAACTCAGTACAGAATTAAGGTTACTTTGTACCACAAATTTGCATTAAACTGCTAATATTAGGACAATTAAATTCTCCAAATTTAAAAGATTCATATACTAAAACGAAAATCATGAACAATTTTTTACACACTCTCATTTGCTGAGTAGACGAGAACAGGCCATATGCAGAATTAGTAACATGCAACTAACACTGAAACACATCCTGACAGACTTGGAGGACAGGGACTCGACATTCAACTAACACTGAAACACATCCTGACAGACTTGGAGGACAGGGACTCGACATGCAACTAACACTGAAACACATCCTGACAGACTAGGAGGACAGGGACTCGACATTCAACATTTGAAGAATATGTTATATCATTTGTGGCATAAAAATATATACAACTAAGTATAAAACTTAAACAAACAAATGTTTTAAATATAATATTCTACACATGTCATTATTCTCTTTACATTTTATTGTTTTATTTTTATTTATTTCCATAATATTATTTTTTAATTATATTATGTAATATTTAATTGAATGTATACATAATATCGCATATTTTGATGTATGACAAATTGTACAACAAGAAATGAGGAGCTTAGTATCAAAGTTGGACAACTCCACTTTTGATTTTTTTACAGGAGAGGTAAAAAACCATGTCTTCTATAGGGTTGTCACTATCATGGTGAATTTTTTATATGTTATTCTCCTAGGTCCAAAAAACATGTTTTCAATGGCGTTTCAAAATTATATGAGTATTTAGGCCGTAATCACACTTTAAATAGTGGAGTTGTCCACGTTTGAAACCAAGTCATGGAGTTGTCCGTTTTTGAAACCAAAAAAAAATATGAATTCGATATGCACGGGAGAGTGTTAATATAATATAATTATGTCTAATGTATTAAAAAAAAAAAAAAAAATCTTATAGTTAAAAATTACCCACTATGGGGTGGTGGCTTTTCTTTGAAAAAAGAAAAGGCATCAGCCCTGTCCTGGCTAGAAAAGGGTGGTAACCTATAGATAACCCGCCCTAAAATTCGTAGTTAATAATAAAGGTCGTTAAAATTTAAATAAATTGTTTAATTAAAAGTATATGTTATTTAATCGGGTGAATCGTCTTTGTTGCCGATGCTTATAAATAAATAATTGTTTACTAACGTGAAGAGGGCGTATTATTGAATATCGTTTAATTTTATTTTACGAATATTATTTTGGCCTTTATTCCCTATTTTGTTTATTTGTTCTTTATAATTATATGATTACTATGCATATATACATATAAAACCACATCTCTGTTTAACATAATTCTATCTCAGCTAGTATTTCCTTTGTAACCCTCGACTTCGTAAGTTGTGGGTTCCTCTGATGTACTAATACGCATGAATTAGGCTGATACGTGACTTGATGTATCGAATATATATAGGCTATCGATAATTTTATCTAGTTATGAGCTTCGTTTCCAATGGTAAGGCCCATGAAAGCCTCAAGCTCGTAGGACCTTACAAGGAGGTCAAACAAATTGGTTTATTCTGCATGAGGCACGCGAATATCCTTTGTCTCGTGATTATCTTGTTCGCCTTATAGAGCTTAAACTAGAATCTTATTAAATAGTTATGGATTTCTAGGAATGTTGAAGTCAACAAACATTTATTAGTTTTCGAAGTAATAATACATTTGTGATATCAAGGTTGAAGCTGTTATCTACAGTGGAGGTCGTAAAACTTTTGATTAGTACTTTTGGAGTTTTACGCCTGCCTTCATAGTTATAACATTGTGGCGAGTGGACTTCCCAACGAGAGATGCCCCTGAAGTGGTGCAAAAAAACGCACGAAACATGAACGGTGTAAATAATAAATAAAGTAGTTTCATACAAAATGTTACTGCTTTACCGACCGTAAACATCAAAAGAACACGAACACACATTAGATTAGATTAGATCAGTTCCTTATTCAAACCCTCAGCATCACGGGCTCAATTGCCCTGTTGCGCCAGTCCCCTAGGGTGCTCAACTTTACCATAAGCTGCTGAGTAGACAAATGATATGATCTTGGGCGGACCGTACTGAAAGCCCTTGTCCCCTACGGATTAAAGAGTACTTGTAATTTGTGTTTCGTCTTAATGAGAGTGACAAGTAAAGACGGACCGTAGTGACCGCACGTGTCCAATACAGGTGAATGAGTACCTACTTGTCATTCGACACTGTGACATGTGCTAAGCTCCTGTTTCCTTGCCATGAGTCGTTGGTGCTCCTTAAAACCCGAAAGGTATCCCGCATAATTGTCCTTCATATGAATGTTGATTTTATAGAGAAGAAAGAACGATTCATTATTATATGTCATTCGTTTCATTTTCTCACGGATCTTTCATAGTATTCATTCGTAATCCTTCCCGGATCTCTATAGGTTTCCCCGCTGGAGGATGCAGGAAATGAGCGAGGACCGCATTCCTGGGGAACTTGGAGCATATGGAAATGCCAGCCTTATTAACGTCTCCTCCGAAATGAGAACTATGCGCCAGATCCAGAGTCCTGTAAAGTTTTTAATGGCGTCCCCCGAGAACGGCAGAAGGGATTCGCACTAATCTCGCGCCTTAAACGGCGTAATGAATGCCACAGCTTAATCCTGCGCCGAAACTCAGGAGGGAAACTTATAATAGTAGATTCCTCGAGCAGTCGTCTCCGTTTTATCTTGAAGTACTTAGGTTTTATTCTTGATGTCCCATTCTTGTAATAACCATCGATTCCTCCAAGACCTTATCCTCGACAAACGTTTTAACAATATCAAGAGAGATAAGCAGCAAAGGCCCTGATGTAATAATGTAATAAATTTAAAAACCAATAAAGAAATCAATAATACATTATAATAGTAGTAGTTTAATAGATTTTATGTAAATAATTTTGGAAGAAAATAAACTTATTAAACAAATACCAAATTTTAGATTTTAAATAACTTATTTGTTATATAATATAGGTAATTGATAAAAAAATGGGACAATAAAATAAAATATATGCTACTTTTAAAACAAACACAATTTGCATTTTTTTATTTTTATTTTGATGTTGTGAGCAACCCACTCCCCTACTTACGTTTTTATTTTTAATTGACAGAAGGATATACATTTAAAAAAAAAAAAAAAACAATAAATATTATAGACTTATCGAATTATAGACGCCACAAAGTTTCACACTTTTTACTAGACTCCCCTACATGTTTTGCGCCATTATGGCGCCTCTTCAGGGGAATATACTTAAAACATAACTTCAGCCTCAACTTGAGGAGGAGAACCTTCCACTAGCAGGGCCTCGTCTAGACTCAAAGTGGAAGGTTTTAAGTATATTCCCCTGAAGAGGCGCCAAAATGGTGCGAAACATGTAGGGAAGTCTAATAAAAAGAGTGAAATTGTGTGGCGTAGTTATTGACCTTCCGCCTTATTCGATAAGTCTATAAATTTTTAGTCAAGTTCATTTAATGATTAATTTATAATTATTATTGATAATTAGTATGGACGTGGCTCTACCTGTGGTAGGTCTTAAAATAAAATATAAATAATTAAGTTGCTCCTGAAGAGGCATCTAATGACGTGAAACATGTAGGCCACCAAATAAAATTATTTTAATGAAAGGTTGACTATTTCTTTTAATTTATGACCTTATCCCAATTGAAACTATTTTATTGTGGAAAAAGGGTCACAATCTTATAATAAAAACGTTTAGGGAAACCACCTCTTTGCTTAAAGATAAAAACTAAAGGGTAAAAATGAGTGTTTTGTAATTAATGTCTTAATTATATTTTTGTAAATAACTTAATAGTGGATTTTTTTTCTATACATTTGTTATTTTTATATTATTTGCATTCTAAAGAGATCAAATATATAGAAAACTTACATTTGTAATATCAGTTACAATCATGAAGGGGGTATGTATCAGGCTGTACCGTATTATATGTAAGTTTTGTTTACTTTGCGATTTAATCCTTTCCCTTTTAGCACTTTCCTCCGAAGGAAAGTAGCTATTGAGGTTGGACTCATGAAGGAATTTTCGAAAAATTTCTTCAAATCTTTATTGATCCTACCTAGTAGACACCGAAAATGACCCCCGTTAAAATTTATATATATCTATATATATATATATATATATATATATATATATATGTCTGTTAACACGATAGCGGCCAGAGTTTTTGTTTTTTCGTCACGAAACTTGGTATATAGCATTCAATTAGCAAACGATTGAACGAGTTCGTTAACCACCAAAATCGGTCCACCGGAAGGGGGGGTTTACCCCGAACCCAAAACACTAATTTGACCATTTCAGCCGTAATATTTGTTATATTTCAACGAAACTTGGTATTCGTAGTGTTAATATAGAGAGAAAAGTGAGATATAAAAATGAACTAAATCGGTTCATAAGGAGGGGGGTTTACTACGGACCGACAATACCAATTCGCCACTACCAGCCGTGATTTTAGGTATATTTCGACGAAAATTCGGTATTCATAGTGGTAATCTACAGGTAAATATGTGTTGTAAAAATAAACTAAATCGGTTCATTAGGAGGGGGGTTTACTCCGGACCCAAATTACTAATATACTCATACTGGTCGTAATTTCTGCTGTATTGTAACGAAACGCGGTGTACGTCGTGGGTAACTCATGAGAAAGAAGTGTTGTAAAAATGAGCTGAATCGGTCAATCGGAAAGGGGGGTTTACTTTGTAATATATTTCAATAGAAAAGCCAGCCAGACATAGGTTCACAAAGGCGCCGCAAGGAGCGCTTTCTACCACTAGATGGACTGTATCCGGTTCTTGCGTTAGATCAAAATACGTTTTTTTTGTATTTATTACGTAGTGTAGTTGCTACCATGTGTAAACATAACTCTGGAAGAAAATTAATAATTTATCAGTTACTCATTACAAAATTAAAAGAGAACTATTCATGTTTTTATTTTATTTATGTAGGATATTTTAAGCAAATTGTTCTGGAAATCAGTCTACACTACCCAAATTCTGAGGAAAGTGCTTAGTTATGCAGCTCCTGCGTGACGGACTTTTTTATTTCATTATTTAGAAACATCATTGTGAAGATGGAGATAGTTAGCCGTTGCAGAGATACGAAGATCATCATTGTTATTCATATAGAATTAAAGCTCTTTTATTCCAATTATTTAATCAGTAGCTTCCGTAATGTGTTGTGAGAACGATCCTCTGAGGAAAAAATAAAACTTAAATTATGACTTTAACGGAAATCCGTATTATTTTTCGTTATGAATTTAAGCTGGTCATAGCGCTGCTGAGGCGTGTATGAACATTAACACGGCGTTCGGGGAGGGAACGGTGAATGAACGAACTGTTTACCGGTGGTTTTCCAGGGTTCGAAGAGGAAATTTTGACCTTGACAACAAGGAGCGAGGAAGGCCAGAAACCAAGCTTGACAATGACCACCTGAAAGAAAGGGTTGAAGACTGTCCCTCAAAAAGCACTAGGGAATATGCCAAAGAACTCGGAGTAGGAGCCACGACAGTTTCAAGACATTTGAAGGAAATCGGCAAGTCCAAAACTGATATTTCATACGGTACAGCCTGATAGATGCAAAAATTCAAAAACCGGGGTCCCATTTATAAGACTTATAACTCACCATTTCCTTATGATATAAAGAAAATGGTGCGTTATTAATCGCCGCGCTACATAGCGAGGCAATTATGTAAAATATATGCGAAATTATTATATAATCTACATATATAAACATATGCCAGACCGTATGTCAATATTGTAGATTTATGATAGGTATCTACCTATGATTTATCAGCTGTGTAATGATAAGAGTAGAGCAGTGAGCCGTGATAGTGTAATGGTCCTGTGATAGGGCCTGAGGCCACTGGGACAGTAGAAGCCATCACTCACTGGATAAAGCCTTCGTGTCACTAGTGTGTACACTGATAACACTACACACCTGGGACTTGCTGGAGTAATATCCATAACGTGAAGGTACATTCACAACCATACGTCTTTATGAATGAATCAATCCGTGGAGATCTCTCGATACAGCAATTAATTTCATGGTGGTTTTTTTTTTTTGTGACTTTCTACAATTTGCGTAAACTGAAACTGTTGTTTATCATTCCATAAATAAATAAGATATTTATATATTTATCTGTGGCAGAAGGTCAAATTTATAAAAACGCTCACTTTCTTCGCTACTCCTTTATTCAGCTCTACATGTTTCAGGTCCTCATGACGCCTCTTCAGGAGCATTTAAACTAATATAAAAAAAATATGGTTACAGTCTACACCTCCGAGAACCTTCCGCAGGTAGGACCACGTCTGGACTGATAAGACCAATCATGTCTACTAGGAATCAGCTGTTTAAAATCGGTAGTTTTAGGGTAAATTTCGATTTTCCAAAAGAGGACTAGCAAAGAAAGTGAGCGTTTTTAAAAATTTGACCTTCTGTCACAGATAAATATATTGTAAAAATAGGGTCACTATCTTTAAAGTGTTAATACTGGCCCAAAATTTGTTAATATTTAAAAATATGTTTGTGCAGCAAGAAGGACAACACATGGCTGCTTGCGATATTTTTTTTTTGTTTGTACTTTTTCCTATGGGGTTTTCCATGCTGCAAAAATGGCATGCGATTTTTTGCCTGTTAGATCTTCCAAAGATACCATCTCCTCTCAACTATCAGCTAATCTAATGCTAGTCGTGTTCAGAGATTTTCTCTCCTGGCTTTTTGCAGGAAGGGTAATAATGTTTTTCCTTTTTCCCCATTCGATGTCAATGTCTGCAGATAACACAAGTTTAGTCCCTTTTAATCATCGACTAGACTTAAATATATCTTACCTTATTCAGAATGAAATTTTATTAGTACCGGTCTTTTAATATTTTCTTTTCTGTAATAGTAAGTTCTATTTGATCTTGGAAACTATTTATGATTGTTGATAATAAAGACGTAGAGTTTAAGTTTACGAATTCATTTAGGATAAATAGGAGAAGGTTTTTCCTTTTAGCACTTTCCTCCGAAGGAAAGTAGCTATTGAGGTTGCACTCATAACGGAATTTTTGAAACATTTCTTCAAATCTTTATCGATCCTACCTAGTAGACACCGAAAATGACCCCCGTTAAAATTTATATATATATATATATATATATATATATATATATATCTTGACATTGATTTGGCTGGACGGTGTTGGTACTGCATCCAAATAGGAAAACCAACAAACTCCAAGGTCTCCACCACAAATGATTTATTTTATTCACCCACAAAGCATGCTTTCGGAGTCTACAGCTCCATCCTCAGTGCTTCCAGTTCTTCACTGCAGGCGGTTCACCCGTTGAGTCTACAAGTGAACCGCCTGCAGTGAAGAACTGGAAGCACTGAGGATGGAGCTGTAGACTCCGAAAGCATGCTTTGTGGGTGAATAAAATAAATCACTTGTGGTGGAGACCTTGGAGTTTGTTGGTTTTCCTATTTGGATATATATGTCTGTTAACACGATAGCGGCCAGAGTTTTTGTTTTTTTCTTCACGAAACATGGTATATAGCGTTCAATTAGCGAAGGATTGAACGAGTTCGTTAACCACCAACATCCGTTCACCGGAAGGGGGTGTTTACTCTAGACCCAAAACACTAATTTGACCATGCCAGCCGTAGTTTTTGTTATATTTCAACGAAACTCGGTATTCGTTATGTTGATCTAAAGAGAGAAATACATTGTAAAAATAAACTAAATCGGTTTATTAGGAGGGGGGTTTACTCCGGGCCCACATTACCAATTGCCCACTACCAGCCGTAATTTTTGTTACATTTCAACGAAACTCGGTATTCGTGGTGGTAATCAACATAGAAAAATGGGTTGTAAAAATAAACAAAATCGGTTTATTTCGAGGGGGGTTTACTCCGGACCTAAAGTACGAATATACTCATACCGGTCGTAATTTCTGCTGTATTGTAACGAAACGCGGTATACGTCGTGGGTATCTCATGAGAAAGAAGTATTGTAAAAATGAAGTAAATCGGTCTATTGGAAAGGAGGGTTTACTTAAAACTCTGTTTCATTAGAATTAGCCCGCCAGACGTAGGTTCCTAAAGCCGCCGCGAGGAGCGCTACCTCCCACTAGGGGGACTGTATCCTGTTCCTGCGTCAGATCAAAAGACGGAAAATGAAGTTTTTGTGTATTTATGAAGTAGTACAGTATCATGTATTAACATAACTCTGCAAGCCAATTATTTACAAAATTAATAATTGAACAGTTCTCATAAGAAATGTAAACGAGCAGAACTATTCATGTTTTTATTTTATTTATATAGGTTATTTACAGCAAATTATTCAGCTCCTGCGTGACGGCCTTTATTATCTTTCATGGGGCTTATTATATTTAATTCAACATCTTTTGATGTTTATCTTTTGTTATAGAAGTATTAACTATAGTTTTGATTATTTTCCTCTTTATAGTTTCCTAATTTCTGCCCTTATACAGGGTGTATCCCATGTTAATGACAATACTCCACAGAGGGAAGCTAGAGCCCAGTTGTAAGAACGTTTATATTTTTGGATTTTTTTTTTTTTTTTTTTTTTTTTTTTTTTTTATTTTTTTTTTTTTTCAAGTTTTATGTAAGGCTTACTATAATCATTGAATATCAATTGTATCAAGAATGTTTTTCATTTATTTCTGATAATATCACAAAAATATACATACTATTACTTTTATTTATTTGAAGTATTTTAACTCCAGAATTCCAATTACATTATGAAATTGAGAGATAATCTCAATTCTGAGTATACCGTCAGAAAGCTTATTAAATTGTACAGCTTTTGTAAGATTGGGCAGTCTGCAGGTTTTTATTTTTTTTATTTTTTTATTTTGGAAGAGTAGGGATTTTCGAAATGTTGACGCTAATCAGGAGCTTTTATTAATTTTTACTTTTAGAATTGATATAACGGTTTCAATGAGATAACTGTCAACATTGAATGTGCCTTAGCCATAAAGAAAATTTAATTTTGATTTCAAAAATTGATTGAATTGCTGAAAAAAAAAATGTGTGCAAACAAAGAAAATTAGAGCTGTACTACAAAAAACTGGGTTTTGTAAAGAACTTTTAAAACGGAATATATCTGGAACGGAGTGAGATAGAAATGTGTGGTTGGTGGAGTCGATTTTTTTCGAGTTTCACCTCCTGAAGGATTGTCATTAACTTCCTATACAACCTATATAGTTTCATGATTTCTCCTCACATCCGCTTCCCCACCTCGCTCTCATATTCCTCGATCCCTACACATTCGTTCCTCTCTCAATTTAAAAATTTTGAGGTATTTTATTAGTTGGGTTCATTTAAAATGTCCACCAAAAGCAAAAATGATCGGTTGACGAGCACAGTACGCCTCCCTGCGCAACAAGGCCAAAAGCATTATTCCACATCACTTGTTGCTTTTATTGTACCTCCTACACCGGGAACTATCTTCCTTATAAAAGAGAGCAGAATTTTAACCCGATCTTTATAAGATTGCTCGTTTTCCGAGATAAAAATTTAATTTTCCTTTTCATAAGAAGAATTTCCTAGACATCGAAGGAGAAAAGAGACTGTTTTCCGTGGCCAGTCATCTGAGAAGTCCTTTGTCCGAGAGGCCAATACATGTGCATCCAAGCTTGCATCGACTAGGATGCATTTAGGCGGAGATTTTCAATCTTTTTATTAAAGGTCTTTCAAAAGGGCATTTCTTTCCTCTTGAGAAGTCTCAAAGAAAGGCTTTGTTCTACTTCAATCAGTCTAATTTCTCTGAATATACGAACTAATCATATCAGAATTTCATGTCTATAAAATTCCGACTCGAAATAACTGTACATTCTTAGTGCGGTTCTTTAAAGTTCCTATCACTAGTTTCATCGGGAAAGCTTTGGATACACTTATTTTATATTTACCGAATTTCTTTCTTCCTTCAACCCTTTTATGAGGAAAACCGCTTATGAGGTTGACATCATGACACAATGCGACTAGAAAATTTCACGCTTACCCCATAGACTCCCCACATATATATATATATATATATATATATATATATATATATATATATATATATATTCAATTCCATGATTTGTGACCTTTATTTATGTACATTTATTTATTTTCATAAATATGGCAAAGGTCCAAATAATAGTACTCCAGATTCTTGCACTATTTTATTTTTGATACGCCCTACATGTTTCGTGGCCTTATGCCACCTCTTCAGGGGCCATTAAATCCTAAAAACATTTTTTACAAATTTTTAATACCTTATTTTAGTAAATTTAATAATAATTATACACCGAGTGACATTAAAATTCCTATACTAACCCCTAAACTTTATATGTAAAATATAATAATAAAATAATATTGTTATATTGTACATACCCTATGTGTGGAAATTAAATTTTTAGATAAAATATTTTACAATAACATTAGAAAATAGCGAACAATCCAAGGGAAAAAGCAATAGTACAAACCTTTATACAACTTATCTTAATAAGCTGATTACTAAGCCTCTCGACACAGGTATTTAGCTAGCCTCAGTCATAGTATGGGTGGCGAGCTGACCACACATAGGGTATGTACAATATAACAATATTATTTTATTATTATATTTTACATATAAAGTTTAGGGGTTAGTATAGGAATTTTAATGTCACTCGGTGTATAATTATTATTAAATTTACTAAAATAAGGTATTAAAAATTTGTAAAAAATGTTTTTAGGATTTAATGGCCCCTGAAGAGGTGGCATAAGGCCACGAAACATGTAGGGCGTATCAAAAATAAAATAGTGCAAGAATCTGGAGTACTATTATTTGGACCTTTGCCATATTTATGAAAATATATAAATGTATATATATATATATATATATATATATATATATATATATATATATATATATATATATATGGCCCGCTTATCTGGCCCACCCTGTATATATATATACATATATATATATATATATATATATATATATATATATATACATACAGGGTGGGCCACAAGAGAAATAACTACTAAATGGTTTGATATAGCAACATTATTTAAAGGGGTAAAGTTGTAGTTCTCATCGAGATCTATAAAATGGTGCCATCGGAAATGAGAAAATAACACTTCTAAGGCTCAAAAAGGCATCCACATCCCATCCGGGTTACCACTTTACCCATATTTTGCATTATATTTTTAAAATGTGCTAACAAAACAATGAAGAACCGTGCAAACTGGGTTTCGATGCGTCAAGTAGTTCTCTGTAAAGATACGTTTTCATTTGCATGTATTCCTCATCTGAAATTCCAAAAAGAGGCACTTGAATTTATTTAAATAGTATTTTTGTTAAGGGAGAGGTAATTCAGCTTATGAGAATGTGTTCAGCACTGAACAAAACGATTCCCATTGGTGTAAACTAAAAAAGAAAATACATAAAAGTTGGAGCTGTAGGCCATAAGAGTTTCCAAAATTACAGATCACAAATAATGATTATTTTTTTTTGTTGTTGCTATAAATGCAATTTTTAATGCTGAGCACATTCTCCTAAGCTTATTCGAGGTTCCTTTTCGATACTTTCCCAAGAAAACAATGACTGCTTGTAAGACAGAGCCGTTTGGGCTTTGCCTAATGACATGATGTCATCATGTTTTTGAGCTCAATAATATTGTACCATGTAAGCCCAGTAAAGATATAGATTTCTTCATTAATTAGTGAAATTACTCCCCAATTTGGCAATAAACCCGGATTAAAGTTAATAATGTTGGTAGGAATAGCGAGAAGAAAGCGTGGGGGGAAAACGCCCTTTCTAAGATTGTAGAGTAGGAAGTTGTAGTAAATTTGCTAAGGGGGGGGGGAACTGGTAATCCAGCGAAGTTCTCGAGTACACTTCGCCACGGTCGGTGCTTCGGCGTGAGCTTTTTCCTCCCTGGCAATTCCGCCAAACTCTCATACGCAGTGTAAGTAGCAATGTTCCAGTATCCTAGTATTATTACAGCCTTAACGAAACTCCACCGTTCCGACTTTCTTATTAATCCGGAGTCACGCAAGGAAGCACTCTCGCTCCAATATTGTCTAATGTATAAATTATCTGAGTTTAAAAGGTCCGTCACGCAGGAGCTGCATAACTAAGCACTTTCCTCAGAATTTGGGTAGTGTAGACTGCTTTCCAGAACAATTTGCTTAAAATATCCTACATAAATAAAATAAAAACGTGAATAGTTCTCTTTTAATTTTGTAATGAGTAACTGATCAATTATTAATTTGACTAACTACGTAATAAATACAAAAAACCTCATATTATCGTATTTTGATCTAACGCAGGAACAGGATACAGTCACTCTAGTGGTAGAAAGCGCTCCTTGCGGCGGCTTTGTTAAACTACGTCTGGCGGGCTTTTCTATTGAAATATATTACAAATTAAACCCCCCCTTTCCGATTGACCGATTCAGCTCGTTTTTACAATACTTCTTTCTCATGAGTTACCCACGACGTATACCGCGTTTCGTTACAATACAGCAGAAATTACGACCGATATGAGTATATTAGGAATTTGGGTCCGGAGTAAACCCCCCCCTTCTAATGAACCGATTTAGTTTATTTTTACAACACATATTTACCTGTAGATTACCACTGCGAATACCGAGTTTCGTCGAAATATTCCAAAAATCACGCCTGGTAGTGGCGAATTGGTATTGTGGGTCCGGAGTAACCCCCCCCCCCCCCTAATGAACCGATTTAGTTTATTTTTACAACACATATTTACCTGTGGATTAGCACTACGAATACCGAGTTTCGTCGAAATATACCAAAAATCACGGCTGGTAGTGGCAAATTGGTATTGTGGGTCCGGAGTAAACCCCCCCCCCCTTCTAATTAACCGATTTAGTTCATTTTTATATCTCACTTTTCTCTCTATACTAACACTACGAATACCAAGTTTCGTTGAAATATAACAAATATTACGGCTGACATAGTCAAATTAGTGTTTTGGGTTCGGGTTAAACCCCCCCTTCCGGTGGACCGACTTTGGTGGTTAACGAACTCGTTCAATCGTTTGCTAATTTAATGCTATATACCAAGTTTCGTGACGAAAAAACAAAAACTCTGGCCGCTATCGTGTTAACAGACATATATATATATATATATATATATATATATATATATATATATATATATATATATATATAAATTTTAACGGGGGTCATTTCCGGTGTCTACTAGGTAGGATCGATAAAGATTTGGAGAAATTTTTCAAAAATTCCGTCATGAGTGCAACCTCAATAGCTACTTTCCTTCGGAGGAAAGTGCTAAAACAGTGTTGTAGGTCCCATTTGAGATAAATTGTTACCTTTTATTTCCTATTTCGTCTATTTGTATTCATAACTTTAATTAAATCTACTTATATTCTTCGACTAAAATCTAGAACAAAAAACTATAATTATTTTGAAAAAAGAAGGTTAAATCTACTAAAATACGCAGGATTTTAAAGAAATATTATTTTTTACGTTCGTAGTTAACATTTCTTCACTTTCTATTGAAAGAAATCATCGACAATCGTTCATAAAATCTTGTTAATTTAATGAAAAAAAAAAAACCTCCGTACTTTTCTAGCGTTTCCCTAAATATCATGAGGTTAAAATTTGAAGTTGATTGGGTGAAAATTGAAATTGCTAACGTATCTCCCTATTTGAAATACATAGTTTTGGGAAAATCAACTTTAAAGTTTAATGAACCGAAACTTCTTTTTTTTTCTTTTTAATATTTATTCTTAATTTATTGTTATAAACATTAAAAAAAAACATGGTTCCTAATTATGTAATCTGGACATTAGTTATTTATCTACTTCTACGTCATTTGTATTCATAACTTTAATTAAATATACTTGTATTCAGTGATATTCCATTATCTATTTTAAATTTCAAGACCCCTTTTTCCTGTAACTTTACAAAACACTTAATTGCATAAATTCTATTAATTATGATGTTTCCATGAGTAATTCATTATTTACAAACCTAGTGTGCAGCGTAACGAAAGGAGTGTTCAGTGAGATCGAATGAGATGCGAAAATGTGTGCAGCGAGATAAATGAAGCAGGAAAGAAATGTGGAGCGAGATAGAAAGATCAGCGAAGATGTGTGCAGCTACATAGAAGGAGCATGGAAGATGTTTGCATCGAGGTAGAAGGAGCATGGAAGAAATGTGCAACGAGATGAAAGAAGAATGGAAGAAGTGTGCAACGAGATGGTTTGAGCAGTGAATAAGTGTGCAGCGAAATAGAAACAGCAGGGATGACGTGTGCAGCTAGATTGAAGCAGAATAGAAGAAGTGTGCAGCGATATGAAAGCAGAATGAATGAAGTGAGCAGCGAGATGAAATAAGAAAGGAAGAGGGGTGCAACGAGATGAAAGCAGAATGGAAGAAGTTTGCAGCGAGATGAAAGCAGAATGAAAGAAGTGAGCAGCGAGATGAAATAAGAAGGGAAGAGGGGTGCAACGAGATGGTTGGAGCAGTAAAGAAGTGTGTAGAGAAATTGAAAGAGCAGGCAAGGGATGAAGAGAGCTGCGAGATAGAAGGACCAGGGAGAAGTACGCAGAGTGATAGAAGGATTAGGAATGAAGTGTGCAGCGAGATAGAAGGATTAGGAATGAATTGAGCTGCGAGATTCAAGGAGCATAGACGAAGTGTGCAGTGAGATAAAATGAGCAGGGAGAAGTGTGCAGCGAGATAGAAGGACGAGGAATGAAGTGTACAGAGAGATAGAAGGATTAGGAATTAATTGAGCTGCGAGAGTCAAGGAGCAAAGAAGAAGTGTGCAGTGAGATAAAAGGAGCAGGGAGAAGTGTGCAGCGAGATAGAAGGATGAGGAGTGAAGTGTGCAGCGAGATAGAAGGACGAGGAATGAAGTGTGCACATATCTTGGAGTAAATAAAAACTCTTTATCGCTTTCTCTCTCTTGATTAGTGCACCAATCTCTACATGCAGTTAGATGCACTCCTGCACCAATCTCTAGATGCAGTTAGATGCACTCCTGCACCAACTATACCACTACAGGGGACTTGTGGAATTATCGGATTCTAATCTGAAATATAATTGCTTCGGTTTTATCAATCTATTCTTACGGACGGTTCTTGATTCGTTTATGCGCAGCTAATTCCATATTAAACTGAAATCAAATGATGCTTTAATTGAACATGATATCAGGACTTATATATGTTATTTTCGTTAAAATTAATTTTTATTAGAATTTTTATTCGACGATATCTTTATTCCTTTAAACATTTACATGGATATGCACCTGTAACTAATAAACCCCAAGGGATTTACATATTTTGAATTTTAACTTTTACGTAAATATGCAATATTTAATATGCCAAATATTATTATATCCTCAAATAATAAGATTTCCAAATACATAAATAACTGCTTCCCGGTCCCGACGACGCCGGATTAGGAAGAGTCTACTTTATATATGTACACACACACACACATATATGTATATTTATATGGAACGGCATTTTTTTCCAGTGGTATTACTCCTTCTCACTTCTTCCAGGAAGAATATATATATATATATATATATATATATATAGTCATCATGAATCCCATAATTTATCTTTTCTATTAGTTTTGAATTGTTTAGAGAGAGTTTCGCTAGAATCTAGGCCTGAGAGCCAGTGGTCAGATGGTTTTGCTCTATTGTCTATAGATTCCAGCTCCCCTAGAACGAATAACAATAGTCTCATGTCCTGTGTTGTCTATCTCTTTGCTTCTCTCTTCCATGCCTCTATTCGATAGTATAGACATCAACCTGAAGGAAAGGTATAGCATTAGATACTTAGGGACTGATGGGTAATTCTCACAAATTTCCAACAATTTGATATAGGTTAACACTTTGCGTCTAGAATGTTTCTACTCTTTGTTTGGTAAAATTTTAAAGTTGACTTTATATGGTAAGTAAGACGCCCATTGGCCCAAATAAACCAATCACAAGTGCTTTTTACCGAGATAACAGGCTTTCAGGACGGTCTAGTCAGTTCCCGGAGAGATTTTAAACTGAAAATCCCTCGTTTTAACGGATCACGAAGTAGTACTTTTTTTTAATTTCTTTATTGGTTATTACATCCTTTATAAAAAATACATCTGGTAATATGATGAATGATACAATGTGAGGGTTCTTTGCTCAAGGCCTCCCAACTTCATCCTCGAATAACGCCAGAAGGACGCTCAGATGACAATCAAAGAGGCCTACACAAGCACCCTTCTGCTCCGACCAGTTGCTAGAGTCGAAGAGAGATCGGCGAGCCACAGAAATTGTCGCACTTGAACAAAGAGAAAGCCATTGCTAACAGTCCACTTGGTCACTCTAGCAGATCTCTGGGGCACTGTCTTCTGAGTCGCAGACCTGCGCTCTGCAGAGGGCGGAAGCGACAATAGTAGGCGGCCCTTCCCGAGGGCCGTCTTGCGATCCCCCGTGGACAGCGAAAGACCCCATGGGGGATCGCAGGGAAGCCCTCATCTCAGTGAGCGTTAGTAAGGATTGTGTGTTAAGGGAGAGGCTTAGTGAGGGCTCATAACGCTAAGTACGGGTCTCTTTCCGTTTCCACTCTCTGGCGCGCGCACACCTGTCTTCTGAGTCGCCTTGGTGGAGAGAGTGGGTGGATCTCGCTGGATAGGGAGAAGACTTTAGGATCACGTAGTACTAAACGCCCAATTTTGAAGAAAACCCGCATGTACCTAAATCTTTCTCATTTCAGTATCATTTTTGGAGTATTTATTTGTACTGAGTCGAATAATACCCCTACAAATTTCGGAAGATAAAAGGTTTTGTATTTAAAAAAAAAATATATTGAAAATAGCGAGTATTGAATTTTAAAAAGTCGTATTTTACTCAAAAGGTCATTATATTTGTGATTCCAAATGTATTTTTGAGTGCTGAGTTGAATGCAGTGAAAACCAAAGTGATATTATTAACTCTTCCCTACGTACTCTACATTATTATTAAAATTTGAAATTTTCACGAAGAAATGTATAGGCTTCACACGTGATAATATGTTAACACACAGTTAATGTTCGGTTACTAGATTAACTCTCTGCCGAAAATAATAATGTAAAAGTCGTTTTTCGTAAAATAATTACTAGAAGCCTAGCTAATCTGTCGCATCACTAATTGACACATTTATTTTAGGATGTGTACAATATACGGCCGAACACGGCGATGAAGTTTATAGGAAAGAAACTTCAACACATGCACAATTAGGCAAAACTCATCAAAATAGAATTCTACCTGAATAGACTAAAAAAAGAAATATTAAAAATATTTAAACAGTGTTGGGCAAAACTAACGTTAGTACACTAAACTAACGTTAGTTTTCTCTAACTAAAACTAAACTAATGTTGTATTTTTAGTTTTAGTTTAGTTTTAGATTTGTATAATTATTAAACATGTGGACTCCGTTTTTAGTATGGTAATTAGTTTAGTTTAGTAATAGAGACCTAATTTGTGATTTTAGTTTAGTTTCAGTTTTTAGTTAACTAATTTAGTTTATCAAAGAACATATGTTTGCAAATTACGAGAAAAAGCCACAATTTCTTATTCCCAAGCAAGTTCTATTAGTTTTAATAATTTACTTAAGTATCGAAATAACATGATTTATATTAATTCATGTTTTTTTAGTAAAACTAAACTAAACTAAACTAAAGATTTAATTTAGTTTTTAGTCAATTCCCAAAGATTTAGTTTTAGTTTTAGTTTAGTTAAAATCCATTAATTAGTAAAATTTTAGTTTTAGTTTTTTTTTAGGTTGCAATTTTTAGTTTAGTTTTAGTTTATTCCAAAAAGTGAATTTAGTTTTAATTATAGTTTTAGTTTTTAGTTATGCCCAACATTGTATTTAAATTAACTCATGCGATAGACATTCGTTTTTATGTAAAATATTCCCTCATATATGCACCCAAACAGACACACGTATATATCTATATGCACATACCTAATACTGCCGTCCAGTCACTGTCCACTCCCAACCATCCCTATTCTCAAGCAGGACGGTTGAACAGGATGTGGCCCCGCGATCTGCTTTAAGCAATATAAGGGAGTGATAACGGAGGTTATCTTCTCACCACAAGCCCCTAGAGTGTCTGCAGTTCTCTCGTCCCTTTTCCAGCTCCAGTACTTCGTACTGCTGCTGGTTGAGGAATGGAGTACGGATGTTTCTAGTCATCTCGCTTACCCGAGGAGACAAGGGGGCAGCTGGTGCGGACGCTCCTGATTTTGTTTTTCCTATGTTTATGTGAGCACATTACAAAATGTATTATTATTTTACAGAATGTAATTTCATTAAATTAATAAATAAATCGATTATGAATATATATGCACATAAATATATGCAGTCGCTCCCCAAAATTGATTAAAACATTAAGTTATACTAACGACCTTAACATGATATTGAAATTATAATATACTTTAACCTGACTTAATTTAAGGTACCTACCTTATATATATATATATATATATATATATATATATATATATATATATATATATTAGATTTTTAATGGCATAGGAGTACTATATCTCCTTATTTTTAGTTTTTATTTTACACTAGGTATTTATTGGCATGCTACGTACTTTTGACCTACTTTCTGCATCTAGAAAAGCAAAAATAAATTAGAAAAAAAATTAGTAATATTAAAATCTAATAATGAAAATCTGTAACTGTTCCGGCTCACAGTGACCTCCAAACTGTGAATACTAGACGATTTTGACCTAGCCTACGATACTCCCCGAACGAAGACCTACCTGTGTGTCAAGGTCTGTCAAAATCGGCCAAACGGAGTGGATTCGTATAAAGAACAAACAGACAGACAGAGAGCTGGTAGGCGATTTTGACCTAGCCTGTGACACTTGCCGTATCAAGACCTACGTGTGTGCCACGTTTGGTAAAAATAGGTTGTACATTTATTGCGTATTCTTAATAATAAACATTACTATTTTATATCAGTAACACGCAGCTCCATCCCCGCCAATTTAAAAATTTAATTTCTCGTCTGCCTTCCCCGCCCAAAATCAATGTACCCAAACACGTTACTTCACAAACACTCTGCGTCACCCGTGACAAAACAAGGAACCACAGCCATATTTCACTTTCGTCTCAAAATTATTTTTATTCAAGTCCCAAAACAAACCTCGTTAGTATAAAGGCATGGCGGTGACAATGTCCTTGTTGTAGACATGTTTATAGAGCCGATGTGACTGGAGGAATAGGAAGTGGTGGCGGGTTGGGGGTGGGAGTAGGCCTCTGATATTGATCCTCAACTGCCCCCAGGAGGGAAGGCTGGAAAAAAAAACAACACTCTTCTAGCTAGGCACAGCATAGGCCAAGATTAATAAAGGTTTTGGGAGAGTGTGGGGTATGGAATAGCCAGGAAAGTACCACACATGTTAGGCTTATTGTTGTGAATGTACTTGGATACATATGTGTATGTATATATATATATATATATATATATATATATATATATATATATATATATATATGTGGGGGTGAGGTTAGCTCAGTGGTAGAGCACTGGACTAAGCTGGAGGCCTGAGTTCAAATCCCGAGCAAGCACTGAAGATTTTTTCTTCTAGTGTCTTCGTTCAAGGGTTGAATTCGGCCTCCCTGACCGTCCCTAGGCCAACCCAGCCCTTAATTAATTTAATAATGGGTACCTTGGGTGCTAATGACTCTAGCGTCGAAGCAGCCAAGGGGAAAATCAGGCGGCCGGAGCATAGTACTGACCACACTATCTCCCTAGTGTGCCGTATGGTCATGAATCAGATACCTCTATAGTATCTGCCCCGCAGGGCCCTCGTGGCCTGTTACGGGACTGATTTATATATATTATATATATATATGTATAATATATGTGTATATATATATATTCTCTACTAAAGGAGGTTTAATCCATTTGTGCGTTTTTCGTACATTTTTGTTTTTTTTTAATGTGCCCATCCACCACTTTTTACAGCAAAACTTCACGCGATGAACATAAATGGCAGTCATTTGTCAGTTGAGCACAGCAAAGAACTTATTATTATTATTTATTGATGATGATGCTCCGCATCTAAAGCGAAGAGCTTCTAATTTCCTGTTCAACGCTCTGCGCTTTAGATTAATTTCCAAAGAACTTAAAATTCAGCTAAAAATATCCCGTGCACAATGAAAAAATTATTTATAAAGGCCTCTGTAGTATTTTTTTAAATTTTTAATGAAATACAGTTAATCATCGAGGTGATACAAAGCCAGGAAATAGATGGAATTTAGCAAGAAATAAATATCTTTATAAATGATATTACTCTTTATAATTTTTTTTTAAATAAATTATTTATTATTAATTAAATTTAATTTATTATTAATAATTAAAAATATTGTAATCTCTCTGTTAATCTGTACTCATGTCATTTTATTTTGTTGGCCTGATAATTTTTCACTTTTCTTAACTAAGTTCTATGAAAAACTATTGTTCATTTTCTTATTCATTCATGTTTTGTTATTTATTATACACACAAATAAATATTTAATAACTGAAATTTATGTGTCGATCTAATATATTGTTTCACAGTTGTTAATTATTCATTTCGGTAATGCTGTCTATTTTAGCGCGGTTCCTCCCTCCCCCATAGGGAGGAACCCCGCTTATAAGGTTGATACAATGAAACGATCCGGAAGTGCCGACTAGAAAATTTTGCGTTTCAGAACCCCTAGAAACCGAAAATAACGGTGGTTCAAATTTGTATATATATATATATGTATATATATATATATATATATATATATATATATATATATATATATATATTTGTCTGTTCGCTCTCTAAATAGAAGACGAATGGTCCGATTTTGATGAAATTTGGTACAAAAATCTGTCGTCCAATTTGAAAGGTCAAGTTCGTTAACCAGCAAAATCTGCCCACTGGAAGATGGCGTTTGGGGCGAAATTCGCGCAGAAAAAATCGTAACGCTTACGTTTTTGAGTTCATAAGCTTGTAAGTACTCGTTTTATAGGCTTCTTGGGCTAGGAAAACGAATGAAACCATTTTCAAGGCGATAGCTTTAACCGTTGTTGAGAAAATTGGAAAAATAGTTTTTGAATACCGTTTTTGGTTTGGGTACTTAGAATAACGGGATTCAGTTGAAACATTATCTGCATGTTCTACTTTCATTAAAACTAGTATGTTGAAAGTTATGTTACGTTTGGAGTTAAGGAAGGGTTAGAATAAAATATTTTATGAACAGACATGAAAAGTTTTGGAAACTTCGTATACTTTCATTAATATCTCGAACACGGTTGGGAAATCGTGGTAAGTGGATTGAAACTATTTGAAAGCTTACTAAATTCTCTACAAAAATGATTCTAAAACTATTTTTGATTAGGTTATGACAATCGGAGAAATAAGTGCTTAAAACTTCAAATATGTCTGTTTTGTTCTTATGAACGGGTTTTTGTCGTTCTTTTTGTCTCTTTCCCTTGGTTTTTTATTGCTTTTTATTGTTGTAATTTCTTATGTTGTATTTGTAAGGAAAATGTATGTGTGTGTAAAACAGGATAGGTAAAATGAGACCAATTTTCTGTTGTCAGAAATAATAAAAAGTTTTGGGAACTTCGTATAATTTCTTAATATCTCGAAAACGGTTGAAAATCTTGGGAAGCGAAAGGTTACCATTCGAAAGCTTACTAAATGGTCTACAAGAATGGTTTTAAAGAAAGTTTTGAATAAGCGATGTCAATCGGAGAAATAAGTGCTTAAAACTTTTAAGTAATTGATTTCGCTTATTCGAACTTTTCTTTTTGTCTGTTTTATTCCTTGTTATTTTTAAATTGCTTATAGTCAGATAATGTATTTGACAATAAAACAGATTAAGTAAAATAAGAAGATCAATTTATTGTTAGAAATGTAGCGTTTAAAGAGAGAGATTCCAAGGCTTTCCAAATGCCTCTGAGCGGAGGCCTTTCTGCCCGACTTATGGGAGAGCTGACCCATACAGGTATGATTGTAAATCAACAAAGACCTTTCAAGACTGGTTTGTTTGAGATTTCATTTGGATAGCTGTTTCGCTATTGATCTAAACAAAGTAATAACTTTTTCTATTCTATGCCTTCATAAACACTAGAGATAAGAACGGAACCGCGCTAAGATGACGCAGTTCCTGCGAATCGGACTTTTTTTAAAGTTCAAGTTCGTTAACGAGCAGAATCTATCCCCCAGGGGTTAATTTCGGGGTTTAATCGAAATTTACACGAACAAAATCGTAACGCTTTCGAAGTTTTCAAATTCATATTCTGCTACTCATTTTATAGGTTCATTAACGTAGGAGAACGAATGAAACCGTGCGAAATTTGTAACGGTTTACGCGAAAAATTGGTACAACTACTTTTTCAAACTTATTTTCAGTTTGGGTATTCGGAAACGTTTGATTCAGTGGAAACCTGTTGAAGGCGTTTTGGCATACGTCTAAACTAAGACATTTAAAGTTTGGTTACTTCTGGTGCTAAAGGCTTATTAGAAAAAAAAAAAAGAATTATTAATATACATTAAACGTTTTCGGATCTTGATATACTTTCTGTAATATCTCGAAAACGGTGGGGAAATCGTGGAAAGTGAAAAGTAACCCTTCGAAAACTTACTAAATTCTCTACAAAAAAGGTTTTAAAGTAATTTTCGATGGGGGGATGTCAATAGGAGAACTAATTACTTTAAACTTAGAAATTGACAGTTTTGTTCATTTGAACGGTTTATTGTCTACGTTTGCCTCAAGTTTATTTTTTGTATTATTATTTTTTTTTGTATATAAGACTAAAAGGAGTATTTTAGTAAAAAATGATAAACGTTGTTATAATGTTTCCAAGAGCAGACGTTGAGAATGAAGATGCAGTAATTTCCGCTTAGGACAATATCAATTTCCTTAAAATCTTATGTTACTTGATTTCGAGGTTTTATTTTATATTTTTCATGAAATATCAAAACCTGCCAATAACTGCTTCTATTCCTTTACTAATGGCACTACTAAGATGACTGCTTTAAAATATTTACGATGCTGTGAAATTAAGATACTGTGAAAATGGTGAATTAAATGGAATTTTTAATGGCCTGAAAAATGCGTAAAGAATCCCGCTAGGTGGGACCTCCTTAAGTCTCTAATTAGAGCTAGGAATTCTTTCAAGGGTAATGACTTTGCTAAAATTCATCCAGACATTCCTTACTCGGGATTTGGAGATTAGGAATTTAAAGAAATTAGTACTAAAACCTTAAATAATTGGAGGAAGAAGTAATAATCAGCAGGAAAATGTAATTATAAGATCTCGGCGAGGAAATGTATCCAACGCCGATGAATCCGTCTCGCTATTACTTTGTTTAGAATTTACGGCGCAATGGGACGAAATATTTGTTCCTTTTATTTTTTCAGTGAGTTTCTTTCCTTTCTCATGTAAAGCTCCCTATAAGATTGGAGAATAAGCTGGGAGAGGCATTGCTACTTCTTATACAGTATGACAGAGAAGGAAAGTGAGAGAGAGAGAGAGAGACATAGAGGAGAGATGGAGAGGAGCGAGAGAGAGAGAAAGGGAAAGTGAGAGAGGAGAGAGAGAGTAAAATAGAATGTATTCCCTATTAGCGCGGTTCCTCCCTCCCCCATAGGGAGGAACCCCGCTTATAGGGTTGATACAATGAAACAATCCGGAAGTGCCGACAAGAAAATTTCGCGTTTCAGAACCCCTAGAGACCGAAAATAACGGTGGTTCAAATTTGTATATATATATACATGTATATATTTATTTATATATATATATATTTGTCTGTTCGCTCTCTAAATAGAAGACGAATGGTCCGATTTTGATGAAATTTGGTACAAAAATCCTTCGTCCAATTTGAAAGGTCAAGTTCGTTAACCAGCAAAATCCGCCTACTGGAAGATGGCGTTTGGGGCGAAATTCGCGCAAAAAAAAATCGTAACGCTTACGTTTTTGAGTTCATAAGCTTGTAAGTACTCGTTTTATATGATTCCTGGGCTAGGAAAACGAATGAAACCATTTTGAAGGCGATCGCTTTAACTGTTTTCGAGAAAATTGGAAAAATAGTTTTTGAATACCGTTTTTGGTTTGGGTACTTAGAATTACGGGATTCAGTTGAAACTTTATCTGCATGTTCTACTTTCATTAAAACTAATATGTTAAAAGTTTTGTTACGTTTGGAGTTAAGGAAGGGTTAGAATAAAATATTTTATGAACAGACATGAAAAGTTTTGGGAAGTTCGTATACTTTCATTAATATCTCGAACACGGTTGGGAAATCGTGGTAAGTGGATAGAAACTATTTGAAAGCTTACTAAATTCTCTACAAAAAAGATTCTAAAACTATTTTTGATTAGGTTATGTCAATCGGAGAAATAAGTGCTTAAAACTTCAAATACGTCTGTTTTTTTCTTATGAACGGGTTTTTGTCGTTCTTGTTGTAATTTTTGTCTCATTCCCTTCGTTTTTTATTGCTTTTTATTTTTGTAATTTCTTATGTTGCGAAAATTTTGTGTGTAAAGCAGGATATGAAAAATGAGGCCAATTTTCTGTTGCTAGAAATAATATAAATTTTGGGAACTTTCCCGGGGAAGTTTTGATTAGGCGATGTGTATCGGAGAAATAAGACCTTAAAGCTTTAAAGTAATTGATTTCGCTTATTCGAAGTGTTCTTTTTGTCTGTATTTTATTCCTTGTTATTTTTTAATTGCTTATAGTTGGATAATGTATTCGAAAATAAAACAGGTTAAGTAAAATAACAAAAACAATTTATTGTTAGAAATATAGAGTTCCAAGATTCCAAGACCTTGTAACTAGCGGGACGGTTTCTATTGTTGCCGACCCTTCCAGGTAAGATTGTATATCCTACCTTTCAAGGCTGGTGGATCCAAAATATAACTGTCAGGGTTCGGTCACAGCTACTTAATAAAACTACATTTTATCGTAAAAATGGTATTATTGTGCCGACGTTTCGGCTTGAACTTCAAGCCTTCATCAGGGCTGTAAATACAAGTAGGACATATTTAACACTAATATATGCACATATCTATGTAAATATACCTAACATATATATATATATATATATATATATATATATATATATATATATATATATATATTTATTTATATATAGGCATATACACATACACATATACACGCACACATATGTACATATATATGCCCACATACATACACATATGGGGTATGTATTATTAAGTAGCAGTGACCGAACCCGGACAATCCCCACCTTGCATCATCAACGGTCAACGATCTCCTCTCAACAAAATAATAACTGCTTCTATTTTAATCTTTCGAAATTAGACTAGGGATAAGAACGGAACCGCGCTAAGATGAGGCAGTTCCTGCGAGTCGGACTTTTTTTTAGGTAAAGGTCCCTAAAACATAAGGAAGTCAAAATAATAAGCTTGGAAAAGAATTACTACTAATGCAGTGTCAAAAATAGAGAAGGAGGGTGAGAGAGAGAAGAAGGGAGAGAAAGAGAGAGTGAGGGAGAGAAGGATAGAGTGAGAGCGAGAAGGATGGGGAGAATTAGAGAGTGAAGAGAGAAGGGGGCTGAGAAACAGAGAGTGAAGAGAGAAGGTGGCAGAGAAACAGAGAGTGATAGAGAGAAGAAAGAAGAAAAGAGAGAGAGAGAGAGAGAGAGAGAGAGAGAGAGAGAGAGAGAGAGAGAGAGAGAGAGAGAGAGAGAGAAGGAGGGAGAATGAGAGACAGAGAGAAGGAAGGAGAAGAAGAGAGAGTGAGAGAGAAGGAAGGAGAAAAGAAAAAGTGATAGAGAGGAGGAGAGGGTGGGAGAGAGAAATAAGAAGAAGAAGAGAGAGTGAGAGAGAGTAGGAGGAGAAAAAAAGAGAGAGAGTTAGAGAGGAGGAGAGGGTGGGAGAGAGAGAAGGAACGAGAAGAAGAGAGAGAAGGAAGGAGAAAAAGAGAGAGTGATAAAGAGGAGGAGAGGGTGTGAGAGAGAGAAGGAACCAGAAAAAGAGAGAGGTAGTTTGAGGAGCAGAGGGTGAGAGAGAGAGAGTGAAGGAAGAAGAAAAAGAGAAAGTGATAGAGAGGAGAGGAGGGTGAGAGAGAGATGGAAGGAGAGAAAGAGAGAGATGGAAGGAGAGAAAGAGAGAGTGGCAGAGAGAGAGAGAGATGAAGAGGGAATGAATGAGACAGAGAGGGAGAGTGGGAGAGAGAGAGAGATAGAGTGACAGGAGGGAAAGGGATTGAGAGAGGGTGAGCGTGAGAGATAATGAGAGAATGTTCTCATGGAGGAAGGACATTTACATGTTCACTTAACGGATATCTTTGGGCGTCCTCCATCCAAAGAGGATGCCGAAACATCGAAATTGGACTTCAATCGAATTACTCTTTAACTTCCTATCACCTCGACGGCTAACTATTTAAGATAGTTTTCTAAGTTTGAATGGCCAGTCAGCTCTTGGAGTCCGAAAATCTTGTGTCCCAGGCTGTCTTTAAGGCAACGAAGTTAAAAAGTTACCTGGTGGACTTTTAGTAGGTTGATTTCAGTAAATGTGGGCTCAGCTGAGAAACTGAGTTCAGCTCACCCATATCAGGTACCCATTGAAAGATTTGAAAAGTTTGAAACTGCCAGCGGTCACGATGGGAGCGTATTAAAAATGACTC